>JANRMT010062835.1:43925973-43959968 GCA_026402145.1 Polypterus bichir lapradei
TCTATCTATCTATCTATCTATCTATCTATCTATCTATCTATCTATCTTTAGTTTGAATTACTAACAATAAAAAGATACACAGCTCCTTTTTTTCTAGTCTGACAAATTCTGTTCTTTTAGACTCCATAATTTATATCAGTGTAGAATAGCTGGGCAATGTATATACTCACAGTCCTTTTAATGTCTGGTGATATTAGCTTTGTAGAGTTAATCACCAGGTAAGAAGACATAATTCAAATTAAATGGAAATCAATATAAACAGTTGTGCAAGTCTCTGTCAAGACAAGACAACTTCCCCTCTATTTCTGTGCATTATCTGTGCAATGTCAATTCTTTCTTTTTCAAGAGACTATCAATAAATATATAAATACTTCTGATTTATTTGATTACAAATAAATGTTGCTTGGAAAATAAAAACTGCTTCCTGTAGGGAGAACTTTCTAAACACAAGGTAATCAGAATATGCAATCGTATGTCTCCGTTTTTTCTTTCTGTGGGTAATTTAAACCATATTGAGCCATTATACTGAATTAAGAAATATGTGTATCATCTTCCACACATATGGCAGTAAAGACCACACATTAATCTGAACAATCATTGATCTGTAACCAGAAAAAAAAAACTCCATTTTATTTCAATACATCAAAAATGCCACACCTTTAAAAAAAAAATCAATCTAAAAAGAACTACAGTTGTGTTATTTGTAAATTTAACAGTCCTCAAATATAAGCCACACATGTTCACTGTAAATGAAATATGTGAACATAAACAATGTGCAGATGGAAGCTCTCCACTTAGGCAAAGTAGATTGAAAGTTCCTCATTTGGATACTGATGGACAGTTGTCTGTTAGAAATAAAATGAATACTTTCAAAGCAAAAAAAAAAAAAACTTATCAAAAGCAGCACGTCACTGCCATAAGGATGCATAATACGGCCATGGAGAAGAAAAAAAAAATACGGATTCAGTGAAGAAAAAAAGTGTATGTTGAGAGAAAAAATTGACATTTTGACTTTATTCTCGACATTTCCACTTTAATCTCACCATTTATGTCAACATTAAAGTCAACATTTCCACTTTATTCTCAATATTTCCACTTTTTCGCCGTTTATGTCGAGGTTAAAGTCGTAATTTCCACATTAATCTCAACATTTCTACTTTAAACCCTTGTTTTTTCTCTCTCTTTGTTTAAATTTGCCATGTCATAAACTTTATCTTAAAATCAATGTTTAATTTACTATTTTTTCTCAAGCCCCATCATAACTAATGTAGCACTTTAAATGCTTTGTATTAAGTGTCCCTGACCCATGTTAATCTCAATGTGCTTGTTAAACAGACTTCCTCTTGCACTGAGAGGAGCCGCAGGCAGCGATCACCACACAGAATAAATTAACTTCATGATATTACTGCTCTCTGGACATTTAGAATACTAAGATAAATATCTAATATCATTTTCATGATGAAATGCATTAAAGCATGTATTAAACGTGTGGGGGCATGGTGGCGTGGCAGTAGTGCTGCTCCCTCACAGTGAGGGGTCCCTAGGCATACGTTCCGTGCAGAGAACCTTTATGGCAGGTGTGACAAGGCTCCAAAAAGCTGGATGTATGAATAGGTATTGCACTGGTTTAACTGAAATATTGTGTAAATGTTGGGTTTGTGAGCTGGTGGTAGGAGACAAAAACACCTAATTCATTGGATGTTCTTCTGAGCGGGCTTTATTTATTGCAGGATTGCTGTCTCTGTCAAACATACCAAACCCCCAGTTCCTATCTTTCCTTCTTTTTTCTCCACATAACCAATTGCCACACGATAAATGACTTTGTGAAAGTAAAACTAGCTATAAACATAGGACACGGAGTGTTTGGAACTTTTAATGAACTTTGAAAAATTTTCATCATACATGCCATTCATTACGGGCTCTGCCCATCCCAGCAAGCATTGTGCGCGAGGCATGAACAATTCCTGAATGGGGCGCCAGCTCATCACAGAGTGAATACGAACACACACATACACTAGGGTCAATTTAGCATAACAAAACCCCACACACTACACGACTATGAAAGAAAATGGAAACACACCGAGTAAACCCACCAGAAAAACATGCAAACTGAAGGCAGAGATCACCTGGGACCCCTTTGCTGCCATGCAGCGTGCAACCTCCACACTACCGTGCCCCCACATGTTTAATGCATGCTTTAATGCATTTCATCATGAAAATGATGAAATATTTATCTTAGCATTCTAAATGTACACAGCAGTAATATCATGAAATGACTATATTCTGTGTGGCAATCACTACCTGCGGCAACCTCTAAGTGCAAGAGGAAGTCTATTTAAGAAGTACGTAGCAATTAACATGGGTCAGGGAACACTTAATATGAAACATTAAATGTGCTACTTTACTTGTGTTTGAGAAAATATAGTAAATTAAACATTGCTTTTAATAACAAAATAAACTATGAGAATAAAGTCAACATGTCAACTTTAATCTATACTAATAAAAGGCAAAGCCCTCACTGACTGACTGACTGACTGACTGACTGACTGACTGACTCATCACTAATTCTCCAACTTCCCGTGTAGGTAGAAGGCTGAAATTTGGCAGGCTCATTCCTTACCGCTTACTTTCAAAAGTTAGGCAGGTTTCATTTCAAAATTTTACGCGTAACAGTCATAACTGGAACCTACTTATGTACATATATACCGGCCATAGCCTGCAGCTCCGTCGCCGTGTGAGGCGGAGTTGCGTCTCTCATCGTCACACCTCCCACGTAATTGAGTGCCTGCCCATATAAGGCCATCCGTCAGCGGCAATCCAATAGGAACACTCTACCGCTAAATATTTGCAGGTTTAGGGCTGTGCTTATGGAAACGAAGATGAGATGGTTAGGGTGGTGTTTGGCACAAACTCAGAGAAACTGCGAGAGAAACTTTTAAGTGCCGGGTCTGAGCTAACATTAAATAAAGCCATGGACATTGCACGAGATAGCACAAGCACAGCTCAGAACCTTCGATCCTAGTCCGAGCGGCTCACGTGAACTGACTGTGAACGCAGTACGCAGACAAAAAGCAAGAGCTCCAAAGAGCGCCTAACAAAAAAGCATTACACAATTGAGAAGGCAGCAAAAGAATATGAAGCGTGTGATACATACAAGCATATTCATAAGTGCAGCTACTGCGGAAACAAAGCACACGGTGGAAAAAGTCAATGTCCAGCTAAAGGAAGACAGTATAAAAAAAACCTGTGCATGCACTGTGTGATGTCTCAAATAAAGAGGAAGACGAGCTGTTTATTGATGCAGTAAGAAAGGAATCGATGAATGAAACCTGATATCTTTACAACGGTTGACAAACACGGAATGTAACTTGAACACAACACATCCTCCAAATACGAACCTGATTGAAAGAAATGATAATCAAATCCTTGATGACAGCAACACTCATAACAGTCACAAAACAATTGCATTGACAATCATGTTACGTTATTTTTAAAATGTTCCCTTTTCTTTTTCATAACATCTTTAACACACTACTTCTCCGCTGCAAAGCGCGGGTATTTTGCTATATATATATATCAGCGCTTCCCGATTCATTTTACCCTTGCACCCCCCTGTGATGGAAGATGCCGATTTCGCACCCCCTTGGTTTTAGAAGAAGTATGAAAAAACATGAGGTTAATGCAGAAAAACAGATCACCAATTGAAGCTTTATGAATAATGGATACTTTATTCGCCATCAATAATTGTTTTTGTAAAGCCATACTCAGTGTAATCCTCCTTCCATTTTCTAATTTTTTTGTGACTAGCCATGATTAAATGAATGGTAAAAAAGTAAGAGCGAAGCGACGGTGACTTATTGAGGCACGCAGACAAGAGCACAATAGCACGCAGGCTCGATGTAGTGTGCGTCAAGTCGATCTAAAATGCGCAATCAGATTCGAAAAAATATATCTTTTTACGTTCTATTTGGATATAAGTAGGTTCTATTTAGTCGACAGAAAAATCTTTGGTATATATGTAGATATGTATATATATGTATATATGTATATATATGTGGATGTATGCGTGTATATATATATATATATATGTATGTGTATATATATGTATGTGTATATGTATATATGTACATATGTATGTATATGTATATATGTATATGTGTATATGTATATATATGTTTATATGTGTGTGTGTGTATTTATATATATATTTATATATGACAGCAACACTCATAACAGTGACAAAACAATTACATTGACAATCATGTTACGTTATTTTCAAAATGTTTCCTTTTCTTTTTCATTACTTTTTTAACACACTACTTTTCCGCTGCGAAGCGCGGGTATTTTGCTAGTCTCAACATAAGCATCAAGATTTAAGTAGAAATGTTGAGAGTAAAGTCGGCATGTTGACTTTATTCTTGACATACACTTTTTTTCATCACTGTGTCTGTATTTTTTTTTCTTCTCCGTGGCCCTAATACGCTTCTGTACTGCAACAACTCCAGGGACTGAAAATATCATATTTTTAATATATAGCATATGAAGAAAAATTACTGAAATGGAAAATACTCTACTCAAGTCAAGTCAAGTTGGGGTGCATGCACTGGTACAGTGCGTTGCTGCACCCACTACACGACGAAACAACTCGGGATCCCGGTTTGCAACCCCCCAGGCTGACACGCAGTCCAGTTCCACCCTCCGGAAATAACCCTCTATCTGCCGCAGCCAGGTGTTACGTGGGTGACCCCTTGGCTTGGTCCAGCCACTCGGGTCCCCAACAATGAGGATCTTACGAGCCGGATCACCCTCGGAGAAAAGCGGCACATGGCCATAGTGCCCTAACTGACGCTCCCTCACAATGCAGGTTATGTGCCTCATTCGGGACTCCATGAGCAACCGTTAATTTGACACAAAGTCAAACCAACGGTACCCAAGGATTTTCCAGAGAGACACAGTACCAAAGGAGTCCAATCTTCTTCTCAGGTCACTGGATCGCGTTCATGTCTCGCAACCATATAGCAAGACAGGAAGCAGGACTCTAAAGACTTGGACCTTCGTCCTTTTGCATAGATATTGGGAGTGCCACACACCCCTTTCCAGCGACCTCATGACCCCCCATGCTCTCCCAATCCATCTACTGACTTCATAGGAAGAGTCACCAGAGACATGAATGTCACTGCCAAGGTAAGTAAACCTCTCAACAAGTTCCCCTTTGCATACA
The DNA here is from genome assembly GCA_026402145.1 of Polypterus bichir lapradei. NCBI lineage: Eukaryota > Metazoa > Chordata > Cladistia > Polypteriformes > Polypteridae > Polypterus > Polypterus bichir. Next base: position 43,931,195 of record JANRMT010062835.1, read on the forward strand.
GTTTTAAGGGTGTATGTTTTCGAGTTTTAAGAGTTTTTCAGAGGGCTGAATGTTTTGCAACACCATACACCATATTATTTTGGACCCGTATATTTCTCAGAAAAGGGTCTGGATGAAAGAAAACTTAGAAAAGCTGTCTTTTGAACGTTTAACACTCTAAATACAACCCACAATGAGAAAAATTACCATGCTCTTAGACAAAAGGTGTAATTCATCATGACAATGAAATTGTTATTCAGATAAGTTGAGAAAATGCTGTACTAATTGTTTTAGATGAGATCCCATTTTGGCTGGTACGAAGTTTTGTGTGCATTGATAATGGCATCCTTTCATCAGTCCCAACACTCTCCTGCTTTCAGATGGGCATTGTAGAGTTGGTTTTTGGGTTGCAACACCTCTATTGCATCTCCTCTCCCTGATACAACTCACGGGCTATATTTTAATTTGGACCAATAGCAACGAACAAGCAAAATTTTGTGAAATGTTGCTGGGCTGTTTTTGTGTGATTAGTGATCAAACAAACAGACAAGCAACCCATCAGAAAATGGGCAAAAGGAATTCTTATTTTGCTTTTTCAGAAAGGTAATGTACAGTATTTTAATTCCCAATTTTCTGTTTTAGATATTCCTAGCTTATTGTAGATTTTGAGTAATTAGCAGTAGATCCCAACACATTAGATAATTAAAAAGTACATTGAGATGCTCATTTTAGAAAATATGTTGCATATTTTGACACATTTTATGTCATATTTTACACAAATGCAAAATGTATCAAATGCAGATATTATAAAAGAAAATTTCTATTTATTTTGATAAAAGGAGAATGCATTTTGAATATATAGTGTTGAATATATACTGCTGTACAACTGAAATAAACAGATTGAAAACTGTCAATGTGGCCAAGTTGGGAACCTAACAACCAGATTGTTTTTAGGTGTCTTCGTATACAATGAAAAAAGCACCTACTGTAGTGGCTGTGTCAATCTGTCTATCCACATAAAACAACTCAGCCTACAGTGGACCAATTACGTTTAAATTTGCAACATATGTTCTAGCTAGTACCTAGCTGTGGTATCTGTAATGAGTCAAAGAACACATTAGATTGTGTCTTACTTTCTTTAGGCTGAGTGGAATATAAAGACTTTTAGTACTCTCTAAATGTGTCGGTTATATTTTTATGTGTATGATTGGATCTATGTCTATGTTGGCAATTGCTGTTATTGCATTATAGACTTCCTGCTTGTGGATATTTTGAGCTAAAATCTTATTGGTCTTCCATGTTCATAATAGTGATGTCACGACTTAAAGATGAGCTATTCCATTTCTTTAGCAGTCAAGAGGTTAAACTCTTGATTACAAAACACTGTCTTTTCCTATAAAGTGCCTCATTTGGAGACTGGCATATTCTAGATCTGTTCTGGTAATTTCACTGATTAACTCAGACATTCTTTGTTTCCTAATTATTTTTGCGAGAAAGATATTAAATAATCTGCCCTCTTAAAAATGCCTAGAGTATACCTACAGACACCTCTCGGGATGCATTTCTCTTCAGAAAGTAATCGATTTGCTTGAATATGAATTCTGTACAGTGCTCATTAGCTAATGAAAGGGGGTTAAGATGCCAACTACAAGAGGGGCATGGTCGGAGATAACAATAGCATCGTACTTACATGATTTAATAATGGGCAGAAATATAGCCTATGATAAAATAATCAATTCTTGAGTAACAATGATGAACCTTTGAGAAGGAGGAATATGCTCTAAGGATAAGATTTAAAAACCTCCATGTGATGTGTGATAAGTTCTGATCCATTGCTAACTGTGTAATTATTTTTGCAGTATTAGATGTCATCATCACAGGAGGTCATGACCTGTCCAGGTTTAGATTTAAAATACAGTTAAAGTCTTCATCCATTATAATTTAATGAGTGTTCATATTAGGGCTGCAAATACATTTTGGTTAAAATCTCTATTATCCATTTTAGGTGCATAAATATTTATCACAATAACTTTAGTATTAAACGGATTGCCCATCACCATGACATATTATGTTTGACGCTACATGGGATAGTTCTGTGTAATAAGATTCCCACACCCCTAGTTTTCTTTGAATAGTCAGAGTGAAACATTTGGCCAATTAAATCCCTTTACAACCAAAATTGGTCCTTACTTATTTTGTGAGTCTCCTCTAAAAATACTGTCTTGGCATTTAAACCTGTTAAGTGAATAAATACTTTCTTTCTCTTTAATTCATGATTGATACCTTTGACATTACAGCTCCCAAAGTTCACTGTTTGGTCATAAAAACATTGCTTCTGAACTTTTGTTGAAATTTTGCAGTCTTAAGTTAAGGTAGTACATTTTACATATGATAGCTTTGACCTAGATTTCGTATTACTGCTAGGTGTCATAGCTAAGACATCTATTGTTACGTTGGCATTACAGAAGAAATTATAAACCATTACATTTTCTTCTTTTATCCATTTGATTGCTGCTTCAGAGAGCAAAAGAGTAAAACACATGCAGAGTTATACATGGTGGATAGTTTGATACACTATCTGTGGAAACAGCTCCTGCTGATATTCTGTTACTGTCCCATTAAGGCAGAGCCAGAACTGTAGAAGGAAATAGATAGAACAGGAGATGAAAAATAAAATGGATCCCTAACATGCCAGGGTCAAACCAGAAATTTAGATACACTGGATATCTGCATAATCTACAACACTAACCAAAAATCCTTCTCTGAAATCAAATAATTTTTGGGAAAAATTGCTAATTAACAAATTCTCACTAGACATTTTTAACTACATACAGAATCTTGGAGAGCAACTTAATGTGCCACACCTGCTCATACACCATCACTCTCATGATGTTATCCAGCAGTTCCTGTTGCTGCTCCAAAATGGCAGCACTCAAATGGAATCAAAGATGGTTGCAAGGCATAAATGAAAATAATAATAAACTGTATTTTTTATTCAGGGATAAATAACTCTAAATAAACCATAACTAAAACATTCTACTTCATAGAATACAGAAACAAATTATTGCAGCAATAAAAAATGTTGACATTGTTAAAAAATGCTTTAAGTATTGTAATAACTTCCAGAATCGTGGCTCATTCATTGTGGGGATTAGACTGTTTATTATGTATTATGATTTTTTTGTTCTTTTTCAGTTTTTTTTTAGGTTCATGCTTTAAATGAATACCATTCTCCCATTTGGGACATTGATCATGTGATTTTATATTGCTGGGGAGGACAATAAATTTATTTTAGTCATAAATAACAATCTCTAATGTGATGCAGGGATTTGGTATAAATTGTTTTTGTATGCATATGTGTTTTTATTACATGGTTTTATTCAACTTGCCATTTGTTTGTCTGGGTCAAATTTTGCAATCAATTTTTACCCACTTTTACCAAACTGATTTCCTTCAAATTTTGCAGGCATACTGATCTCCGGTGACATTGCAATATTTCATCAGTTTTGACCTGGGATCTGTATGTTAATTACATCAAATTTTATTTTGTCATTTTCCTTATACTTTTAGTGATTACACATATGTGCAACACACGTATATATGAAAAATTAGCACAAAAATTATTGGACTTTCGATCAAACAGTCGAAGGTTCAAAGCAAATGTAGGCAAATCCATCTATCCATCCATTATCCAACCCACTATATCCGAACTACAGGGTCACGGGGGTCTGCTGGAGCCAATCCCAGCCAACACAGGGCGCAAGGCAGGAAACAAACCCCGGGCAGGGTGCCAGCCCATCACAGTGTAGGCAAATTAATTTAAACCAAAAATTTTGATTAGTTGATATTAAAGTTTTGTCAAATTACTTCAATATGACAGTTAAGCAGCATTGGTCTTGTGGTTAGCTGGTTGGACGTTCAATCAAATGGCTGACAGTTTGAGACCAATGTACACAAATAGTTTTTTTTTTTTTTGTTTTTATACAAATTTGGCAAAATACTCTTTTCAGTGATTTGGCTATATTGACTTAGTGGATAAAATGTTGGACTTTTCTAAGAAAGATTGGAGGTTCAGTTCTCCAAAAGACAAATGCACATTTCCAGTTCTTCACACGTGTAAGGTTTCACCATGGTTAATATTTTCTAAAAGGAAAAATAAACATGAATGAATGTTGCGTTTCGCTTTAAGATTGTAGGTTCAATTCCACTCTGTCGCTAATGTAATTTCTGTCAAATCTCCTTCATACCCAAGTCAAGGTTTTTGTAACATACCGAGGTCTGTGGCATTAAGGTAGATAAAATATTTAAATATGGTAAAGATATCATGCATTATACACTTTCAGGCATCCTGCCTAGCAGCAGCCTGGCATCACAACCCTGCATCACAAACAACAAACAGTGGTGACACTCATAATTAAAGCAAAATGGCACCATGAAAAGACATTCAAATAAAGTCATCAAAAACATTCTAAATGAATATGACCATTTAATTCTTTGACCTCTAAGACCCCAAGAATGATAACAAAGTCCAGATCATGAAATGTGTGAAAATTGTATTTTGTCAATAACTCCATTTCTGTTTTTGTTTTTTTTTCTTTTTCATTTATCCTTCCAACTCTGGTTTCTAGACAGTATTTGGAAAATGTAAACCACAAATGCTCACAGCTCCTTTTTTTCTGAATATGTAGTTGCTTGCATTATTTGTTGGCTTTTAGCTAACCCCATTCACTAGATTGTAGAAAATCTTCAGTAGATTTCTAATTTATTTATTTATTTATTTTTGTCCTTAGCTCAGCCACTGAGTTCCTGTTCCTAATACAGTATGTCTGACCTTTTACCTTATGCATTTTTATGCTGTTCTACGATGGTTTCCCTTTGGCTGCCCTCCAGATTTGGAATAATGGCAACAACATTATCATTCGTCAAAGTGGCTTGTTTGCATTATCAAAAACAATTAACGATGATTACAGGGGGAAGAAGAAGTAGGAAAGAAAATTGCCTGTTGCCCCACTGGGCTTTCTTAAACTTGTTACAACCTTGACTCTCTGCTGGTAGGATGCATATTCCATTCTATATTCCATTCCAGTTCTAAAAAAGGCAATTCACTCTCTATCTCTCCACATACTTCTGGTCTCCTCCATGCTTTCTTTTAATATTTTATTGAAATTTTTAAAAGCAAGTAACATTCCATACAAGCCAATCAAACTTAACAAAACTAAATTCAAATCAAACCTCCGCCCCTGAAAAAGAGAGCAAGGCCTACAGCCAGAGTAAAAGTTTAAGAGTAGAAAAAAAAGGGAAGAAAATCCTGTTCCCCAGTATAAATGCTTATTCTGAAATGTTATTGATTAGATCCTTGCAGGTTTTAAAAAGTTTTGAACAGATCCTCTAAGTGAGAATTAGATTTTTTCCAATTTCAGATAGTATATAACATCAGTTGCCCACTGACTGAAGAGGTGGGTTAGGATTCTTCCAGTTGAGCAAGATAAGTCTGCGTGCCAGTAGTGTAGTAAAGACAATTACAGTTTATTTGTCCTTCTCCACTTTAAGCCCAACAGTGAGTACACCAAACACAGCTGTTAATGGATTAGGAGAGATTCTGACACCTGACCAAGGCTGTCTGAAAGGCATTTAAAGATTTTGGTCCAGAATGATGTTAATTTGGTGCACACCCAAAACATTGGAGGCTGGAGCTCAATTGTATCCAGCCTGTGAACCAGAACTCTTTCAGGCTCTGGTAGGAAGCAGCATTTAATCTACTCCTGGCTAAAATTATCAAGTTGAAATTGCCTTATAAATTATTGTCTATGATGCCCCAGAACTTCTACATCCTAAACCTCTAATAAAATTACCAGACCAACAAGGCATCCTCAAGTCATGACAAATTCATTTGTCACCTCTTCTGCTTAGAAGAGGAAGGTGAACTGGCCTTCTGCCTATTCTTCATCCAAGAAATGGCATGCTCTGGTGTAATCTAACTGCTGGTTTAGAAGATCCATTTTGGAAATTTCTTCTGGACTGTACATGTTATTATTTCTCTTCTTAATTATGATTTATGTTTGAGAATGCGACTGCTACTGCTCCCTAACACTCTATTTCACATAGTGCTTGAAATTTAAGTCTCACAAAATTTTGAAATCTTTTTAACTTACAAGCACAATTCAGCATTGACCATCATTATTTCATTTAGTACTTCTTTGATTTTGTCCTAGAGAAAGATTTCATGTTTTTATGTTTACAGTTCTTCACCTGCTTCAGAACTACAGTTTGTTATTTGCCCTAGTAGCACTGTACTTAGTGTACTTAAAGTATGTGTTTATGAAACTCACTTCTTTCTGATCTTTTCTCTGTCTTCTACTATAGTCTATTATTTCTAGAGTCATTCACACCCTCTGGAACTCCTTGGGTTTTTTTTCCCCAGTTGCCTTTGGCAGACCCAAGTACTCCTGCACCCCCCATAGGCCCTAGCTGCCATTTGTCCAGCCCTCCATTATAAACAGCAGAATATATTGGACTAGCTTGCTGCAACCTATCAGCCTGAAGGAGTTTTGTTATAATACTATCCAACAACACACACATCCCATAATATACATATATAATATCTTTTTTCTGTCATAAAATTAGCTAACTTACTTACAGGACTCATGCATACTTTGTGCCTCAGACCTAAATTTAAATGTAAGTCTGTCTGTTTATTGTATTACTCATTTCTCCAGTAGCAGCACTCAACCAGCCTATTTTTGAAATTGTTGCCTGACCAGAGAAGGCAGGTGTTTTTTAAAATCAAATTTCATCTGTTTGTCATTTAATAGCAATATATGTTTTTCACATGCTGTTATATTTTTGTGCATGTATAAAGAAGATAAGCTCCAGCCCCATCATGACCCTAAACTGGATTAAGCTGGTCTGAGAAAATTATCATTAGTATACGAAGTTATGTTTTTAAAGAAAAATTGCTGTTTATTTCAGATCTAAAGTACTTTAATACATTGAGGCTCATAAAATGCCAAATGTACATGTAGGCTATAACAGTAAATGCATTTGACCATATATAACAATCACTGATGGATGGCTATCATTTACTTTTCACAAATAACAGTTTCTATGTATAAAACGTACACAATAAATTTATTATAACTCTCTTCTCTGGTATCTTCGTAAGTTATGACAGTTAAAGATTTGTGTAGCCTGATTTGAGTTTTCTTTTAATTAAAATGAAATTATGTATTTTAAAATACTGCACCCAAAAATATTTTTATGTGTTTCTTATCCTGCGTAGTTTGTAGTGATGACCAAGAAAAAAAAATGTAATCTCATATTTTCAAGAAGAAAAGACATAATGAAGATTCAAAATCAATGGGAGCCATCATTGACCAACGGCAAACAATGTGAAAAACGTCCATTGAAAAAAGAAAGAAAAATATTATGCAATTTGTGTGGCATAATCCACATGTTCATTATCCATTTGTATATTCAGAATGTGCAAAATACGTGCAGGTTCTGCTAAAATACTACTAATACTTCAGGAAAATTAATCGTAGAAAAGATAAACAGGAAAGGCACTTTCCCAGAATTCTAAATATTTGAACTGAACATCTTCCCCTCTTTCATTGGTCAAGAATCCTATCTTCAATTCAAATGCACGGTATTTAGGAAAGTGCCTTTCTTGTTTATCTGAGGTTTCTGGAAGTAAGCATTAATCATATTTTAGTAAAAAATATATACATCTTGCACATTCCGAGAATATGAATAGATAAGGACAAGTTGATTATGCAACATGTTTTATATTAGATTTTTTTCATTTTTCCATGGATTTTTTTCACATCGTTTGCCATTGTCCAGAGTTGGTCACTATTGGGTGCCATTCAGTTCGAATCTTCACTATGTCCTTTCTCCATAAAAGCATCAGATTAAAAAGCTTTGTTGGCCACAACTACAAGCTGCATGGTATAGGTAACATTTAAAAAAATCATTTTTTGGTGAATTACTCCATTAGTATTTAATTATGATGGTGCCATGGAGTGGGAAGGTGTTGCATGTTGGTGAGGTGTGCAAATAAGAATTTCACTAACCCTGTAAAGGTGACATTACTGCTGTTACTACTATTATTATTTATACATTACCAATAATTTGTTTTAAGCTAGTTGCAAGGAGTCTATACTTACCTACGCGTAAGTTTCTTCTGAGCCCCACTTTTTAATAACACTAGTATTGGTAGTTGGGAGCTATTTCTGATGCGCTAATTTTAGGGAGCAACCACCACTGGACAGAACCATCATAAGACACAATCACATGCACCAGGCCAATTATCAAGTCACCAATTAAACTAGCATACTCATCTTTTGGATGTTGGACAATCCAGAGTACCTAAAGAAAATCCACTGAGATAATATGCAAACCCCACACAGACCACGGCTTGCCCTGCAATTCAACCCAGATTCCTGCCCGTCCTTTATCATCATGCGATAGAATGGTATTAATGAAAAAATAAATTTTTGAAAGTAAAGTGTCTAATATCTCCAAATAGTGTATACATGTCATAAAACCATGAAATAAATACATTTTATGATGGTTTTAGAATGAATTATTTATTTTACAGTATCAGAAGCATTTTCTAATATGTTGCTGCATCCATAATACTCAAAGAACGGCAGGTTTGCAAATTATGAATTTAAAGAGTTTCTCCTGGTAAAAATGAAAAGTTACAAATTTACAACTTTAAATGTTTAATATAATGCTTGTATTCTAACTTTGAAAGATCTAGGGAGTTTACCAATTACAATTTTACTTGCAAGAAAAAAATGCTAATTGATTGCACTATAAAGAAAAATTAGCATTTCGCAAATCATCATTTGTTATTGTATGTTATACTGAGTCATTTAACAGTGCAGTAAAATACCTCATGGCAGGGACAAACAAGGCAATGTTACTTGTACCTGATCTTTCACCAACTGTGCACTGAAAATGTTTCAAGTAAAATCGTGATATATAATACCAATACAGCAGAACAGTGACAGCAATCACAGGGCATAGTTTGTTGTTTTTAGAGAACAATGTGTTCTATTATAGCCCACAAGTCATTTGTTTCACTGTAAACACAGCCACAAGAATCATTACCTTCCAGAGCCAATTCTTAGGAGGCCTTTGATGGGGTGGATTCTTAGCTAACACTGTGTGATAATAGGCCATGACATTAATGGATGCCACCTGATATACCTATGGCTTCAGCCATTTCCAAAACATGTAGTCCTCCTGTGAGGCATCTTTATCCCTGTGGAACTCTGAATGCAGGAATGCTGCTGGGTCATGGAGGGGATATTTTAAACGCCCAGAGACTAAAATGATAGGAGCGATAGACAGTCTGTGATTCATCTTTCCACCTGTTCATGAAAAAAAAAATTGGGCTTTGTAAGGCTTCATGCTTGAGTAACATTATTTTTCAATGAATGAATGAAAGTGGCCAGCCATAAAAAAATGTCCGTGCCTTTTGCATATGTTAAAAATTCAGTATCTCAATATACTGTAACCATGTTTATATTGCTGAATTGAATATAGAGAAAATGCACAGGAACAGATAATTATATTTCAAAAGTCACAATATGTCAACAAAACATTCAGTATTCAAGTCAAAATCACATGATTGTGTTCAACACGACTTTATCATCCAAACCAAAATAAACTTTATCTGCACCAAAAGGTTTACATTTGTTCATAGTTCAAATGCTGGATCTTTGACAATTAAGAAATAAAGGCAGCAGGCACTGGTATACCTAATGCTGACCAGTCATTTTTCACCCCTTTAGCTCTCACAGAGATAATAAAGATGCTTTGGAAACAATACAAGAGCTCTCTTGAAACTGCGACATCAGACACATACATTACCAACCTCATCAATTCTTATGGCTTACTGACGGCTGCTCCATTGCTGGTTGGAATGCTGCAAGTGATAACAAAACTTTTTTTGCTTTGGACTGAGCTAAATGAATGATCTTCTGTATTTTGGTATTAGCTCATTTCGGCTTCTATTCAACGTGGCCTGTATTATGCTTAATACATCTTTTTCACTTTTCTTTGCTTATATTCCCAGTTGGATTTATGAGTCTCTACCCAAATCTAAATTTGGGCCAGTATTTCATTGTCTGAACAGTTTTCTGACCAGTATTCGGGTTTAACTTTGGCACTGTGGGCTTTGATGTTGATGCTGGATGCTTCTTCCTCTCTTTCTTCTTTTCAGTGATTGTAAACCCTGGCTCATTCTCCTCTCGTGAAAAGAACCTTGGCAGAAAGTGCGTTGAAACATGTTGAGACTTTACTCGGGGACTGGAACCCATCTTAGCTTTCCCTCTTTTGTTTAAAGCCACAAACCATTCTCTTCCGTTCCGGTGATTCTTATGTGTTACTGAGGCATATGTGTTGTAACTGTTTTCTTGAAACCGTTCCCTGAACTTGCAATCATCTGTGAATTTGGTCTGAAAAATACACAAACATCAAAAGACTCATTGTTAAACATTGCTATTTATGATGCACTGACTGATTCCTTTAAAGTATTAAGAAAGCTTTATGTCATCACTTTAATCTGAATTATATTCCACCATTTATCCCTGTAGTTTATATTTAATTGAAGGTTTGTAGGGCTCTTTATTTTTAACCTTCTGCAGCAAATGTATAAAACAGCATATAAGGTGAAGAAATTTTCAGAATGAAAGGAGAACAGTCTATGACAGTAATTTTAAACGTCTACTAATATTGATTGCCGAAGCACTTCTCGAATGCATTGTTCCACTTTATATGTCTTCTAGGTTCTTAAAGCTTATAAACAACATTAAATTAAATGTGAAAAGAAGCACCTACCTTATTTATTATCTTCGAAAAGGATGAATTAGGTTTAGGTTTGACTGTACAAAAAAACATTTATACATGAGCTTCCTGAATTTTTTACATAACAGAATTAAAGTTTAACTCTGAAATTTTTCTGAAGGTTAATGTGGTGCAGCAGTTCTTAACGCAAATAAGCTCCTAGTTGTAACAGTTCTGATGCTTAATCTTAACAGTCATTATTTTAATAGACATTGTACAGTTCCCGAAGCCATGTTTCCTTTGCAGTTACGCATAAAACAGAAGCAATATTTCTTTAAAAGTTGACAAAACACATATGCAAATTGTCTGTGTTTCCATTGAGTGATTTTATGTGAATAAAGTTTGTTTTATCATATGAAATTAAAAATGACGACCAATATGATGGGTGTTGGTTCTGCTATTTCAATTGTGTGTATAATCGCTGTGTTTGTTTTTAATCTAAGGCAATGAAAATGAGTAAATAAAATAAAGGGAAGGCAAACTGCCTATACTTGGCAAAGGCCACATATTAGAGATTTCTTGGAAATTGTCCACAGTGGTTTTACTGAGGAGCAGTGGGTACAAAATTTTAGGATGAGCAGCATAACATTCATGGAATTATGCAGCGCAGTATGCCCTCTTTTGTCCCCCGCCATAGCATACACAAAAGAGCCAGTCCCGACCGAAAGGCACATAGCCATCACACTTTGTAAACTGGCCACCTATTTGGATACAGGGTTGTTGTTGAGACTTTTGGTAGGAGCAAAATCGTCGTTCACAGGTGAGTGTCAGACCATATGCTCCAAACTAATGAAGCAATACATCATTTTACCTGATGTGGAAGAAGCTCAGCAAATTTCACAGCGCAGTTACGAGGCACACAAAATACCTCAGGTGTATAGTTCAATCAGTGGCTCACTCATCCCCAATTCGTGCACCAAGTGATGGGTATCGGGATTATGTTAACAGGAAAGGCTGGACATCTGTTGTTGATGACGAATTAATGATCAGGGACATTTGTGTTGGGTCACCCAGTAGTGTTCATAATACTGCTGTAATTGTCAAATTGCATTAGCACATTCATTTGAAAATTTACTATCATGTCATGTGATCTAAAAGTGTTTCCATTGCAGTTTTGCAAATTATTGCTTTGTTGAATTACCACTTAAAGCAAACATAAATTTTTGTGAGAATTTTGAGAGTTTTTTTTGCAATTTCAAAATGAGCTTTAAGGGGTTTAATGAAAATGCAGCTGTTGTATTTCTCTCTGAGTTTTTAAATGTAGAAGCCTTGACTCCTTTTCTGTTGGATTTGTGTAGGCTTCAAGCCTGCTTCTCAAGTTTGGGGTAAGGCTCGCTTTTGTGCTAGGCCTAATTGCAGCCTAAAGGCCTAGTTTTGCAGGAAAAGTTAACATGAACTTTTTTTCTGATGTATTGCTTGTGGAAACTGGAGTGGTCACAGAAAATTTGCTTGAACACAGGGGGACATAAAAGACCACCCAAATACTAACTACATTATATAATGACCCAGCTGCAAGGAAAACAATAGAGATATTTTGTCTGAAGCATAAAACATGCCACTGACTCAGACATGTTTTGATAATGATGGGGCAACAAATAATTACAGGACAATTGCCTCATATGAGGAGCTAAACAAATACCATTTAGCAAGACTCACAAAGGCTTGCTTGACTCTTCCGACACTACATAGTCAGAATGTGTGCCTACATAATCTAGCTTATAAAGAGCACAAACAAATATTAGCTGTGCAGACATGAAAAATGCTCACAGAGTATCGTGCAAACTATACAAGCAGCTGTTAATGCTGAGCCAAACATGAGAAATAAAGACAGGTTTGAGACAAGAAAATGAAAACAGGTCAGAGATCAAATAGAAAGTTGAAACCATGGGGGCAGAGAGATTCAAAACAACAAAGCCAAAAACTATTAAACAAGTCTTTCGTTGAAAAGAACATGCAAGAAAATTGAAACCAAAAAATCTAAATAAAATACCACGCTACGCTGAAAAGGGTGGCATGGTGGTAGTGCTGCTGATTTGCAGTAAGGAGACCAGGATTTGTGTTTGAGTCCTTCCTGCTTGGAATTCACATGTTTTCCCCATGTCTGCTTGTGTTTCCACCCACAGTCCAAAGACATGCAGGTTAGGTGAATTGGTAATACTAAATTTGTGGTTGGGGTGTGTATGTGTGTCTCCACTATGCGATGACCTGGTGCTCTGTCTACAGTTTGTTCCAGCCTTGTGCCCTATGCTGGCTGGGATTGGCTCCAGCACACCCTGCAACCCTGTTCAGGACTAAGCAGGTTAGAAAATGACTGACTGAAGCTGAAAAGAGTTTCTTCTTATCCAGGCACAAAATATATCCAAAATATGTGTCATGCTGGTATATTACATGTCCTTCTAAAGATGTCAAACGTTTCGTAATGCAAAAATACACCCCTGCCAACCAGGACTAGCATCTTGATGACCAATTTACAAAATTGTGGTGCGTATCAAAAAACAAAACATCAATGCAGTGATTTTAATAATAGTGACATTCACAACTGCAAAAAGTAATCAAAGCTGATAAACAGCAAGAGAGTTTGAAATCTTCCTTTCATAAGGGAAACAACTGCTGTGACTTCACACTCTGATTTATGTGGGCATGTGCACCATCTGATGTCACAATGTTGTGGCTATTTTTGATTGCAGAAAACAAAATGGTAAATACAAAGAAATAAATTAGGAACATTAGACAGGAAAGCACACTGAACTTTCTGTAGATCCTGACAAATTAGCTGTAGAATTGATACCAGCAGCATTAATTGTTTATTTCCCAAGACTAATTAATATTTATAAGTAGGATATAAGCAACTACATTTATTTGTTTACGCTATACTTTAATCTAAAGCAATTTACCATACTCTGATATATAATGTTGATAAGTGTACTTTTTAAACAGAACACTGACAGTTTAAGTATCTTAATGAGGCTGACACTGTTGTGGAGAATAAACTAACAACCTTTTCGTTTATATCTTAACCACCAAATCAAACTGGACTGTAAGTAAGAAAAAACCTATTGTCCCATTCAAGCTTGCCATATATTTCGCAAGTTATGTCTTCTCCCACTCAGTTTGAAGTATGCCACTGACTATCATTATCTTTGTCCACACAGGAAGTGATTCCAGCTACTGATTACAGGCCAAAAGTATACACTGTATATCTTGTAATCTAATACTTCTTCAGACGGTGATCCTTGCAAGGTTTTGTTTATAGACGTCAACAATTTGACCATCTGCCGTGATTAATGGAATAGCACCAGGTTCACAAAGTCAAAAGGCTCACAACCTGGTAAAAATAACAAATATATACATGTATCTTCATAAAAATGTCTTTTATGTGTAATATTATTTAAAATAAAACATTACTTTCTGTTGCCTGACTCAGCTGCTGATGAGACAAAACACTCCCATGCTGCATTGACTTTTAAAAATGGAAGTAAAAATAATAAGCTGTGTTTAAATGTGTAAATGACAGTCCAGACTTAAAGAAACAACATTTCAAGTGTTATTAAGGATTCTCTGTTGTTATTAAGGATTCTCTGTCATAGTGATGGGATGTTACTATTACAGACACTTTCTGCACTGGTGGCAATGTTTCTCATGAAATCTTTTACAGAAAATTTACCGAAAGACTAACCTTGCAGCATATCTTTTGACACTACCCTGTGCACTTATGGATGACCATTCCTGAGTTTTTTGATGTGAGATTTTGCATATAAGTTGAGAAAAGCCAAGCAAAATGACATCTTTTATTGGCTAGCTAAAAAGATTACAATATGCAAGCTTTTGAGGCAACACAGGCCTGTTCTTCCTTGCCTGAAGAAAACTTCCCCTTGGAAGTTTTGCAGCTTTGTTGGCAATCCCAGCCTTTACAAGTATAGATAAATTATGCTGTTGCCCACATGCATTTTTTACAGTTGAAGTACAGGCAACTTAAGTGACTTGTTCAAATTCAATCAGCAGGTTGGATGTAGGCATCAAACTAGCAACCATGATACCTGCACCTAATATGGCACCCTGTCCTGTGAATGCATCTGCCTAAAAGCAGACATTAGATTTAGGAATCAATGCCTTCAAGTATTTATAGTACCTTGTCTTTTAAAAGTTTTAACTTTTACATTTTATCAACTATATAAGAAATCACTAAGGTCTGTGTGTTCAGTACCTCTGACCAATCTGATTGGTCAGTTTGGCTTTGATATGATTAGTCAGTTTGGCTTGACATGACCAAAGATGAAGTGCAAGTGTGAGAGGAGGAGTAAAGGCATATGAGGCATGCTGAGAGAGTCACATTCAAGTATAATTCCAGACAGGAGGTAAGAAAGGCACCTTGAAAATAATGACAGAATCTGAGAAGCAGGCTTTACGGGAATGTGCTCAAGAGTGTAAGCCCTGGGTAGGATAAGTTCAAACACAAACAAATTATAAGTTGCTGATGGTACACTTTGGGCAAGAGATAGCTAGTGTTTTTTAATTACTCTGTTAACTGTCTTTGACAGGTACTGTGGGCAGTTATTAAATAAAATTGAATCACAGTAGATTTAATTTGGCTTTTTTGACATTGATCAACAGAAAAAGACTCTTTATTATCAAATTATCAAAAAGTGATCTAAATTAATTACAAATAAAAAACAGAAAATAAGTTTTCTAAAATAAAAGTATAGATAATAAGATGTGTATAAGTTTTCACCTTGTTTAATATGACACACCTAACTGAAACCTACAGTAATATGACACACAGCCAAAATGATTTAGAAGTTGTGGAATTAGTTAAAATGGGGATCACCTGTCTGTGGTCAAGGGGTTTCAGTTGACTGCAATATAAATGCATCTTAACTGGAAATTCCAGCTTTTAGTGTGTCAGTATGATGGACTAACCTACACAATGAAGACAAAAGAAAACTCCAAACAACTACATGAAAAGGTGATCAAAATGCACAAGCTTGGGGACGGAGACAAGAAAATATCCAAGCAACTGAATATATATTCCTTGGAGTCCCATTAAATTGATCATTAAGAAATGGAAAGAGTACACCACAGCTGAAAATTTGCAGAGAGAAGGCCATCCACAAAAACTGAGTGATCATGTAAGAAGTAGACTAGTGAAAGAGACCACCAAGAAACCTATGATAACACTGAAGGAGTCAAAAGTACTGTGGCTGAGATTGGAGAGTCTGTGCAGACAACAACTGTTTCCCAAGTGCTTCATCAGTCGTAGATTTATTGGAGAGTGGCAATGAGAAGGACGTTGTTAAAATAAATACACAACATGTCATCTAGAGTTTGTCAGAAGGCACATGTGTGACTCTGAAGTCAGCAGGAAGAACATTGTACGATCTGATGAGACAAAAATTGTGCCGTGACTAAATGCCATGTTTGGTATATATCAAACAATGCACATAATTAAAAACACACCATCCCCACCATGAAGCATGGTGGTGGCAGCATCGTATTGTGGGGGTGCTCCTCTATAGCAGGCCCTAGAAGGTTAGTGAGGGTAGGGGGTAAAATAGGGAAAATCCTGGAGGGAAAGCAGATGCAGTTTTCAGGAAACCTACCTCTTGGGAGAAGAATTGTTTTTCTGCAAGGTAACATCCCCTAACATAAAGCTAAATCTGCACAGGAATGACTTCTAAACTGTTGGCTGAGCATCAGAGTTGTATTCTTAATCCTGCACTGCCTTCCCATGTTTGTAGGCAGTGTGGTGTTATGGTTAAGGCTTTGAATTTCAAACCCTGAGGTTGTGGGTTCAAATCCCACTATTGACACTGTGTGAGCCTCACCAAGTCACTTGACCTACCTGTGTTCCAATTGGAAAACCAAAAGTAATGTAATCAATTGTATCATAAATTATGTAGGTCAATTTGGATAAAGGTGTCAGCCAAATAAGTAAATGTAATCTACAATGTTAATGTCCTGGAGTGGCCATGTCCAGATATTCATCCAATTAATTAATTGTTGCTGGACTTGAAAAAGTCCCTTCACTTATGATCCCCATGAAACCTGACAGGGCATGAGCAGTTTTGCAACGAAAAATGGGGAAAAATTACATTGTCCAGATATGCTGATAGACACCTGTGCAAACAGAATGAAGGGCCTAATGGCCACCAAAGGTACATCTGCTAAATACCAATTTGAAGAGGGTGAATACTTTTGTGATCAATTATTTTGTGTTTTAGATTTGGAATTAATTTTGATCACTTTGCAGAGAGACATTTGTTTTCACTTTGGCATTGTTTTTCAGTGTCAAAAAATCCAAATTAGATTCATTGCGTTTCAATGTTTTATAGCAAAAAATAAGTGAAAACTTACATGGTGGTGAATAGTTTTTAAAGGCACTGTACATGCAACTTTTACTTCATAACATTAATTAATAGGTTGGAATATGCTAGTACAATCTTAGTACTACCTTGTGTTTTGTGAAGTGATTTAGATCAGTGATGTCATCACATTCCAGTGCAATGTTGAACACAATGAATGAACTCAAGTTGCTAAGTGAATTTGAAAAAGATCATTTTCAATGTACTTTTATTTAAAGTGTATTGATTAATTACATTTTTAATTTAAAAATATGAACTGTTTTACAATAATAAGGCTTAATATTATCCTTTGAAAGGCAATAAACCTGACATAAAACTCAAAAGACATTCACCTGCCAGCTTCCATCTTTCAAATGAATTTATTCCAATTCAGGGTTGGGCAGAGGTGAATTGCCATTTATTATTATTTTTCAAGTTGTTTTATTTAGATAACTAGGTACAACTTTATATTAAATTCTAATAATAATTATTTTGACTTTTCATGTATAATGAAGTAAAATGTTTTGTGCTTACAGATGAAGGAAAGCAGAGAGATGGTGATGGCTACAGCTATTAGGGAACAATCATTTTAACATGGAAGTCTGTGAGAAGTCAAGCAAAATTACATCTTTTTTTTGGCTAAAAAGATTATACTATGCAAGATTTCGAGGTAATTCAGGCTCCTTCCTCAAAGGCCAACCACACTGCTAAAGCAGATCCCCTATAGCCATTAAACAACTGTCTTGGAGAGCTAGAAGGACAACTCGGACAAAAGCTATATCAGACAGACTACTGTAAATACCCTGTTTTCATTTGTTAATCTTGCAAAGTCTTTACAAAGGGGAATTCACAAAGCATGAGAAATTGGAAAGTGAAACAGAAGATTATTTGGCAGATATGAAAGAAAAATAACTAGACTGGATCCTAGGTGAGTGGGGACATAATGAATAAAGAAAGTGGGAAGGTAGCCCTTTAGAAGTTAAGTAACACACCTGTAAGTGTGAGAGCAAATAACACATCAAAAGAATTATTTGAAAGTTTATCTTACTCTTCTTTTGCTGAAACCACCTGTCTGAATAAAAAATGGTGGGACCATGGATGTAAAGGATTAGGTCGTAACATTAAAAAAGTAATAATTTGCAGGAGAATCATAAGTGTGCATCAGATAATATGCAAGAGTAAGACTGCAAAAATTTTTTTATATAATGCTTTTAAATACAAGAAAAAAGAGAAGCCCAGATGAGCTAGATGAAATCATTCAACATAGAAAGACATTTAATTATAACGAGGTGATTACTCTGTTCTGCTGAATAAAGTAAATAAATATCAATTTTATCCCTAGGACAATCACATTTTTTGAAAATATAAACAAAGTAAATTCAGTCTAGACCAAATGAATCTATTGTAGCCTTGTATTGCACAGTATAGTGGGTGTCCTGGGTTTGAATCCAGTATCTAGTCTTCTGCATGGAATTTGCACGTGGGCCTTTCTCCAGGTATTTTGGTTTTCAAGATGTGTGTTAGCTTAAGTAGAGACTCTTAACTGGTCCCAGAGAGTGTGTGCAAGAGTTGGCCCAACAATAAACTGGCAGCCTGTCCAGAGCTGTTTCCTGCCTTATGTTTAATACTGTCCGGATGGCCTCTGGCCCCCAGCAGCCATTAATTGGATTAAGCAGGGATGACAATGTTATGTATGTTATGTTAGAAATTATGTAATGGCTGCAATAATTATGTTTTTGGCAAATAGTGATGAACAAACTCCACTGAATTTGTTTTGCCTTTTGGGAAGGAGAAACAGAAGTAGTTTTGAGT
This sequence comes from Polypterus bichir lapradei, assembly GCA_026402145.1. Classification (NCBI taxonomy): domain Eukaryota; kingdom Metazoa; phylum Chordata; class Cladistia; order Polypteriformes; family Polypteridae; genus Polypterus; species Polypterus bichir. The sequence goes on from JANRMT010062835.1 coordinate 43,950,181, forward strand.
GAACTGTAATGGTGTAATGGTTTTTAAAGTGTTCTTGGTGGCTAGGGAAACATTTACCACTGCGTCCATGTGCGCCTCTGTGGTAAAATTAATAACATTAAATATCAGAACAGTACAATATCTTGCAGAAAGTCATAGACAGGAAGCATGAATTCACTAAGGCTTGCTCCCTATGGATAAATTAGCAGGTACTCACCTGTCTTCAACCATAAAGTACAGGATTTTATTCCTGATGCTATTGCTTGCTTAGTGCCACTGCTAACAAATAAGCACAAGACTACAGCACATGGATTCTTCCTTCCTGTTTGCATCAATTGCACACCACTCTGTGTAAAACTATTAAAGGGGTAAGCTTACATATTACATAAAAGTCAACACAGAGAGGCATTGTCTTTAAGGCATAAATACATCAATACATTTCCAGTTTCTTTGTGCATGCACTTTTTCCATGTAAATTTTCTGTTAGGTTTTAGCCCACTACTAGGGTCTGTGTTATATACAGTACTTGGATGGCTGCCCAATCCAATATTGGCAGCAACAGCCCTGTGATGTTACACTGGCCTGACAAAGCATCATGGGGCACTGGGAAAAAAAATACATCTAAACTTGCCACATGGTGAATTTCCAGGAAAACATTTTGTCGAACTAGGTCACAAGCAAACATAGCAAATTTGCCACAAACAAAACTTTGGCAAATATTCCTGATCAGCACTATTTGAAAATGCAGAGAAAATAAAAACATTTCAGTGCTGACACGCTAGAAAATAAACAAAGAATTGTTGACGCATGAATACATTATAAAATTTAGAACAATGTCGAAAAAAAAAAGAATTAACAAGCATATTGACTATATTTATATTCTTGAAGAATAGTGAATGAATGCTGTTACTGAAGAGATTTTGACGCCTATAGAAATGAAGATAACAAGGATCTGCTATCAGTTATAGAAAACAAACAGAAACAAATGAAGTCCAATAACTCAACTTTTTTTTTTTTTTAAATTAGATGTATTTGATTGATGACTTATTCTGGGCTGTTCTGGTGAAACATTTTCCAAAGTGCTAAGATTCTTGGTTTTTCTCTTTCTCTATCAGGACAAATTTGGGACTAGAAAGTGAGCTTCAAGTCTTACATAAAATGTAGCTGAATAAAAACCTTACTGCATGCAAACACAAGTCTGTTTAACAGGTTTACAGTCTCAGTACATATATGTACCTATTGTTTTATCTTGGTTTGTTGGAAAAGAATGGCATAGTTAACTTTAGGGCAGTCAGTCACAGGGACCAACAACTTGGATTACCTTCTATTGCATAAACCAGGCAAATGAAAAATACTGGGAAAAGATAAGACAATGAAAGCCCACAGAACAGAGCTGTGCTGGCCAGAAAATAATTGCAAGTATTACTTTTATCTACAGTTCAGCTGAAAGTCATCAGAATGACTTTTCTATCAAAGAGCTGCAATGAGTGACAGGTGCAGGATTTCTTTGTGCTGGTTAAAACTAATTAGTCCATGAATTAAGTTCATGCAGCAAGGATGGGAAAAAGGCAGATGCTGTTTTGCCTTTAATTTGCATAATGTAATAGTTAAAGGGAACACAACTTTCACCACGGCTGCACTGGTCCTCTGAAGTTATGTCTGATGGCTGCTGTAAAACAACAGTATTTAATGATTTCATTGGTACTGATAGCACTACTGTCCCATTTTCCTGATTATCATTTTTATTTGTACACCATTATTTTTGAGTGAAACACTTAAAAATGTGAGTTTTTCTTTAATTTCTGAACCTCAAAACATGTATCCTTTCACTTTCTGAAACACATTTTTAATGACAGGGCTATTTGATGTAAATTAGCAGTAAGCTGTTGATGGAATGTCAGTTGAGTGCAGGGTGTAGTCTTGCATATGTTTAATCTAAGCAAGTTAAACATCCATCCATCCATTTTCCAACCTGCTGAATCCGAACTACAGGGTCACGGGGGTCTGCTGGAGCCAATCCCAGCCAACACAGGACACAAGGCAGGAACCAATCCCGGGCAGGGTGCCAACCCACCGCAGGACACACACAAACACACCCACACACCAAGCACACACTAGGGCCAATTTAGAATCGCCAATCCACCTAACCTGCATGTCTTTGGACTGTGGGAGGAAACCGGAGCACCCGGAGGAAACCCATGCAGACACGGGGAGAACACGCAAACTCCACGCAGGGAGGACCCGGGAAGCGAACCCAGGTCTCCTAACTGCGAGGCAGCAGCGCTACCACTTAATTAATAAAAGACACTTAATTACCTAGACAAAAAAAAAATATAGTCACCAGGACAATGGACAAGCTTCATATAGTGTGCCTATAAAAAATCTTCACCCCCTTTAATATTTAATTATTATACAACACAGTGGATGCAATTTGTCTGACACTGATCAACAGAAAAGAGTCTCTTTATTGTCAAAGTGAAAACAAATGTCTGCAAAGTGATCTAAATTAATTACAAATACTAGGGGGCTTTGCCCCCTGCTAGCTTCACTTGGAAACCCCTGTGCTTGCACTACAATAGCCTCTTTGCATTTCTGCCACTCGTAATGGGGATGCAGATGTACAATTTACTAACTATTTTACATTACAGCGAGTAATTAACCATATTAAAAAATACTAAAACGTAATAATTTGAAAGTAAATTATGTTTCATGTTGTGTTAGAGTTATTCGTTGTGTAATACAATTTCATTCTGTTTGGCTTTGAAATTAACACCACAAAAACTTTTTAAATTTACACTTTCATTGTAAAACTTAAGTAAAAATATTTTTTTTAATTAAATTTTCATCAATATCACATTGAATTGTGATTCTGTTTTTGGACTTTCATCGTGACAACGCAAAGTATAACTGCCCATGATTGAAATTCATTTCTTTCTCTCTATAAATAAAATAAATTTTTCAAATGTTTGGCTCTGAGATTTGTGAATTGCTGTTACAATGGGAAACTGTTAACATTTTAATACGAATAGCATATCAAGATCTCTTTTGTTGTCTAATGTTATCCCCTGAAGATGTACTACATTACCTTTCTTGGATACATCTTTCTTTCTACAGTAATTCGTGCAGTGGAAGACCGGATGGTGTTAATCATTGTAAATATTCTTCAGAATATTGTAAATTGATGTTTTTATCTTCCGCACGATCACCACCAACTGTTTCAGCATAGTCTATTGATACACATTTAATCAATTTTTAGTGTAACCGATCGACATTTTTGGCGTTAATTCATTTGACTTCATCATTTCTTGGTGCTAGGTTTGCCCGTGTACTCATTTTTACTGTTTATAACCCTTCGTGATGAAATTCTTCAATAACATTTGGACATAATATGTTTTCTTTAGTTGGGAACTTAAAGTGAGGAAAACGTTAAAATTTATACGAGATGCAAGAAGTGGAACTGTGTCTGTCAAAACCTTTCATAAGAATGAGAGGTGAGAGTACCTTGTGCATGGTTTGCTATGGTTGAGAGGAGGGCGTGACTTGAAAACATCTCATGGCCAAAGTCTCGACTTGCGGGACTTGAAAAAATCTTCCAAAAAGTCTCGTCTAGTCGCAGGATTGTTTTATATAATTGAGAGATAATAAACAAAATAATGGATTACTTAAGGATTTACCCCTTTCAAGTCAGTAATTAGTAGATGCACCTCTGGCAGCCATACCAGCCTTAAGTTTGTATGAACAGGTCTCTCTCTATCAGCCTTTCACTTCTGGACACTGCCATTTTTCCCCATTCTTGTTTGCAGACCTGCTCAAGCCCTGTCAGGTTGCATGGGGATTGTTAGCACACATTCTTTTTCAAGTCTAGTGAAAAATTCTCAATTGGACTTGGCCACTCCAATGTTGTTTTAAAGTCATTCCTTTGGATTTATTCTTGGAACCTTTGTTTTACTGGAAAACAAATATTTTCTTAAGTGGAACTGCAAATTGCATAAATCAATTAACATTGGGGTAGAAAGCAAAGAATATTGCTGCCTAAGTGATATTATGTGGCCGAAATCGCTGTCCCCTTTCTCAGTTCCCTTCAATGCTGCTGCCACTTCCCTGATCTTTCCTGCAGCTCCATTCACTCTTTTTGGCCTTGTGTGTCACCTGCCTGCATATTCACAGCACCAGTTCTGTCTTGTCCCGCTCATCTGGGCTCAGAGAGTATACCATCTACACTCACTTATGCCAGCTCCACAAACCAGTCCAAGCTCGGATCCGTTCCAGAGACTCACCCAGGCCAATAGATTTTAGTAGAGAAGAAACAGCTCCATTATTCTTACAGTATCTGCGTCCTCCTTCCCATACTGAGAAAAATAAATTGTGTCATGGTTTTGCATATGGGGAAAAAGGTTGTAGATTGTTTTTTTTGTGAAGAGAAACCCCTTGTTTCAATGCAAGTTCATTTTTGTGGAAAATGTTTTCACTCATCACTGCTTATTGATGGGAAAGAAATGGGAGGAACAATCAATGAGCCTTGAGGCATCAGTTCAGAAATTCAGAAATGAAAATGAAGTGAGTTGTTTTTGGTTGTTTTAGTGTCTGCATCAATAGGAATACTGAGTGGGAATTTTCCTTTTAGTAAGAGTATATAATCATTTTAAACAAGGGATGGTTTAGTTTATTTAATTTGCTTGTTGATAAACTGTTGTCTGTTAAGTGCCTTCTTGTGCAACACTGAAACAGTCCTGCTGGTCACTAGGACACCCAACACCAGCTGAGCATCCAGAACCTTTACTGTAATACCTGTCCTATAGATAGACACATAAAAGCTGTGTGTTCTGGTGGGACTTTAGGCAAAGACGTCCATGGTGAATATGCATAGACTGTGTTCCTTTGAACAGTTTATCAATTTATTGTGTTCAAATTTAAAAGTCTAGTACAAAATTTTTGCATATATGCCAAAGAAATATCAAAAAATATTAAACGCACAGACAGACAAATAGGCATCTTAAAATAATTCAATTCAATTCAAATCTCCAATTTATTTATTCAAGTTGAGGTAAGGTTGCACCAAGGGTACACCTTCTCGTCTCTTATGATGGTCATTTTTATGGTTAGGATATCAAGGCACAGCTAATGGAGACTTTGTACTTTGGAGACCTGAGAGGTGAATCTCTGGTGTTTGTACATGATACTGTCTTCATCACCTCATTCTTACTGGGGTTATAAATGTGTACTGAAGTGGTTTCAGGTGAATATGAAAGGTCAGAGTGATAATTAACTAATTCAGAGCATGTAAGGAGGTCCTTTTTGCACCAGGAGGGGGTGTTTAGGCATCCCTGGGTTTTGCACATGAATGGCAATGAAGTTAGTTGTGAGACTGAGCAATGCATTGATTAAGAGCTGCAGGAAATGCTCTGCATAGAGCTGGATACCAGTCAGCCTACAGTGAATATCACAAGTCAGTATGACCACGTTGAAATTTTCAGCTTATGACAATATAAAACTCAACAGACAAATCATGTGAGACCTTTTTCTACTTTAATAGGTTGTTGCAACTAACTATATTTAAGTCAAAATGTATTTTTAAGAAAGAAATTTAATAAATCAGTGTTGGCTTTTTATATCCTCTTTGTGTCCCCAGTTTTATAAAATCTTTGCAGAGTGATCAAATAGATGATACTGAGAATGCAGGTCACTAGGATTGCTTGTCTAACTCCCTAATGGTGGAAAGTGTGACAATCTGGAAGGGCTTCAGAATTGACAGATGACGGATCTCCCACAGGAGACGTACAATATGCAATCTTCCAGGAAAAAACCCAAGGATGCCACAGGTCATGTTGTTTAATAATATCTATCTGCTGGCCTGAGATCATCTTCTAATTCCCCAGGAGGAGTTGGGAATGAGAAGTTGTCACTATCATCAGGAGAAGCAGATGAAATGTGAATGAGTGAGTGAGTCAGTAAGCAACCTTTGCATTTTATTTCAACCTTTTTAATATTTCAGTGGAACGTAATTACTGAGGTCTTAAAAAGGCTTATGCATGTTTTCTCATTAACTCTTTCAAATAGTAAATTGAAGTTTGTTATCATTGACATAAACTGAAATATAACATTCTCTTTTATAATATCTACATCATCCCTCAAATATTACATATTTTTAACAATTAATTGTCATAATTTTGGTGGCATAGCCACAAGTCATTTGAAGACGGCTAACAATTTAGAAAATAGTGGTGGAAACAACAAGTGGACTGTCTTAATCATTTAAGCAACACAATTTCAATACTGTGCTGTACACAAATTTGTTGCATTATTAAAATGTCACAAACTTACTCACATTCTGTTCTCTGATTGTTTCTGGGTCAATTATAATAGTATTTAAAGGAAAGCTATAACACAAATCAGTTCTTAACAAAGTTGATTTAATTATTTCCATAATCATAAACATACGATTGAAAAGGAATGAGCTAAAATACATGAAATTATGTAAGATGTATTATTTTAGCCAACTATGTTTGAAAACTTAAAAGTTATTTCTAAAAAAGTGGTGAAGAACGCATAAGCTTTTTGTTTTTTTAATATGGTGACCCTGAATAGAAAATAAATTGCATTTCAAAGTAGAAGTGACTTTATGCTTTGGTAAATTTTGTAATATAGCAGAAAATTATGTAATTAGTGCAAGTTCTCAGCATGCCATTCCATCTTTCAACTAAGTAGAACTATAAACAAAAGCAGACAGGCCTCTTTCTGCATTTTATAATCATTTTCCTTTGCTATTATTTTTTTGTTTCTGCCTAGTCAAACAATTTACCTACCCAACTTTAATTTAAAATCTGCGGTGGGCTGGCGCCCTGCCCGGGGTTTGTTCCTGCCTTGCGCCCTGTGCTGGCTGGGATTGGCTCCAGCAGACCCCTGTGACCCTGTGTTACGATATAGCAGGGTTGGGTAATGACTGACTAACTGACTTTAATTTTAAATGCTTCAATTAATATTTAAAGTTATTACTAAATAATGACTTGTTAAATTAGATGTTTTCCCCATTTTTATTGATTGTATAGAGTGCTTTTGTGAATCAAATCACAGCTTGTTAATTCTGCTCAAACAACAACTCATAGAGTTAAGGCCTTTTAATTTCAGGAAGCAGTAATCTGCAGTCATTTTTTTTTTCCTTGAGAAATTACTGTCATTATTCTAATTTTAAATTGTTTTATTGTGTAGTTTCTCTTATACAACACTTTGAGATACTGTGTGACACCAAATCTGCCATACACAAAAAACTAAAATTAATCAACAAATGTAGTTATTGGTTGTTTTTTTAATTAGACTACATAAGAATTATGTAATTTTTTCAGTTTATGTAAGGATTAAAATTTCAATAAATATGTACTAACAGCCTTACATTAAACAGATTTACATACTATAAAATATGTTAATATTAAGTAAGCTTCTTGACATTTTGCATTTATAAATTTCAAATAAACATCAATCTGTATTTTGTTTTTCTAATCCCATGAATAGCGAGCCTTAGATATTTTTGGAATACATTAGCAGCAGGATAATGCCAAAATCTCTATGAATCCTGTTTGGATATTACATAAAAAAGTTGTATTCTTAATATTAAAAAATAAAAACCAAAGTCAATAGTACAATGAATCATTAGCCCAAAATATTTTTGGCTGTGCATTTTAAATTAGTCAGATCATAAACCCCACAATGAAAAATGCTGGCAAAAACTATAACGAGGTATGCCTTAACTGCATAGAATTTTTCAAAGCGTTTAATCATTTCTTTTGCTTAGTACTGAAGTAACACTGCTATACTTACAGATGCATGAAGTCTTCCCTTTTTATTCATTGCTAAAAATCTGTTGCTAAATACTCCACGAATTCCAACAATCCCTTGGGACACTGCAAAAAGCTCCAAAATACCTACAAACCAAAAATTGGAACTGTTCATTAATAATATATTTAAATAATAATAATAAGACCTTCAAAGAAAACAAAGAAACATTTGATCTGTCATTAAGTTAGAACTTTGTTTCTTAATTTGCACATTTTGTATGTTAAAGAAATACTATAGGTCTAAATCTCTATTCATATAGATATAATTCACTATACAATGTTCCATATTGATTTGGTTTATGATACATGTAATATTCTTTACAGGAATGTCTTATTTACTGTATAAGACTCCAGATAAGGTTCAATTAAACCAAACATTCTACTAGATAAAGACCCAGTAATTGGTGCAATTATATCATTTAGATTTTCACATAAAAATTTAGATTAATTCACAGTCACATTTATCTTTGAAGCTCAGTTAAAATGAACATCATGATATGTAAAAAGATTAAATTTTCTATACACAAGTAACTGAACCAGCATTTCTAAGATTTTAGAAATATTCAGAAATTTTAAAGGCTAAATTCTGTTCAATTTTGTTTTCTTATTGAAGTTAACATATCACAAAGTGAAACTGATATAAAAGAGGAATTTGAATTTTTCACAAACACATGGCATTTCAAAATATTGTCTAATAACATCATGTTGTAGCTTTGAACATATAGTATTTATAAATTCACAGAACTTTCTAAAGTAAATTTCTTTCATGCTAGGCATATTAATAGACTTTAAATACATACTAAAAATGTGAGATAGATAGATAGATAGACAGATAGATAGATAGATAGATAAGACTTACATTTTTCTCTAATGCAGTAAGTGCAGTACTTCAATATTTTAAAATTGCACTAGTGAGCAACTTCAGACAACTGATGTGGATTTAAATCTCTTGTAACATACTACAAGTATCAGGATAAGTATAATATTATCATTGTAATGCAGACAGACATTCTTGTTCTGAACGAAGTGACTACAAACAGCAGGTCAATGTACAGTAGCTGCACCTGTTACCCAGACGCATAACAAAACACTAAGTTAGTAAATCTGCAGGAAGAACTCATACACAAAAATGAACAAATTATACCTTTACTTGAAAAGTTAGATGAACATTTTTTGCTTTGGTTTGATTCAAACATTTCAGAATTAACAAAGCTGAAACTGCTTGTTAAATCCACAGTAATACTGCAATAGTTACACTGAATCAATAAACTTCAGAGTCAACTTAAAATCTATATCTATCCTCTATGGACAAATAAAGTACTATCTATCTATCTATCTATCTATCTATCTATCTATCTATCTATCAAGTGTCTTTTCTAACTATTTCTTTATATAGTGTCTTTACTATCTATCTATCACTTTATATAGTGTCTTTACTATCTATCTATCTATCTATCTATCTATCTATCTATCTATCTATCTACCAGGTGTCCGGCTGGATGGCTATCTGCCTAAAACTCCACTGCACTAGTAACGAAACAAACCGCATGTGTTGGCCAAAAATAAATAAATAAATAGTTCACAAGTGCATGGTAAAGCGAACTGGTTTGAGTGAATTACATCTGGTTAGTTGTAACAAGCTACTGTAGGTGCTGGTGCAACAACCGACGCGATGCATGTTGTTATTTTAAAGCTTATTGCAGCCACGTTACATTATAATGCTGAAAATGTGCACATTTAAAAAAATAAACTGCAGTCGTCAGCAAGCAGAGTGAAAAAAGTATGTTACTCATATTTGCCGTATTCCTGATTGACATATTTGTCACAAAAGAGTACGAGCCGCAATATTTCGCATAGAACTGCTAAACCCAAGTGAAACAAACCTTACCGCCATCTGCAGAAATATTATTATCAGTACATGCGTATGATACTGATAATAATAATAATAATAATAATAATAATAATAATAATAATAATAAT
>JANRMT010062835.1:43961239-43982730 GCA_026402145.1 Polypterus bichir lapradei
AGATAGATAGATAGATAGATAGATAGATAGATAGATAGATAGATAGATAGACACTACATCTCAACATTATAATTTTACAAAATCAATATAAGTATTAAAAAATCAAAAAAGAATCGGGACTTCGGAGGTATATTCCAAATACGTGACAACCCCTAAACCTGGCAAAAGTAACTGGAAGTGAAAGTTTCATTTTTTTTTGTTAATTTTCTATGTGAGTCGATTTACTTTGCAGTATTTTTGCAATAGACAAACCTTCTGATGCAGAACATTTTTTATGAAAGAAATATAAACTTTACATCCACATGACACCTTTCATCAGTTGAAAATGTGTTTTTGCACCTTCCTCTACTACCCACACACACACAATCACACCAAGACATCTACAGATTTTTACACACATGCACTAGAAAACTGAGAAAAAACGAGCTTCGCTATAACAATACAAATTGTTCTTCCCAAATATCACAGAAGGAAATTTAAGAAGAAATGGCAAAATAAAAGAACCGAATAAGGTAATTTTTACAATTAGTAAGTAAATAATTATGGATGCCAAGGCAAAACCTGAGCACAATTCACTTATTCAGTGTCCATAAACAACTTTATACAAATTCATACAAAATATTGCTGAAATAAAAAAAAAAAAAGAGGGCTAATTACGATTTCAATTATACTTTTACGTGCTCTGCATAAATCAGTACAGCTCTAACAAGTGTTTAATAAAGTTCCGGAAGTACTTACATGTACATAGTTGTTTTAATTTCTATTTTAAAACTTACAATAATACTTTATTTCTCCCCATTTTTTGTGAATTTCCTTTTAAATATGCATTATTTTTGCAATATTTTAATGAGCTTACATGGTCCGGATGACTAAAACTAGTTAGTGTGCTAAACTGGCTGAGCAGATATTCAAATGCAGTGTCTTTTTGTATATTTTCAAGAAGCGTTTATGTCACCTGAAGAACACTTTCCATTTGGGTTGAATGTAATGTGCTGCGTTCCAATACAGGTTCTTAAAGTACAAAAACAACTCAGCAACATGGCGAGAAACACTAACAAAGAAAACTGATGCCACATGGTTTGTTTTCTTACTCGTCTAATTTAGATTAATTTGCTTGCCATCTGGAGACATAACAAAAAAACAGTATCTCTGGTGGACACTTTCTCCCTCTAATATTCAAAGAATCACTTGATGTGCATGTGGCTCCAATAAAAAGCATATTGGACTATGATGCAGATGCACTGGCATTTGTTCGGTTAAAAAAACATAATCCAGTCAGCATTTAATAAGAATTGGTGATTCAGCCCCAGCAGTAAAAACAACTAAAGTGTTAATAATTTCTTCTTTTAGCAGCCTGATCAAGTACTATATCCAAAAGAAGTAAACTAATTACAGTTCACCCATATAGAAGCTTAAACAATGATTGCATTATATATTAAAATTACATTCAGAACAGCTGCAGAGAGATACATCAGGTTTAAAATAGATTCATCCATTATCAGACTACAGAAGCAACAGAAGTAGCATCAGGCAAAACCAAGGAAACTCATCTGGAAGGGGATATTCTCCATCCCTGGATTAATGTCAAGGAATGGAAATTCATCATTAATTGGGTGTTTCTCTTTTAATAAAACACATGAGTGGAATATTGCATATTTGTGTAAATAAATTCCAAGAGGAAATCGAAAATTAAACTCAAATCCTGTTCCTCCTCGGGGTCTTCCTAATACTCTGCTCCAGACTCTTAGATGCAGAGAGTCACCGACTTGTCTACTTCACACTGTTTCATTGCCCTGGTGTCTCCTGCCAGTGAATCTTCATCCCAAACTTGTCTCCCAAGTGTAGACTCACCAATGTTCTGGTCTGAGATATCTTTAAATCTTCTTCTAAATTAACTTTCATTTTGTATACATAACCCTCCTTATTTAAATGAGTTCAATTTCAGCAAATCCCCAAAATCATTACTTTGCGATGCTTTGACATCTAACTCAAGCTAGTGGCTCACAGTGTTCCTACACAACTAAGCATTGTTTTTTTCTCTGAAATGTGGTCTTCAAAGTAGCTCCACCACTAATATCAATCTAGAAATGTGTGCTTTCCCCTAGTATCTAGGTGGCAAGGTACAGTTTTAAATGATCAAACTCTGGCAAGGTCTTCATTTTTCTCTCTCTTTCTTTCTCCCCAAGTAAAGGGCCAAGCACCTCTGACATTTGATGTCCACTAGCATTCTGATGGGAAACCTTCTCTTTTGCCTGTGTCCTGTGAGACGTTACCTTGCCCTATGTCATTCTGGTGTGCTTTGCCCAGATAACCTCTTGTAAGCCTAATAACAATATGAAAAATTACAAGCAACTTTATGTACATGTACTTGCAATGGCATGACTGCAAAAAGGTGCTGAATTAGTGAAATCCTAATTTTAATTTATAGTGAAAATACCCCATTAATCCATTCTTCAGTTCAGTTACATAACAAGATTAGTCAAACTTCAGTGTCGTAGGAATCCAGAGCCTTGATAGCTTTAGATGCAAGGTAAGAATCAACCCTAGATACAGTGCATCCGGAAAGTATTCACAGCGCATCACTTTTTTCACATTTTGTTATGTTACAGCCTTATTCCAAAACGGATTAAATTCATTTTTTTCCTCAGAATTCTACACACAACACCCCATAATGACAACGTGAAAAAAGTTTACTTGAGATTTTTGCAAATTTATTAAAAATAAAAAAACTGAGAAATCACATGTACATAAGTATTCACAGCCTTTGCTCAATACTTTGTCGATGCACCTTTGGCAGCAGTTACAGCCTCAAGTCTTTTTGAATATGATGCCACAAGCTTGGCACACCTGTCCTTGGCCAGTTTCGCCCATTCCTCTTTGCAGCACCTCTCAAGCTCCATCAGGTTGAATGGGAAGCGTCGGTGCACAGCCATTTTAAGATCTCTCCAGAGATGTTCAATCGGATTCAAGTCTGGGCTCTGGCTGGGCCACTCAAGGACATTCACAGAGTTGTCCTGAAGCAACTCCTTTGATATCTTGGCTGCGTGCTTAGGGTCGTTGTCCTGCTGAAAGATGAACCGTCGCCCCAGTCTGAGTTCAAGAGCGCTCTGGAGCAGGTTTTCATCCAGGATGTCTCTGTACATTGCTGCAGTCATCTTTCCCTTTATCCTGACTAGTCTCCCAGTTCCTGCCGCTGAAAAACATCCCCACAGCATGATGCTGCCACCACCATGCTTCACTGTAGGAGGGATGGTATTGGCCTGGTGATGAGTGGTGCCTGGTTTCCTCCAAAGTGACGCCTGGCATTCACACTAAAGAGTTCAATCTTTGTCTCATCAGACCAGAGAAGTTTGTTTCTCATGGTTCGAGAGTCCTTCAGGTGCCTTTTGGCAAACTCTAGGCGGGCTGCCATGTGCCTTTTACTAAGGAGTGTCTTCCATCTGGCCACTCTACCATACAGGCCTGATTGGTGGATTGCTGCAGAGATGGTTGTCCTTCTGGGAGGTTCTCCTCTCTCCACAGAGGACCTCTGGAGCTCTGACAGAGTGACCATCGGGTTCTTGGTCACCTCCCTGACTAAGGCCCTTCTCCCCCGATCGCTCAGTTTAGATGGCTGGCCAGCTCTAGGAAGAGTCCTGATGGTTTCGAACTTCTTCCACTTACGGATGATGGAGGCCACTGTGCTCACTGGGACCTTCAAAGCAGCAGAAATTTTTCTGTAACCTTCCCCAGATTTGTGCCTCGAGACAATCCTGTCTCAGAGGTCTACAGACAATTCCTTTGACTTCATGCTTGGTTTGTGCTCTGACATGAACTGTCAACTGTGGGACCTTATATAGACAGGTGTGTGCCTTTCCAAATCATGTCCAATCAACTGAATTTACCACAGGTGGACTCCAATTAAGCCACAGAAACATCTCAAGGATGATCAGGGGAAACAGGATGTACCTGAACTCAGTTTTGAGCTTCATGGCAAAGGCTGTGAATACTTATGTACATGTGATTTCTCAGTTTTTTTATTTTTGATAAATTTGCAAAAACCTCAAGTAAACTTTTTTGATGTTGCGATTATGGGGTGTTGTGTGTAGAATTCTGAGGAAAAAAATGAATTTAATCCATTTTGGAATAAGGCTGTAACATAACAAAATGTTGGAAAAAGTGATGCGCTGTGAATACTTTCCGGTTGCACTGTAGGATGACAAGACATGCACATGCACCCTCATCGGATTAGTTAAGTATTATTAGTTAACCTAACCCACACATTTTTAGGATTTGGGAGGAAGACTGGAGAACTCTGAGAAAAAGATCTACATTTACAGGGAGAAAGTGCTGACTTCCCAATGACAATGACTGGGGAAGGATGAACCCAGTCTCCTGGGGCTTGTGAGGCAGCAGTGTTAGCTAGTGGTGTGTTTCCCGTTTAAAGGAGATAAAAATATCAAGCCTTTATTGTGCATATAGTATCTATCTGTGATGAATGTCACCATAAAGTGCATATGGTAGGAATGTTTCATTATAAATACATAATCATAATTTATTACTAGCACATCTACTGAATATGCTGTTTAAGAGCAGCATTAGAATGTAATAGGACATGTGTCTTATGTTCGTCAGAGAATTTCATTAATCAATGTTTTTCATGTGTATTTTCAAATACATAATAGCTATGTAAGGTATTTCCTACCTGGCATTTTGGAAATGACACTGACGCTGATGCAGGGGTGAAATAGGTACCAAGGGGGATTAGAGAAAGTGGAACCAAAGTGGCTAAGTATGAGGTCTCTTTTCTAATTTTCTTTGGGTGTTAAAGACTTGGAGTCCCAGCATTGTAAGGGCTATGTGGAGCTAGGTAGTGCAGGTACACAAGTGATTGCTAGAAGGCGCCCTAACCTGGTAACATGGTAACCACAAAGGCCTATTAGGGATTAACACCGAATTGAGCCTTTGATTGCTTCCTGAAAAAATTTTGGTGATTATGATAAACAGTTTGAAGCTGAACACAAATATAATTGATTGACCATATCATGTGGGAAATTTGGAGAAACTGCTGATTTTTGAGTGTTTAATCGCTTAATGATGCTGACACACTGCTTGTATCAGTTCAATTAAGCTAAGACATGTTTTGCTGCTGATTTTCACTTCTACTTGGCATCTGATGCTTCTTGCATCAGTGTCCAACAATAGTGTCCTGTCAGCGAGGGCAATGAGACTGAAAGTTACCAGGAGAAATACATAATCAGAAACAAGCAGAGGTCAAAAACCAGGAGATCGAGCAAACTGAATTGTCAAAATGCAGAGCACAAGACAGGAATCAGAAACCAAGAAACAGAAGCACAAAGTGAAATTCTGGGAGGTCAAAAATAAATAAATCGCAGGGAAAAAAGCACAGACAGAGTTTTGAGATCTTAAAATCGGATACCACTTCATCATTTAGAATGATATTTAAATTCATCACTAACTCAGATGTCATCAGAGATGCGTCTCCCACTAAATGCTGGGAGGTTTTGATAGATACAGGAAATGTGAGCAATATAAAATAGTGATTGTTGGGATCCAAGATTGTGTCATGTGTGACAGGTCGGGACGCCAACAGAATGGAAGGACCAGTAGAGAGAGCATCGATGAAGCAGTACCTCCCCTGGGACGCTAGAGAGCAGTCCTCCTGGGTGGGCGTGGCACCACAGATTTCCACAGGGCATGCTGTGACTTGGACTTTGGTACAACCCTGTTGGGTTCTGTGAGCGGGGGAGCTGCAGAACCCTATACTGGACTTCCACCACACCTGCGAGTAATTCCAGGTAATAATAATGAGCCACCTGGAGCACTCCTAGGAGCAGAATTAAAGGAGCCACCTCACTCCATTCAAGGAGCCAGAGTCTGGAGGAAGTGGACGAAGCTTACCAGGAGAGGAGAGGAGAGGAGTGGAGGCAGAACAAGGAAGAAAGGAAAGAAAGGGTGCTATTTTGTTTTGTGCTTGGGAACTGTGACACTGTCGGGAACGAGACAAAAGCATCCCCCACGGGAACAAAATTGTCTTGTGTGCTCAACAGGGCTTCTGTGTCTGGTGTGTCCGGGGTTTGGGGAGCTGTATGCCCTCTGCTGTCCACACATGGTAAACAAAAAATAACCACCATAACAAATAGCTGACCAGCATTTATAAATTCCAGTCACTCTGATACCCCTCATCCATCACTGCAGTGTCCTGGTGAAACTTATTATTATTTGACACAAACTTCACCAAGATTAGCAAAGATTAAATTCAAGTGTGAATGTAGAAAATTAATCTTTAGAGACATGTTGCACCACATGCATTTTTATGCCTGAAGTATAGTTTCTAAAGCTGGACATAGGTTGATGTTCTGTAGTTGCCAAATATTCTTAGCAACATCCTTGAATGCCTTGCATGTGATTTCCGCTGGACCCGCTTGCAGATCTACAATCTGTTTGTCACTGCTGATGGGCTGATTTGTGGATCGACAAAAATGCCTACCTTAATCATGGCATCAGTTATTCATGGAAAAACAACTGTCTCAAATTTCCCTGTCCATCGCTTTCATGAAAGTTTCTTTTGTCAGTTGAAATTTAATATAAAGAGGATGCAAAAATATCATTGTTGGGTTGACAAGTGGTTTATGTGTAACGCATTTCTGCCCTGGACTCAAAAGCTTATGGAGTGACTATTACTTTTTAATGTAATGAGACTCTTTAGCATGGCTGTCCCTTTCACAAATGAAACAACACTACTTGGTATATCCGAGCTGCATTCCTATTAGCATTACTGCTACTTTTAGATCATTACAAATTTTCCAGTTGTAGTTGTCCTGTGTTTGTAAACTTAAATATTGAGACAAAATCACCAAAATAGGTGATTACAATAAAACTAGATGATAAGATGGACGCAAAAATCCTTAAGATACAGCCAAATGTGTTCAAGAAGCAAAATTCTCATCATCCAGTGTGTTGTGTAAAGCCTATTGACTCTCTAGCTGGGGAGAGGAGTTTAAGTAAAGGCTCACTGGCAGGAGCAAAAATATACCAGATGCTTGGAGAGACAGGAGGTGAGAGTAAATTCTTTAGTGCGGGTATCAAGAGTTGAGAAAGTGGAAAGCACGATTTTGATGTTTTATTCACCTTTTGCTCATTCTGCATTGTGTTTTGCTGTAGTGAAGCTATATTATTGTATTCGGGAGTATTTTAAGGATTAGTCCTGTTGTGTGGTGGAGAGATGGCAGGAGTACACACTCATATTCATTCTTCATTTGTAAGTTTTATTATGTTTTTGTATTTAGAAAATAGGGAAATGAGTTGTGATGTTTTCAGAATCAAATAGATGTAAATTACAAGAGAAACACAACACCATGATAGAACTAGTATGTGGGATTTGAGCAAGGGGAAGGTGCTATATGAATAAAATGTATTATTATTATTATTATTACTATTACAGGGGGTCAAGCATTTCACAACACAATCCCAAGTGTTAAATTAGTTCATGTAGTGCCAAAGTAAAAAGGGCAGAGTGGTGGCTCTGAGGCTAAGGATCTGTGCTGGTATCCTAAAGGTTGCCGGGATCAAATCCCTGTCACTGCCAAAAGAGATCCTACTCTGCTGGGCCCTTGAGCAAGGCCCTTAACTTTCAAAGGCTCCAGAGGCACTGTACAATGGCTGGCCCTAAGCTCTGATCCCAAGGGGTATGTGAAAACTAACAAATTCCTAATACAGGAAATTGTATGAGGTGAAATAAACAACAAAGAAAAGTAACCCGTAAAAGTTTATATATGGAAAGAGGGGACTCTTAAACATTTTATGTATTTATTTAATACTGACAATTTTGCTGTGCTTCAAGTGAAGATATCTATAATATCGTTTTGATATGGTTTCTTCTTGAAGCTAAAATTTAAAAGATAGTGTAAAAGAAAGTCCATTTTATTGTTGCATGATTTACATTGGCTATACAAACATTATAAAATAATCCCACAATCAAAACATGTTCCTATTTATACCCAGTTTTGCCATTGACAACATCATGATTGATCTCATTAGATACATTTATTTGTGAAATTATAATTTGTAGAAGCATATTTTACTTTGGTGTGTGTTGTGCTGTAACCTGCTAGCAGTATTCCTTTAATGTAACACTATTTCATATTTCTTTAACTACACAAAACAAAAACCTTACTCATATATGTAAGTGGGTACTGAATGTGGCTGAATAGACATAATTGTTAATTTTAATTATTCTTTCCATGTGCTCCATTAAGTTAGCTTCTCTAGCTTAGTCTTCAGTAATTATTCCCAGTTGATGACAGTGAGCCTTGGGCTATTTATGTTCCCTATAGCTAAAATCCACCTGGCAATGCTATTTTTAAATGTTGCATTTTTTGCTGTTTGCTGTTGTCCTACTTCTTTATCTAATGTTTTAAATTTTAATAGTTTATGTCGTATGACTGTAACAGCTTGGAAGGGTGACATAAAATCAATTTACAGTTAGTTGAATGACATTTCATTCTTTCATTAAAATAATTAATGGTCAATTACTCTTCATTTTCTATACTTTACTTTTCAGTGTTTTTCCTAGCAAAGCAAATTACACCATGAAACAAAACTAAGCTGTGACCTCAAAGGAAGCAAATAAATAAGACACGATTCTTCAAAGAAAGAAATTGCCCAACAATGATGTCTGGTAGCATTATGGTTGGAATGTTGGAATCCTGTTTATTCAAATACAGTAACTGCCTTTCAACAACAGAGCTAATTCTTTGTATTGGGTTGAGCCCTCCAGAGTAAACGTTTGCCCTGACTTTTTCGTGTGACCTCAAATCAGTAAATAGGATCTTTCTAATGAAGGTCAGGATCAGAAATGAAACATACAGGCAACATTATGGATGATAAGCTTTAGCAAGCTGGACTGCTTCTGTAGCCGAGGATACCAGTCAATCTATGTTCCTACCCTCACCTATGGTCATGAGCTATGGGTAGTGACCGAAAGAACGAGATCGCGAATACAAGTGGCTGAAATGAGTTTCCTCCGCAGGGTGTCTGGGCTTTCCCTTAAAGATAGGGTGAGAAGCTCAGTCATCTGGGAGAGGCTGAGAGTAGAGCCGCTGCTCCTCCGCATCGAGAGGAGTCAGATGAGGTGGCTCGGGCATCTGATCAGGATGCCTCCTGGACACCTCCCTGGTGGAGGCTCCGGGGAAGACCCAGAACATGCTGGAGGGACTATGTCTCTCGGCTGGCCTGGGAATGCCTCGGGATTCTCCCGGAAGAGCTAAAAGAAGTGGCAGAGGAGAGGGAAGTCTGGGCATCTCTGCTCAAGCTGCTGCCCCCGCGACCCAATCTCGGATAAGCAGAAGAGGATGGATGGATGGATGGATGAAGCTGAACTGACATACTCGCCCTCCAGAAAAGACATAAAATATAAAGTATGAAACTCTGCCCAAAATAGTCATCTCTGAAGGGAACCCATTTAGATGAAAATTGATAATAACAGCAATATCTAAGTGTATTGGTGGTGGTCCAAAGGAATGATGAGTCAAAAGACAAGATAAATGTTTGAAGTGCCAGCCTAGCCATCCCTGTTCACTTCATCTGATTGCTCAATAATAAGTAAAAAGAGTCACTCACTGGCATTTTATACATCAAAATGACTGCCTCTAAAGGCATCTGAGATCACTTTGGTTGGGGTTTGAAGGAGTTCTGTCTCTTGAAGCTTTCAGTCAGTAAGTGATGCCTCCTTCCATGTGGCTGGGCTTTTAAGGTCCTGGGACTGGAAGGGACAGAGTCAATGACAATCACTGGGCAGTTTCCCTGCATCGTGGAGGCAAAGGAAGATAACATAATTAGTGACAACACCCTCTCTTTGTCTGCGGTGACTTAATACCTTGGAGAAACCAGAAGGATGACCCTCTGACATGCGCATGCAACACTATAGACAGAAAGGTGATAAATCAGAGTATTGTTGAAATACACGGGGGAACAAAACATTCCTGGAATTGTTATTAAAAAACCTTTATTGTAAAACTTACAGCAGTTCCCTTTTAGTCACCTTCATATTACTCTCTTTCAGATGCAATACACTAGTCCCAGTACTTCTCCCATTCCTGGAAATATTTCCTGTACTGTTTTTGTTACTATGTCTAGAGCCTCCTGAGTATTATGATGGATTTCTTCCATGCTAGAAGAACTAGGGTGTTGTACTGTGTTAGCCATTATGGATGCAGAGAGAATGCAAGCTTGCATATTGTAATCTTTTTAGTAGGCCAGTGAAAGGTGCAATTTTGCTTGACTTCTCACTACTTCCATGCTAGAAAATCTTCTTCCCTCCAGTCTCAATTTTAATTCAGGTACAAAACAAAAGTAACAGGGAATGAGACCTGGTGAATACATGGATTACAAAGCAACAATCATTTTCTTTTGGTCACTTCTCTGGACTTTTTTTTCCTGATGCTTTCTAATAGAAGCCTAAGTAGTTCAATGTAATATTGTGGATTAACCATCGCTCCGTGGGGAGCAAATACTTTATGTACAAGTTTGTCAATGCCAAAAAAACAGAAACATCATTGTCTCTTGAAAAACTGCCATGGCAGCTTGGAGAGAAAAAAAAAAACCCAAGTCACATGCATGATTGTAGTATAACTACTAAAAACGCTTTACCAACTCATATCATGCTTATATGATGCCACTCTGTGGACTAATTAACCAGACAGTAGGCATATGGCACCTAGCAGCATATTTGATAACTACACCGTACTCTTGTGCTGTTGACTGATTCCAGGGAACTTTTGATTACCCTTCATGTTCTAGTGTACTGTTCATTGTGAGGAGGCACAGGAATGTAATATTTAGTAGAGTGGACTCACAGCTTCAGAGATGCAGCTTTAATTATAATTTGCATATCATTCTTATGTTCATGGGAGTTTCCTTGGGATATTCTAGTTTATTCCCACATCCCTCAAATGACTTAATGTGTGTGAGAATGGATGTGGAATGTGACTGTTGATTCTGCCTGATTCTGTCAGAAATGACTCCAAAAAGAATAACAAAGATGAAATAAAAGAAAGCACATACTGTAAACAACTGAAGGGAGCTCCTGTTTGCTTCTTAACTAAATTTTCAGATGAACACATAACTTGTCAGCTTTTTTAATTCTTCATCCTGACATGTCTGAATTAAAAAAAAAACGTTGAATTTATATATTTTCTGTTGCATTAGTGCATATATTTTTATCACTGGTTCTGGTAGTCTTTTACGTTGTAAAATGGAGTATCTTTCCCTCACTCTCACATGTAAGGTTTACTGCAGGCCATCTTGTTCCACTCCCACCACTCTGATCTTCCACGGCTCCTTTCATGCAGCTCTAATAAGCTCTTTTTCTGAATAATGTACTACTTTCACATTCACATGGCCAGCTCTACCTCACACTGTTTATTTAGTGTTAGAAACAACAACTTGTGCAATCATATTGTTCAACTGCATGATCCGAACAAATACAGGATCCTTCCCTAGATCAGGTACTGAGTCCTGTGGATTTAATCAGAGGAGAGGGTGTCGGACAAAGAAGGCTTGAACATTCTGCTGATCTTTAGTGGGACACCAGGCCTGTTAAGACAGCGGATTTAACAGGGATGTAGACATCCAGCTGTGGGTTCGCCCACTTACATTCCAAACTAAGTGACTGAATTCTGCATACCAGGACAAGCCTATACTTCATCTGATAACAAAGATTTAAATCAGAATTGAACTAACATTTTTACAGAGGCCTCTCTGCAAACATCTTGAGGCAGAAGGCATGAAATGGACTCAAGCAAGAGCAAAGTCCTTTAATTCAAGCAGTGACAGTTGTGATAGATAGAATAACTCGCCTATGGCAAGGCACTGATTTTGTAACAAGAAGTGACTTTAATTCAGTCATAATAGGTTCTATCTTTATTCATAAACTAGTTACACTCATTCCACCTAGGAATTCTCTGCACATTCATTAAACTTTCAAGAGATTTCTGAAGGCACTCTGAGAAACTCTCTGGGGAGTGCTCTGCTCTCACATTCTTCAAAATTACCTCCTTGTAAAACTTCTCTATGAAACTAAAAAGTTGATAAACTTCTCCGTCACTTGAGAGCCAAAAGCTCTGACAGTCTCTTCTCTTTGTGGACCAGAAAGCTGAGATCCAATTTACCAAGCCAAGCACTGAGCTCAGTCTGAAGACTGAAAAGCAGATATTACTTCAAGAAGGGAACTGCAGCATCTAAACTCTTGAGCCAGAAAGAGTAATAGTTTTCCCTATAAAGTTGCAGACGACACAGCAAAATGCCTAGCTGAGGAAAGAACAGAACACCATGGACAAAGGATCACATAGCAATGAGAAAGAGTGCACTCAAAAACAACAAATTCTTCCAGTTGAACCCAGAGCAACAACAAAGTAATATCTCCACATAGCATCATACATAACCTTTAAAGTCTTGATGTTGTAAAACTTTTTATCTGCGCCAAGATAAATTAGAACAGTAAACAGCCAACCTCTCCATGTTACATGTGTGTCTCTCTAGTCTGTTTGCGTCCTGTCTTATATATCAGTATATATTTGCAGTTATCATAGTTATATAATACTTGTGTTTATCAGTAAAATGTTTTATTCTTTTTTTAATTGATTTTATTGATTTTATTAAAATCAAATAACATTTCAGTAAAATGTGTTATTCTGTTTCTTAAAATGAGTGTGCTTAGGTTACCTTGATATAATTCTAATGGATGGAGGGTAAGGTAAATAAAGTAGGAGTCTTACTGAATTATTTAATTAATTACTAGCATTGTCAAAGGCAAGACTGCTAAATAATTAACTCAGATAAATCTATTCTCATTTCCTACATGGGTCTTGTAAGCGCTGCTATTGAAGTGCTTTATCACCCCCTGTATTTCACTCCCTCTGCATGGCTTATCTGGATGGCTCCGGCACTGCCTTCTAACGTCATATCTCTCTGTCCAAAATCCATGTGCTCCCTCCATAGTTTTCACCCCAAAAATGGTCATGGAGCATGGTAATCCACAATTTAAAAGCCAAAAACAAGCATTATATACAACATAAACTTCATGGAATGTCATTGTTTAGCTCCTGATCAACAAAAGGGTATACCGTGAAAATGAAAATTCTAAAAAAAATCTGCCTTTCAAATTTCTATAAAACTAAGGGAAAATAAAATATCTGACATTCTGTTTATGGGGTGGCATAGTGGCGCAGTGGTAGGGGCCGCATGGTGGTGCAGTGGGTGCTGCTGCCTAGCAATTAGGAGACCCGGGTTCACTTCCCAGGTCCTCCCTGCGTGGAGTTTGCATGTTCTCCCCGTGTCTGTGTGGGTTTGCTCCGGTTTCCTCCCACAGTCCAAAGACATGCAGGTTAGGTGCATTGGCAATCCTAAATTGTGCTGTGTGTGTGTGCCCTGTGGTAGGCTGATGCCCTGTCCAGGGTATGTTCCTGCCATGTTCCCTGTGTTAGCTGGGATTGGCTCCAGAAGACTCCCCGTGACCCTGTGTTAGGATATAGTGCATTAGATAATGGATGGATTCTGTTTTTGGCTGATTCCTGCCATCCATGGATTTGTGATAGTAAAATCCTCTAATTTTCAAAAGGATAAACTAGAGGAAAAAGTTTTTACAATAGAGTGCTTCATAAATGGGAAACAGAGTAGTTTTATATTTATCATCTTTTAAAATGCATTGACACCATGGTTAGCAGTGCTACTTAACCAAACCAGGGACCACTCTTTTATTTTTTAGCTTCTTTCTGCTCCCTAGGGAGTCCCTTAAGAATTTTTCAACATCCAGAATTACCTTCCATACATTTTATATTGTACATATGCACTGTATGTATTTTTTAGTAAATTGAAACTACACAGCACATCAAACAGTGATTTCAGCCCATGTATGATCCTTGCAGTTGTAACCGGTGAGTCACAGTTGCAGATGCAAGAATAAAAGAAGAAATCCATCATTATCAAAAACAAGTTACTCATCTCAAACAAAACACACACAAGTAGAAGAAGAACCTAGCTAGACAATAGTGCAGGCTACTATGAGTATACAAAAGACTAAAATGTTAAAAGTTTGACTTAACATGATTGTAAGCAATTTATTCAAGTGATTGTCTCTGTTTTTGAAGCTGAAATGATGGAGAAAACAATATTAAAGAAAAAAAAGGGAATAACAAGCAAAATGTTACAATGTGGAGGCTGATTTGTCCGATTTTGATGTTACATTTTTATATGCTGGCAAATAAGAATTGTAAGGAATTTCAGATCTTGTTAAACCCCAGATGGCCTCTAGTACCCTGTTTTGTTTATCCACGATAACAACTGTTGTCCTATCGCAGCATACTCAGTGGTGTCCGAAACAGATCTGTATCTCTTCTTCAGCACTTATGTTTCACTCAAAGAAGTGGAGCTGCTTTCAAGAACAGCTCATCTCAGCAATGATTCAGAGCAGGGGTCTTCAAGTTCAGTCCTGGAGGGCTGCAGCAATTGCTGGTTTTTGTACTGGGACAATTACTTACTTAGAAATCAATCCTTGCTGATAACAGAACTTATTATCTAATTTTATGACTTGTTAGTGTTTTCATTCTCCCATGTCAGGTCATTATTATAGTGCAGATTTGTTTGAAGATAACATCCAAATGATTTCTAGCCTGGAGCGGATTAGTAATTTGCAGTTCTTCCTTTCTTTAATCTCGCAAATATTTTATTAAAACAAAAAACTTCACAATAAACACACAGGTGAAAATGGAACAAGTTAGATGGTGAGCTGCTGACTTCTTTTTCATTTGTATCTCGCTATTTAGTAGAAGCTACTTCAGAAAACAAGAAGCAATTAAAAGTTAAGAGTGCAGCTGTTTAAAGAGTGAAAGAAACAATAAAGGGAAGGGAATCTTCCCTAAAAATTCTTCATTCGGACAAATGTGCATCTTTAGCATTGTGACGGATGGCCAGGGAACACCAGCTGGGTGGAAGGACTGAGAGAGAGAACATGTTTGAGCCCCCCTGGGATGCTACAGCAGCAGCATGCATCCATGCAGGGCATGCTGGGAGTTGTAGCTTGGAGCAGCTCTGTTGGGTTCTGTGAGCACCTCCATAGGGTGCTGCAGGTACAGCTGAGTCCTTTGTTGCACCACTTCCACCGCACCCAGAAGTGCTGCCAGAAGAAGGTCAAGAAACACCTGGAATACTTCCGGATGCACTATAAAAAGGAGCCACCTTACCCCCAGTTGAGGAGCCAGAGTCAGGAGGAGGTGGACAAAGCTTACGTAAGGAGGAGTGGAAACAGAGACAGACAGAAAGACAGAGGAAGAAGAAGTGACTATGCTTGTTTGTATATTTGGTGATTTGTACCATGCTGTGTAGAGGGGAGCAACAGAAAAGCGATTCGCCACTTAAATAAAGGTGTGTTGTCTGGCAAGCCTTGTGTCTCTGCCTATCTGTGTCAGGGTTGGGGGATCCGTATGCCACCTGATGGTCCACACCATATAGTTGATAAAATGCAAATCTTAGGCAAGTGCATGTTCTTAACAGGTAAAGTAGGATGAAACCTTATTAACGAGATATTTATGGGGCTTAGATTCAAAATCAGAGGGTGATAAACACCAGCATTATTAAAAGTAGACAGATAACAGTAGGTCTAAAACACCTCTGTTGTATGGTAATCCTTAAGGCACTCTTTCAAGGATAAGTTCAGGCAGCGTTATCTTTAAAAATAATGTGAAACGAGCAGTGAGTGTTTTGTTATAGTTCACGGCAAATTTAATGTGACACATTTTAGTATAGCATATGTTTTTATTTAAATGGAATTAAACAGTCTTTCTGTTCCTTGGTGTCTTTGCACGCTCATGAAGAATTGCTCTTAAGCATATTGTCCCGTTTGCACACTTTTAAGACCATTTTCATGTTAGTTTTGGTTTTTATAAATTATAGTTTGTACGCTAATTTTTATATAAGATCAGACCCAAGGAATTTAAGATGAAATGTGTTTCTGTGTTTTCTTTTAATTTTAAATCGTAGTGAGGACAAAAACTATATGCTTGCTGTTTCTGTCTGTGTTTTTATTTACTATCTCCAGGTATTCCAGTTTCCTGTCATACCCCAAACACATCCACTTTATGTTTATTAGCAACACTACAGTAAATTGCCCATGAATCTGTAAATATGTTCTGCTAACTATCTGGAGTTGGCTTTTACCTTGGCCCAGTGTGAACAAATAAGGCTGCGGAACCCTGCAAATCCTTTATTTGAATAAACAGATTTGGAAAATGAATAAATGAAGGATATGTAGAGGATAAATGTTAAATATGTTGGGCGCCTGAGGTATACATCAAAGGCATACTAATGAAACACTATAAATGACTAGGTAAAAAATGTGATATGTAAGAAGAGTTAAATTATTGAATTGATCTATTTTTTAGTCTTCCAATTAGTTTTAGCAATATTTTTACTTATGAAAATAGCCATTTTGTCAGTTCTGCAGTATTAATGAGCGGCTCTCTGTGAATGAAATACACGTTCCAAGCTTTTTCTTTTTTATCCGAGACAGGATTATAGACAGAATTGTACAATCACATTCCATTAATGCCATTCACGCAGTAAATGACTTCATAAATTCCTGAATTGTTATTGTTTAAAATGTATTCAAATAAAAATGGAATGAATAAATAAATGACTTAAGAGTCATGAAGTTTTGAAAAAGAAACAAAAAAAAATATTTTATGGCAAAAAAACCTACTAAATAATTGGATTGATTATCTGAAAATTGTAAGAGGTATGTATATTTCTCCTGAAAAAAAACAAAATACTCCACAATGGAAATATTCAAGCAATTAAAAACAAAAACAAACCTAAATAAAAATTCAAAATGCATATAATTGTGTTAAATGAAATGGAGAATGGAAAGTCCATCACATCAAAAAGACAACCCAGACAAGAATGCAAATTTGCCGCAGTGCCTACTTCAGATCCAATTGCAATTTTTTATTTTGTTATTTATCATCTGAAAGGCTGTTTTTTAGTGATATTGTCTGCAAAGTGAATTTTCCAAGACAACAGAAATTGTGTAAAAAAGACTGGAGCCTTCATATCTTATCCTGTCTATGGACAAACTACAAGACATTTACAGGTAAGTCTGACTGGGTTGTGTAGTTTAAGATAAAATGTACATAAAATGCAACTTTAAATAACAAAACAAGTAATAACATGATTTAAAAATGAAAATAAATAGTAAATTCAGACTATACTGGCCATGGCCGATATTTAAAGTGCATACAAAAAATAGAACAACATCCAATAGCAATTGAAAATTTGTATAAACTATGCTGCCGAGCAATAAAGTTTAAGATCACAACATCTGCAATAGGCAATCGAGGCTGTCCAGATGCCCCAAGTAAAACAATAGCCAGCAAATGTGTGGCTCCTACAAAAAATATTCAGTTTCCACTTTATTTACCTACAGTTTATATTTCTTTAAGCATTTCACTCTGGGAAGGTAATGGTTACATCCTTCTGTGTTTGTCGCAACCTCCATGCCCAACATGTCCTGCATTCTCATAAACAAATTGGCTGATTAGTTCGTGATCTAGAACAATTGCACAATAATTGAGACTTACTTACATGCCTTGAAACTGCATTTACAGTTCCATGCAAAAAGATTTTCCCTGTCTGATTTTCTGCATTATTGAGAAATTTTCTATGGCAATTTAATTTAATTCCGTTGTCTTAATAAATTAACGAACTTAACGTGATATACGGTAATTGCAAGCATTATAAGAAAAAAGAAGTGCACCATAATTGTAAAACAATCCTGAAATATAAACAGTAAAACATCAAGCAGTGTCTTGGCAAGTCAGTGCAAGTGAATAGGAGAGGGAGTGAATAAGATATGCTTGAAGAACGTCTGACATGGTACCACCATAAATTCATTTTCAGGAGTTGTTTCTACAGAAAAGGGGTATAACATATTACTAAAGGAAACCTTTCTTAAGTGCTCAGAAAATAATTACAGTGGTGGCATTATAGTGCAAACATGTGGGTGGTGACATGGAGAACTCTGCATCCATTCTTCAAATATTAGAGACTGGACCTTTAAGAAACACCAAGGCTTATGCATGTGCTAAATCCTAGGGCCACAAGAGGGTACCACGCAAGAAAGGTTGTAGGACTTTTCAGGGGGCATTTCTGACTTCAAATGTGACTCCTGAAACTGCCCTGTAAGTAGAGTAGCGCCAGAAGGAAGTATCAACCCATCTTGAGGCCAGATGATCTTAAGACTTGGAGTGGGGTGCTTAGAGAATGGCAAGAGGTTTATGATAGGAAATAAGGAGGTGAGTAAAAAGAGTTTGGAAAATTGTAAATTGTACTGGTGTATTAAATTATTATAGTTTGTGTTCTTCATATTAAACCTCTCCTAATCATAATTTGTTGGGGTGAATAGACTTGTCATTTTCATCAAGAACATTTTATTTTGTGCCCCTGTCACAATATATAAAACCTTTCACGCACATATACTGTATACAGATACATACATATGAGTATATATAAATATGTATAACATATGAATGTCATAGGGTCACCTTCTGGGCTCATTTGAGGTGTGTTTTAACAAAGATTGAAGTGGAGATTGCAATTACCTGTCTGCCCCACAAGGCTTATCCTCACCAGAATAAAGCTGGCAGCACTATGAGGATTATGTTTTTTGATTTTTTTCTGAGCTTTCAGTACCATCCAGCCATCTCTATTAAGGGTTAAACTCAGAGATATGTAGGTGGATGAGCTTATGGTGTCCTAGATAATTGATCAGTTGGGCAAACCGCAGTTTGTGAGACTCGAGTTTCTGATACGGATGTGAGCAACTCTGGAGCACCACAACAACCTGACCCTAACCCTCCATTTCTCTTCACTCTCTACATCTATGACTATAAATATAACACCAGGTAATGTCACTTGCAGAAATTCTCAGATTCTACACTGATGGAGTGTATTGACAAAGGGGATGAGACAGAGTAAAGGAGTCAGGTGAAGAAGTTTTTTCTTGGTGCAAAGAGAATTGTCTACATCTTAACATAAGCAAAACCACGAAATCGGTTATTGACTTTTGCTAAACCAAAGAGCCTCTATGTCCAGTCACTATTCAGGGAGTGGATGTAGAAGTGGTCCACTCCTACATGTACTTGGGGGTCCACAT
The DNA here is from genome assembly GCA_026402145.1 of Polypterus bichir lapradei. Taxonomy (NCBI): domain Eukaryota; kingdom Metazoa; phylum Chordata; class Cladistia; order Polypteriformes; family Polypteridae; genus Polypterus; species Polypterus bichir. Next base: position 43,980,444 of record JANRMT010062835.1, read on the forward strand.
TAATGACCGGTTGAACTGGTCTAAGAGCACAGAGGAACTGTATAATAAATGGCAGAGCAGGCTCTTTTTCCTTAGAAGACTGCGTTACTTTAATGTAGGAAGTGCCATCTTTCACATCTTCTATAACTCTGTGATATCCATTGCAATTTTCTATGTTTTGGTGTGCTGGGGTGGTAATATCACTTCAAGAGAAGACCTCAAATCAACTAGCTAATTGAAAGGGCAAGCTCAGTTATAGAACACACTTTGGACCCCCTGGAGGTCGTAGCACAGGAGAGAATTAAAACAAAACTGAGTGCCATTATGAAGAATACTGCAGATCCTCTGTCTGACACATCAACACTGAGGAATTTCAGCCAACGAATTATTCAGCAGAAATGCGTCAAGAAATGCTACGGGCACTGCTTCATACAGTGCATCCGGAAAGTATTCACAGCGCATCACTTTTTCCACATTTTGTTATCTTACAGCCTTATTCCAAAATGGAATTAATTCATTTTTTTCCTCAGAATTATACACACAACACCCCATAATAACAACGTGAAAAAAGTTTACTTGAGGTTTTTATAAATTTATTAAAAATAAAAAAACTGAGAAATCACATGTACATAAGTATTCACAGCCTTTGCTTAATACTTTGTCGATGCACCTTTGGCAGCAATTACAGCCTTAAGTATTTTTGAATATGATGCCACAAGCTTGGCACACCTATCCTTGGCCAGTTTCGCCCATTCCTCTTTGCAGCACCTCTCAGGCTCCATCAGGTTGGATGGGAAGCGTCGGTGCACAGCCCTTTTAAGATCTCTCCAGAGATGTTCAATCGGATTCAAGTCTGGGCTCTGGCTGGGCCACTCAAGGACATTCACAGAGTTGTCCTGAAGCCACTCCTTTGATATCGTGGCTGTGTGTTTAGGGTCGTTGTCCTGCTGAAAGATGAACCGTCTCCCCAGTCTGAGGTCAAGAGCGCTCTGGAGTAGGTTTTCATCCAGGTTGTCTCTGTACATTGCTGTAGTCATCTTTCCCTTTATCCTGACTAGTCTCCCAGTTCCTGCCACTGAAAAACATCCCCACAGCATGATGCTGCCACCACCATGCTTCACTGTAGGGATGGTATTGGCCTGGTGATGAGCGGTGCTTGGTTTCCTCCAAACGTGACGCCTGGCATTCACACCAAAGCGTTCAATCTTTGTCTCATCAGACCAGAGAATTTTGTTTCTCATTGTCTGAGACTCCTTCAGGTGCCTTTTGGCAAACTTCAGGCAGGCTACCATGTGCCTTTTACTAAGGAGTGTCTTCTGTCTGGCCACTCTACCATACAGGCCTGATTGGTGGATTGCTGCAGAGATGGTTGTCCTTCTGGAAGGTTCTCCTCTCTCCACAGAGGGCCTCTGGAGCTCTGACAGAGTGACCATCGGGTTCTTGGTCACCTCCCTGACTAAGGCCCTTCTCCCCCGATCGCTCAGTTTAGATGGCTGGCCAGCTCTAGGAAGAGTCCTGATGGTTTCGAACTTCTTCCACTTACGGATGATGGAGGCCACTGTGCTCACTGGGACCTTCAAAGCAGCAGAAATTTTTCTGTAGCCTTCCCCAGATTTGTGCCTCGAGACAATCCTGTCTCAGAGGTCTACAGACAATTCCTTTGACTTCATGCTTGGTTTGTGCTCTGACATGAACTGTCAACTGTGGGACCTTATATAGACAGGTGTGTGCCTTTTTTAAATCATGTCCAATCAACTGAATTTACCACAGGTGGACTCCAATTAAGCTGCAGAAACATCTCAAGGATGATCAGGGGAAACAGGATGCACCTGAGCTCAATTTTGAGCTTCATGGCAAAGGCTGTGAATACTTATGTACATGTGCTTTATCAATTTTTTTATTTTTAATAAATTTGCAAAAACCTCAAGTAAACTTTTTTCACATTGTCATTATGGGGTGTTGTGTGTAGAATTCTGAGGAAAAAATGAATTTAATCCATGTTGGAATAAGGCTGTAACATAACAAAATGTGGAAAAAATGATGTGCTGTGAATACTTTCTGGATGCACTGTAGCAACAGCAATATGTCTGTATAATGCGTCACTGTGACTGTGACAGCCAAGTCAGAACTTTTCTGTCTTTTGAATTTTCTTGTTTTATGGTCATTCCAGTGTGTGTTCAGACTGAAGTGTGCATGTATATTTATCTATTTACTTACTTACTTATCTATTTATTTGAAAATCTTCTGTAAAAATATGTCTGTCTATCTATCTATCTATCTATCTATCTATCTATCTATCTATCTATCT
>JANRMT010062835.1:43993302-44043288 GCA_026402145.1 Polypterus bichir lapradei
TTTGGTGTGAAAAACTATTTTCCCCCTTCCTGATTTCTTATTCTTTTGCATGTTTGTCACACAAAATGTTTCTGATCATCAAACACATGTAACTATTAGTCAAATATAACACAAGTAAACACAAAATTCAGTTTTTAAATGATGGTTTTTATTATTTAGGGAGAAAAAAAATCCAAACCTACATGGCCCTGTGTGAAAAAGTAATTGCCCCCTTGTTAAAAAATAACCTAACTGTGGTGTATCACACCTGAGTTCAATTTCCGTAGCCACCCCCAGGCCTGATTACTGCCACACCTGTTTCAATCAAGAAACCACTTAAATAGGAGCTGCCTGACACAGAGAAGTAGACCAAAAGCACCTCAAAAGCTAGACATCATGCCAAGATCCAAAGAAATTCAGGAACAAATGAGAACAGAAGTAATTGAGATCTATCAGTCTGGTAAAGGTTATAAAGCCATTTCTAAAGCTTTGGGACTCCAGCGAACCACAGTGAGAGCCATTATCCACAAATGGCAAAAACATGGAACAGTGGTGAACCTTCCCAGGAGTGGCCGGCCGACCAAAATTACCCCAAGAGCGCAGAGACGACTCATCCGAGAGGTCACAAAAGACCCCAGGACAACGTCTAAAGAACTGCAGGCCTCACTTGCCTCAATTAAGGTCAGTGTTCACGACTCCACCATAAGAAAGAGACTGGGCAAAAACGGCCTGCATGGCAGATTTCCAAGACGCAAACCACTGTTAAGCAAAAAGAACATTAAGGCTCGTCTCAATTTTGCTAAGAAACATCTCAATGATTGCCAAGACTTTTGGGAAAATACCTTGTGGACTGATGAGACAAAAGTTGAACTTTTTGGAAGGCAAATGTCCCGTTACATCTGGCGTAAAAGGAACACACCATTTCAGAAAAAGAACATCATACCAACAGTAAAATATGGTGGTGGTAGTGTGATGGTCTGGGGTTGTTTTGCTGCTTCAGGACCTGGAAGGCTTGCTGTGATAGATGGAACCATGAATTCTACTGTCTACCAAAAAATCCTGAAGGAGAATGTCCGGCCATCTGTTCGTCAACTCAAGCTGAAGCGATCTTGGGTGCTGCAACAGGACAATGACCCAAAACACACCAGCAAATCCACCTCTGAATGGCTGAAGAAAACCAAAATGAAGACTTTGGAGTGGCCCAGTCAAAGTACTGACCTGAATCCAATTGAGATGCTATGGCATGACCTTAAAAAGGCGGTTCATGCTAGAAAACCCTCAAATAAAGCTGAATTACAACAATTCTGCAAAGATGAGTGGGCCAAAATTCCTCCAGAGCGCTGTAAAAGACTCATTGCAAGTTATCGCAAACGCTAGATTGCAGTTATTGCTGCTAAGGGTGGCCCAACCAGTTATTAGGTTCAGGGGGCAATTACTTTTTCACACAGGGCCATGTAGGTTTGGATTTTTTTTTCTCTCTAAATAATAAAAACCATCATTTAAAAACTGCATTTTGTGTTTACTTGTGTTATATTTGACTAATGGTTAAATGTGTTTGATGATCAGAAACATTTTGTGTGACAAACATGCAAAAGAATAAGAAATCAGGAAGGGGGCAAATAGTTTTTCACACCACTGTATATATATACAGTGCATCCGGAAAGTATTCACAGCGCATCACTTTTTCCACATTTTTTTATGTTACAGCCTTATTCCAAAATGGATTTGAATATGATGCCACAAGCTTGGCACACCTATCCTTGGCCAGTTTCGCCCATTCCTCTTTGCAGCGCCTTTCAAACTCCATCAGGTTGGATGAGAAGCGTCGGTGCACAGCCATTTAAAGATCTCTCCAGAAATGTTCAATCGGAGTCTGGGCTCTGGCTGGGCCACTCAAGGACATTAAGAGAGTTGTCCTGAAGCCTCTCCTTTGATATCGTGGCTGTGTGCTTAGGGTCATTGTCCTGCTGAAAGATGAACCGTCGCCCAAGTCTGAGGTCAAGAGCGCTCTGGAGCAGGTTTTCATCCAGGATGTCTCTGTACATTGCTGCAGTCATCTTTCCCTTTATCCTGACTAGTCTCCCAGTTCCTGCCGCTGAAAAACATCCCCACAGCATGATGCTGCCACCACCATGCTTCACTGTAGGGATGGTATTGGCCTGGTGATGAGTGGTGCCTGGTTTCCTCCAAATGTGACGCCTGGCATTCACACCAAAGAGTTCAATCTTTGTCTCATCAGACCAAAGAATTTTGTTTCTCATGGTCTGAGAGTCGTTCAGGTGCTTTTGGCAAACTCCAGGTGGGCTGCCATGTGCCTTTTACTAAGGAGTGGCTTCCGTCTGGCCACTCTACCATACAGGCCTGATTGGTGGATTGCTGCACAGATGGTTGACCTTCTGGAAAGTTCTCCTCTCTCCACAGAGGATTTCTGGAGCTCTGACAGAGTGACATCGGGTTCTTGGTCACCTCCCTGACTAAAGCCCTTCTCCCCCGATCACTCAGTTTAGATGGCCGGCCAGCTCTAGGAAGAGACTTGGTGGTTTCGAATTTCTTCCACTTACGGATGATGGAGGCCACTGTGCTCATTGGGACCTTCAAAGCAGCAGAAATTTTTCTGTAACCTTCCCCAGATTTGTGCCTCGAGACAATCCTGTCTCAGAGGTCTACAGACAATTCCTTTGACTTCATGCTTGGTTTGTGCTCTGACATGAACTGTCAACTGTGGGATCTTATATAGACAGGTGTGTGCCTTTCCAAATCATGCCCAATCAACTGAATTTACCACAGTTGGACTCCAATTAAGCTGCAGAAACATCTCAAGGATGATCAGGGGAAACAGGATGCACCTGAGCTCAATTTGGAGCTTCATGGCAAAGGCTGTGAATACTTACTTGCATGTGATTTCTATTTTTTTTTTATTTTTAATAAATTTGCAAAAACCTCAAGTAAACTTTTTTCACATTGTCATTATGGGGTGTTGTGTGTAGAATTCTAAGGAAAAAAATGAATTTAATCCATTTTGGAATAAGGCTGTAACATAACAAAATGTGGAAAAAGTGATGTGCTGTGAATACTTTCCGGATGCATTGTGTGTATATATATATATATATATATATATATATATATATATATATATATATTGTGAACGATAGGGGGCGCTCTCGCTCCCTTGAACCCCTGTCCACGACTCCAGACACCAGGTAAAAGTCCAATTGTTGACTTTATTTTCTTGCCACAGTGCACAAAGCACACTCTCCACCACAATACTCATATAATAATCACAATACTCAATAATAAACACAATAAACAATCCTCCAGCTCCCAGACGCGTTGCCACCCTTCCACCCAGCTCAGCTCGCCGTCTGGGAGCTCCCACAGTCCTTTTATAATCCCTGACCCGGAAGTGTTCTCAATCCCCAGTCCATGTGATCCTCAACCACCTCCGGGTCAGGTAAAAGTTCTTTTCTTCAACCCGGAAGTCCGTCGCTCTTCCTATGACGAACCTCCGGGTCACAGGGCACGAAGAAGCCCTCGGTCCTCCCTGCAGCTCCCTCCTGTGGCCCCCATGGCATCCAGCAGGGTTTTGCATAAAAACTCCATTGTCCATGATGCCCTGCTGGTCTTCTGGGGACCTCCATGCTGCAAGGAGGGCTCCACCTGGCGGCTTGGGGGTATTGGCTGGGATAAATGGCCGGCCATCCTTCACAATATATATATATATATATATGTATATATAAATTTGGCCACAATAATCAATCAACCATATTTGGCTGGCACTTTCCAAGCTCTAAAAGTCCATTGCATAATTATAATTCACTTAAAACTAGCTTCGTTCATCCTTGTCTATTGATTTGAATGCATTTTATGGAGTTCGAGCAAAATAAAATATTTCTTTGATTTCACCAATCATCCCGAAACAAACTCCATGGGGTTCAAACATTGATAGTCAGCAACAATAAGTTTGACACAGGAGACAAACAAGCAACAACAACAATTTATTTCTTATATAGCCAAAATTTAAAAAGGAATTCCTCAATGGGCTTTACCAAGCACAAGATACCAATCCATTTCAGGGAATTCATATCCAATGTGCAATTGGAGAAAAAAAGAGTCTCCAAACTACTGGACTCAAGACTCAATTGAACACAGTAAAAGAAAGAAAGCTAATACAACGTGTAGTTTCTCCTTTTCTAGTCCCTTTAAAGGAACCAGTGTGTTCTTTGCTTTCCTTTTCTGTGTTTGTTGAAAAGGTGGTTGCCTCCACACACCAACCTAGAACAAGTTGTACATTCTGGCCTGATCACTTTCTATATGGATTTTGTAAGTTCTCCTTGTGTCTGCATGAGATTTTGCAATAACTCTGCTCTCCTTAAACTGATGTGATTGAGTACTCATTGAGAAATACTCAATGAGAAATCATTTAGAAAAACAGATTAATACTTACAACAATCCTGAAATATTCATAATATTATTACACAAGTTTATTTATACAAATATTATATATTAAAAAATTGCTGGCAATAATCCCAATACAATACCTTAAGTTAAATGGTAGTGGCTACAGTATGTATCTCAGTTTAGATAAACTTTGGCTTTAAATTTCTGAGTGATGTTATCTGGTTACCACGGCAACACCGGATTTCATTCTGCTCAAACCCACTTTCCACAAATTGTTGTCATGTCTTATAGGCTTAGTGCACTTGGTGCTCAATAAAAATCTGAGCCAGTCATGGCCGCCAGTGTGTGTCATCAAAAAAGTTTTGATGAGTTCTATGCGAGAAAATCTTCTTGCTGCTGAGGCAACAATAATGACAAGAATGGCTACTGCTCCGGCTGATGCCGGCTTCAGCTGTTTGATATGTGACAGCTGATGTCACTGCTTCAGTCTGAATTTTTAAAAATGTTCATTTTATTACCTATTTACTTTCATTTATTTTTGTGTATTTGCCTTACTTTTATAATATTGTTACATTTAAATGTGTGCCCACCATAACGTTTTAGCAAACTGAGTTTTATATATTTATGCAAAACAAAAAGTAATGTATATGAATAATTTGGCTAATCATGTAAGCTTGAAATAGAAATGCCACTTAAAATGCCACTTAAGTGGAATGCCTCTTTTCTTATATCTGAAGACTGTTGTGTGATTGTTTTTCATTATAAATAAAAACAAAAAAAAAACACTTTTCCTGGTGAGGGTCACAGAAACAGTAGACCACGCAAGTCAGCTCAAACTTCCCAGGTGTTCCCAAGCCAAGAGTTCTAATCTCTCCAAAGAGGGATTACCTCAGGGTCTCCACTTAGTGGGAAATGCCCATAGCATCACTAGGGGGAGCCATCCAGAGGGACATCCTTATGATAGATCCAGACCACCTCAACTGGCATCTCTCAATCTGAAGGAACAGTGACTCTACTCTGAGGCTCTTCTGAATCGCTGAGCTTCTCGCCGTATCACAGAGAGTCAGCACAGCCATCTTGTGAGAAAAACTCATTTCTGCTACTTATACTCGATTTCACATTCTTTCAGTCATTACCCACAACTCATGACCACAGTACAGGACAGCTTTGCCCGGAAATGTTTCAAATTCATTGGGCCTCAGTTACAGTGTTGTTGGTTAATCAGATCAGTTAATCAGTATCTAACTAAGTACTTTTCTTCATACAGTATTATTCTTATTGTTATTATTGTATTTTTTACCAGGGTTAATATTATTACTTCACTTGTTGTTTACTGTTGAACATTCTACATACATTCCTTGGTGGTTTTGGTGTTAAAGAGATTGCAGCAGAACTCTGCATTAAAGCAGTTTTTAGTAAAGTTACTAAGGTGATTTAAAGATGATTCATTCAAAGCTAAAACCTGCTAAAAATCTCGACTCTACATTAGCCTCTTGTTATCTTCTTATATTCTGAAACACAGCATCTCCATCTGCTACCGAAAAAAATCACACTTCATTAATCATGGCTTGGCTCCATCAGTTTATTTGTGGTTGCTTTTGTTTTACTTTCTTTTTTTATTTACTCTTTTTTAAAATTCACTTAATGCTGATTGTTCATTGGTATTGTAAACTTAATGATGATATACAGGTGGGTAACAGTGTTGGCTATTTCAAAAACATAAGGGTATGCACTGATAAAAAAGTAGTGTAATCGGTTTATCTGCTTAAGCGATCAACTACGCTGCACAATATTTTCTTTGTTTCTAACTGCACTCACTTCAACAAGTGGAACTCCACAATTGATTCATGAAGAGGAAAAACACCCCATGCTTCACAAATGCTGTCTGTGGGTTGTCAATGGACTGAAACAGGTAAAACTGGGTCCCAAGGCCACAAACATTTTAGAAATGCTGCTCTAAGACAAACTCCATAATCCAGTGACACAATGAAATTGTTATCCCAAAGCGGTGGAGGAAACAAAATGAAGCTGTTGCTACCTTTGATGACATACATGATGATGCACTTGACCCTGTGTTAGGATATAGCAGGTTGGATGATGACTGACTGACTGTAAGTGCTGATGAAATTGCCTGGAGTAGTGCACTGGCTGATGGGAATTGTAGTCCCCACTTTAACATTTGCATCAGACTGCAAATAAGATGGAGGTAATGGGGTGTTAATATATATTAAATATGCTTCTTACTGGATTAGCTTCTTAAAATTAACTACACTCACGGGCACAATACCTGAACAAGCACTTGGTAAATGTGTCTTCTTTAAGCTTTCACCTTTCACTTCTATTTTGCAGATGGCCTTCATTTGCATGGATCGGCACGCCCCATTTTCCCATGTGATCAACATCAGCCCTGTCATGAAACAGAGAACGTGTTGCATTAGAGTGTCACACTCGCTGAAGCATTATTGATAACAAATATCAACACATTTAAAAATGTGTTGGTTAATATTGTGACTAAATTCAATTAAATCCGTCAAGCCATTTTTGAGATTTTGGGGTATATAGTTTTTCTATTGTGTTCTTTTTTCCCCTAAATGTATCACAATGTCTTTTCTTAGTTTATATATGTATCCAACGGGGGCGTTAGCTCCCTTGTTGAAATGAGTTCTTTTGTATTTGCGGCGTGTTACATAACCCAAATCTATATAGATATAATACAAAAAGGCGATGCCCCTCCCTTAGTGATACGGCGGTAAGAAATCACATACTGTAGGAGAAATAACTTAAGTTTGTTTAATGGTGGCTTACGCTGCATAACAGATGAAGGAAGCCAATGGCAAGAACCCAGTTCGGGAGTGGGGGACGGATGTGTAGAATTTGCGATTTTTGCCATGCAGTGGAAGGATTTTCAGGATCGGATGATGTTATCTTCCATCCGTCTGTTGGCTTCAAAGGTGTGCCGGGCAATGTTCCAAGGCTTTATACTCTTCCTTCACATGCAGGCCCCCACTTAGGTGAATCATGCCATTCCAAACAAGGCAAAAGAGAATACACTTTCATGCTGACTTTGACATACAAAAATAGTATATAATGGTCTTCAGTCTGACTGCCCATTTTGTAGTTGCCCCTAACTGTCTTGTCTTATAATGCTTGCTTAGCAGTTCTTATATGGTGAATCCCTGTGCTAAATCTGGCTCTGTGTCAACTATGCATGTGAGTAGAAAGAAAAGTAGATTTATAAAATATATTTCAGCTGTGGAATGGCCAAATGGGGGAGGCAGCTTGATGGCTGAGGTCTCCAGGACTCTAAACAAATCCAAATCATATTATGTGATATCATCTACTGTTAAATTCTGCTCCGTACTTGTAAAATTTTTATTTTTAGACTGTTTTGAGGATTTGTTCTGTTCTGTGTATTGTACTGTATTGTATTGAACCCCTTCTTTTTGACACCCACTGCACGCCCAACCTACCTGTTTTTCCTTGTCTTCTCAGAGAGTCAAGGCTGGGGGGCTGTCAAAAGGCAGGGCCTGTTAAAGCCCATTGCGGCACTTCTTGTGTGATTTTGGGCTATACAGAAATAAATTGTATTGTACTGTATATTTGCACAGAGCACAGTGACTTATTAAACTTATACACTTATTACTGTATATCTATTGTCCAAGATGTACCATCTTGCCAAATTTTAGCTCCTTAACTAAATTGGAAATAGCAATTTTGTTGATGAGTGACTGAGTCAGTCAGTCAACTTTGCATTATATATACATGTATATGTATATTTTTAATCCATTTTCTATGATTTCCTACACAGTCACTTATTGTATGTGAGGAATGAAAAGTTTGTCATTAACACAGAAAAGAAGAAAAGCAGATGTACAGTGTGCAACGACCGTTCAGGCCTTTTCATGAGAAGTGTGATGTAATGGCTGTGAAACATAAGTGCCAGGGTTGTCAGTTCAATTCATTATGTGACCCTAAGCAAGTCATTTTCTTGCCTTTCCTTTAATCGTTAAAAAAAAAAAAAACTTTAGTTCAGGTCCTGCAAAAATGAACCTACTTAGTTACTATTATATAACAAGACCTTAACAAACACTTCCTTGTGTCTTCATAACACTTAAAATAATCAGTAATGTATTTATTCATCTCTGCAATGTGACCTACTAACAAAACGTTACTTTGGAGTGATCTGAGGTGGCTTAAAGGAGGCACATTCCTCTTGAAATTACATATTGAGTGTAAGAACTGTGAATCTTTTATATTAAGTCGTTTTACCATCATGTCAATATGCTGTACTGCACAGAAATGAATACCCTATCTACAGATATTTTATAAGTGTTAATGAAGACCAAAAGAAGTCTTTGTTAACCAAAAAAATGTACAGTATGTAAGCAATTGAGTATTATCTTGAATTTCTAAGATACAGCAATAGCCAACGATAAAATATTAATAATAACAATATAAAATAATCTGAGCAGGAATGACCAAATTCCGTCAAAAGGACTTCAATGATGGAGGGTGTTCTTTGCTGTAAATTCCTAATCAGAGGCCAGTTTACTCTTGTAATGGAGCTCCTTGTCTGCTTACCTTTCACGTGTAGGCATTCTTGAATTTACAGAACAAGAAAGTGTGAGCTTTCTTCATTAAAATATATTAGCACAGATTTACAGTACGTTTTTGGATTTTAGAATTCCAGGACTACATTCAGTGCAATTCACACTCACATCTGTCTAAAAAATAAAACATCATTTCAAAAGAACACAGGTGTGAATCTCAATGCACTCCTAGGAGAAGCAGCCACATTGTCATTTTCACCTGCCATTCATCATTAGAAACCGACTGCTTGCCACTCTTTAAATTGTTTTAAAAAAGAATCAGCTATAAAATGGGATATGCGATGTGTTTATGTGGCAATGGGAAAAAAGGTGGAGATTAAAACAAAACTGTAGAAATATTTTCTAGGTAGCTCCATTACTTTCAGTTATTTACAAATAAAATGCATGAAAAAGAAGGAAAGATTGCTTATTTTTTAAGCAGTGTATGTGGCCTTGTATGAAGTAAAAGTGCTGTGAAATGTCAATCAGAGATGTTAAGAAAAATGAGTAACTGGCTTGAGAAAACTAAATTAAAATTTTAACAAAGTATTTTATAGGAAAAACTACAAGTACAGTTTCTGATAATATCTTGCGGCTTGTAGGGGGCACCACTGAGCCCGAAACCCCCAGACAGAATTGTGCCACAACAGTCCCAGTTCAGATAATGTGCTTTTAATTTAAACAGTACTTTCATACAGGTTTCCTTTGTTCACAATACAACGCAACTCTTTCTATTCTTTTTCTTCCATTTCTTTTTCTCGATCTCCACTCTCTCCTCAACACCCAACTTCAACTCTCCCTGAGTCAAGTGCAGGGCTCTCTTTTTACTCCAGACCCATGAGTACTGCTTGTGCTTAATCTAACACTTCTGAGTCAGGCAAGACCACCAAAGTCCTTGTAACGTCAGTATCCATCTCCTTGTGGCCCCCATAGAACCCAACATGGCAAGCCCATGGGACCACAACTCCCACATTACCTTGCAGGGATGCTGCCACCCAGTGTTCAGGGGGATGTTCTGCCCATTGCAAGCAATCTGCCACTGTACTGACCTTCCAAGTTTCCGAGTCCATCCCAGATGCAGCCCAGTGGTTGCTAGGATGTTACTCCCACTAGCCACTGTAACATTCTTCCACTTCCTCATCCTTGCATGGAAAGGAGATGTTGCTCCCTCCATGGTCTCCCGTTATTAAGGTCTCCTGACCAGGTAAGGGAGTATTGTCCATATTGGCTGGAACTCCTGTTCGTCCATCACAATCTTTACCACTATATGCAAATGAAAAAATGGCCCAACCATTTAAAAAGGAATATATATTTTAAAATTAAAATAATCCAAAGTCAATTAATTTACATCCTGTTTTTTCCTTTGTTTTAGGTAAGCTGTCAGTAAAGTACTGAAAGGCATAGCAGCAGATATGCTAGTGCTGCTGCCTTAACTCTTTGAAGGCTGAATATTTTGTCCAAAAAACTCAGTTTTCTGAAAAGCACAAAAAGCAATGGTTTCACACAGAAATCAACATAAAACATCTGTTGCTGTGGCTGCTGTCTGTGCTTATTCGGCATCTCTGGTAGCAGCTGCTGCATGGGGTTGGTGTGATGGCCAGCAGGAATACGCAGCATGCTGGCTGCTAGGCTCTCTTCATGTAGTGGGTGGGCAGCGGTGGCTGTCTCAGTACAACAGAATCTGGTTTTTACTTCTTGTCATTATAAGTGGTGGTCCTCCCAGGCGAATGTTGCCAGGGGGTACATCACCTACACGAACATGTTGAACACCACGGTCAGCTGGGGACCGATCAGATGATGCTGGTACCTCACTTATGTTGCATCAGAATCGAGTCTGACAAGTCCAAGTCCGATTCAGTGATAATATGCAAAATGTCATCCATGAAGGATCCAAAGTATTTTGCTTTGTGCATTCTCTTTGGTCTCTCACCAGATGTCAATGCCATTTTAGAGGTTGTTTGCTCTTCGCTACTCATGCACATACAGGGAGTTGAGGTTCACATTAACAAATCTAACTTTCTTTCCAGCAAAGAGAGTCGAACTAAAATATAATGGTAAGTTTTGTCACAACTTAGCACTGATTACCATCCTCTACCCATGAATTTCGACAAAAGTCGACATCTGCCCTGAAAGATTTAAAGCTGCAGACTTTGGGGTCCAAAACTCATCCTAACAACTGGCTCTGTCAGTTTTTCTTTGAATAGGTTTACTTTCATATCGGAAAGATGTTTTTGTTCAGCTATAAAGTGACTCTAGACTGGCCTGATTTGAATATTTGTGTATGCACGAGTGTGCCCTGTAATGGTCAAGCTCACCATTTAGTACTGGTTCGTGTTGTGTGATCAACGCCCAATGTGACCATAACATTAGATTAAGTGAGGTCGACATCCCAGATAATTACTGATTAAATATGAGGTTAAATCAAAAAGTAAAGACAATTTGAAAATTAATTAACTGCAATGGATAGAAGCTGACACAATACAATACATTTGCAATAGCTTATGGGTAGTTTGAACATGCACAGCACATGTTCTGCCGTTAGTCTAGTTGAAGCCAAGGTCAAAAGAATATGGACGCTGTACTGCAAGACTTCACTATTGTTAAACAACACACCTAAGTGAGATTTCTTTGGGTGGAGAGAGTGAAATTCACTGAAGAAAACCAACAACAATGTACCTGAAATTACTTAAAATCTTTAATTTTTAATTAAAAACATTTAATTTTCCATTTATTCTTATGAAGTTCATTTCCACTGATCTGACCAGTGCAGTCTTGAAGAAAATGTAATAAAACACTGCTAGCATCGTAAAGGTTTGTAAAGATGAATATACATATTCCTGTGTGTAGGCCTATATATAATTGCTTTTTATAATATTGTAGTGCTGCAGCAGTTCCAACCCAATAGATCTTTGTTCTTCACATTTCTCTTTCAGGTAACTTGCTTTCTTTAGCACATTGGAATCAACTAGACGAGAAAAGGCCATTCAGCCCAACAAAGCTTGCCAGTCCTAGCCAGTTAATTGTTCTAAAATAACATTGAGTGTCGAAGATCACTAAAGACCTACTGTCTACCATACTACTTGGTTACTTATTCCATGTATTTATGGTTCTCTGTGTAAAGAAAATCATCCTGAAGTTTGTGTGAAATTTAACCTTAACAAGTTTCCAACTATGTCCCAGTGTTCTTGATGAACTTAACTTTTGAAGGACATCTCTCTGTTGGTGCCATATTTGGACTCCATGTGTGACTTTGGCAGGCTTGCTGTTTTTATAGGCTCCCCCACAGCAGTCTCTGAAGCTGCCAGCTCATACTGTTGGTGACTCCTTAGTGATGTCATCCTCAGGCTGATACAATTTCTCACTGATAATACAATATTTAAAGATACAGTGGAACCTCGGGTCACGAACGTCTCGGAACATGTACAAATCGAGTTACAACCAAAAAGTTCACTAAACTTTTGCATCTGTTCACGACCACACACTCGGATGACTAACAAGCCAGTTTCCCTTCCGGTTGTACGCACCGATGATTTCCGCAAGTGTTCAGTCTCTCCCTGTGCATTCGCTTTGAACTTTTTGTACTCTATTTCGTTTCCCTTCCGGTTTGTATGCACCGGTAATTTACGCATGTGTTCAGTCTCTCCCTGTACAGTACATTGTTCTCGGTCAGACGTGCATCACGCAGAGGGACTTTACCTCAAAACTGTAATTTCCTCTCCACCCAGTTCCTCCTCACTTCCTTCATGCCAGAACTCGACTCATGCAAGGTTAGTTTTCTTGGTTGTTTATGGTTAGTTTTTGTATAAATTACGGATTTTTCAAATGTTCGTTTTTTTCCCTGTGCTTAAACTCATTAAAAAAAGTGTTTACAGTGAGCTGTTCGTAAGGCTGTAGCGTGAACTCTTGCAATGTTAGTTTTCTCTGTCGTTCAAGGTTTTCTCAGTGTTATTCAATGTTTTTACATTTAGTTTACTATTACACTGTGCATTCTATGGTATAATTAACTATTTTTCTGCTTAAAAATCTTTAAAAAACATATATTTACATACAGCTTGTACTGTCCGGAATGGATTAATTGTATTTACATACAATCCTATGGAGGAAATTACTTCAGGTCACGTGACCTGAGGTGACCTGAGGTTCCACTGTATGCTAGTTAAATCATGCACAAATACTGCAACTAACATTAATTTAATAACTTAATACTAACAATATAACAAAATGATTCATAATAATAATTAAGATACATTTAAAATTAACTATATAAATAAAAACAAGGTTTACTGTCAGCTAAATAAGTAAAATACTTCATTTTTGGCTAGTCATGATTTAATGTGCCCTGCAAAATGCATTGTTACCTTCTGTTCACTCTGCAGTATATCCAGCACTCCTGACACTGAATAAATAAAAAAAAATACTTCAAAATCATAAAAAAATAAAAATATTTAGATACCAGAGTAATTTCACAAAAGCAGAAATTATAAATGATACCTAAAAAATTCCATTCTCTGCAAAGGCCTTACACTGGCAGCATATTGGGACAGTTATATTATGACTCCTAAAACGTTTTCCTCTAATCTTCATGCAACTAATGTCTTTCCCTCAGGCACTCTCCCTGGAACTCTCAGTTGGATTTTTCCTGCTCAGACGATTAATGCTTTATTTAAAGGTACTTCTGAGGTCAGAGTTCACCCTAAACATTTATGGCCAACAGGCAACATTGCGTGTGGTGGGCCCTGGGAACAACTCTTATTTAAATGAATTGCATGCCAAGTGTCTGAGCCATATTCACACATAACCGGGATTCCAACATCTAAAGACATTCAGTTACAACCAGATAACTTAGACCACCACCTTGTTGGAAATTCTTTTTTCAAATTTTTTGTTCATTATTTTCATTAACTTAAATAAACATTGCTGCAGCTTTGTGATCCAAAGAACTGGAATTGTCATTCACAGTGTGTAGATCATGTGCTCTTGGCAGGGCATCACACGATTGTCCGGACAATAGTCTTGTTTTAGAGATTTTTGTTCTACCGGTATCATTTGATCTGGATAGGAGTGTTCTTTAAACTCTTCTGATCTAAATCAAATGTTAATTCTCTTGAGGGAGTGCAGATTTGCCTCAACTTGATGGAACTAGCATTTCATCAGTCTCAGACTGTAAATGTTCAATCAGATCACAGTCTGGCTGCTCTTTATGCTCTCTGATGTAGTAGCTGTTGAAATGCATAGGTAAACCAATTAATTTAAAGTTACCTTCAGTTATTTTTCTATGTTTTTTAAGTGTAAATATGTATTGCAGCTGACCAGGTTAAGGCTTCAGGGTGACCAGATAACTGTGTTGGACTGATCAACTTCACTAAAACGGAAAAGAATGATATTCTGTGTATATTAAAATTGAACTGAAAATTTTATTAATTTAGTTACTGTGCAGTATACCTACTGGAAATTTATTTTGCTATTTTACGCAAAATTTAAAACGTGCAATTAGAGAACAAACCGACAAATGTAATAGCTAATATGAGCACAACAGCAACAAAGGATAATATACTACAGGATACCCATTAATATATGCTCTCATGTGAAAAAGGAAACTCCCTCCTCTTTCATGTCTGTATTTTTTTTATATTAGTACACGATACATGATCATTTAGTATTCACAAAGTCCTAAACCTAGACATACTAAACCTAAATCTGTTACATATTTGTTATCAGGTTAGAAATATCTAATTGTAAGATGTGGTGAGGACTACATTATTATGCAAAAACCATAGAATTGAAAAATTGGTATAGTTTTTCACATGACTGTGCGTATCTTGTATAATATTGTGAAAGTATTGGGCATACCTGTAGTGATATGATGTCTATTTAGGAACATTTGGGACCGCTAGATGGCATCACTTCCAGTCAGGTTTTACAGGGATCATGGAGTTGGGAAGAGGTAGTTGCACAAGGGATCAGCTAATGGAAGCAGGCCTAAGTGAGAAGAGTGAGGAAAAATATCTCCCCCATGCTGTTGAGACTGTACTGGGAGACAGAGCAAACCTTCTTGTGATGGCACGTATGGATGTGCCATCCTGGAGTAGCTGGACTACCTGCGCAACCTGAATCGGCTACAGATACTGCCTCCAGTACCACCAGTACTAACAAGGACACTAGAGAAATGCAAAACTAGAGAAGAATCAGTCAGAAAGGATAAGGGGAAAGCAATTGTCTATGACCACCATCTACAATACCATTCCCTTTTTGGGGTTTATCTTGCTGTTGCCTGTCTAGTGCACCTCATGTCACTTTCATTTGAACCAAAACAGGTGAAGTTGATTCACAATCGCTTATTTTTCTTATCTGCACAGTTTAATATTCCTGGAGCTTAATTGACTTGGATTAAGTGTTCCCTTAATTTTTTGAGCAGTGCATAATGAGATATTTGCCATTTCCTAGTCCTTTGAAATTTCCCCACTGCACAGTGACTAAAAAGATGGGTCAAGGGTTTATATATGAAACTCCTTAAGAACTCGAGGATAAATATCCTGGTGATTTGTTGGATTTCAGCCTAATTTGAACTGTTTTTCTTATACCTTATTTAGTCGAGAAAGTTTAACTGAAAACTAAAACCGAATGAATTTTATAACCAATGCAGCCTAACACATTAATATGAAAACATTGTTGATACAATGAATGAATTCAAGCTTATTCCTAACTAAAAACGTGTTCCTTAAAACAAGCAATAGGTTTGGTGGAAAGCCTTTTTTATACCAGAACATCTAAGAATTTAGATTTTACTCACAGCGCACTGAAACAAAGATTAGTTCTTCTTCCTCAAAGCTCAAGGGACCCCTGTGGAGTTTCCACAATTACCTCTTGCCCTTATGGGCTTTCTCAATCAATCATAGTTTCGCCTCACATCCCTGAGGAGCACATGTTAGGCTAACTAGCCCAGTATATGTGAGAGAGGTACACGTCTGAGTGTGCACTGCAATGAAATGGCTTCTCAAACAGCGTCACATCATACTTTGCGTTTGATAATATCCTGACCCTAACTTGCCATTATCCTGGTAAGGAGGAGGAAATGAATTCAGAAAATGCATGTATGGTTGAATAAATGAATGGCATAACATTAAATTACAGAAGGAGCAAAAGGGGTTAAAGCCAAGGCATCCTCGGTTTGTTTTTTTTGTTTGTGTTTTTTTGGTTCAGCTGTTAAAAATGACCCTCCTAATGCGTAGATTCTGAATTTAGATGATGTAAAAAAAGAAGAATCACTAAAATATAAAGCTAAAAAGACCACTTGAAACACAGCCGGAATTTGATGTTGAATTTGAGGTGAGCACTGCTATAGTTCAGGCTTTTAAATTATGCGGGAACATTAACTTATAATAACATTTGTTTTTCAAGATTTTATCAAATATAATCATTTGTCAAGCAAGAGTAAACTGTGGAAGGTGAACAAATTGTGCAGGATGAATTTAGTAGTCTGATGAACGCCGCACCCCCGCATTAACATAAACAAAAATGAAAAGGTGTGAACAACCATGCTAAGATCACAGTGGGAGCGTTAGAGCTTTGACAGTGCGATTACAGTGAATGAATGATTAAGTCTTGAGAAGCACCACAAACACAGCCACATGAGTAAGTCTGCCCATCCTTGTAAATGTGGGATTCATGCGTTATACTAAAGTCAGTTTTTTGAAGTTTTTTATTATAAATTCACCCTTCTCCAGTATCTGTTTTAAAATGTAAGTAAAAACAAAGTGTGTACAGTAGTCTCATTTATATATAATTAAACTTTGGCTGATGATAATTGTATGTGTTTCTTTCAGTGGCATAAATGCTTATGGAATACACTAAATCAATTCGTCAGACAATTGACAATATCTATCTTAATTCACCCAAACTGTTATTTAAGCTGACAAAAGATGAATAGGTTTCTTGTACATGTGACAAACCACAAGAATACAAAAAAAAGAAATTAATGCATTAAAGAAAATAACACAAAAGCATGAGAATCTTGTTGCTGCAAATAGCACTCACTTTCATTTCAGGGCAACCTTCTCTACTACCATGAATTGCTTTTGTCACAGTTTGTAATCTCATGTCTTTCAATGCGTACTGACCACCCCTTAAGACTCCTACACTAGGCGTCTGTCATCCATAGTAAAAGTACACTTTTATTAGTTTATCATATTTTACTCATGTGACCCTGCTTAGGAGAAGCAAGACAATGGTATGGCATAGTGCAGTATTTTACTGTTAAACACAATGTCTTCTGGGATATAACTTAGAGTTAAGCATGTTTACAGTAAATTACTGTACTCCATGGGAAAAAAATGCTATGCCTGAGAGGTCTAACTTTTAGCTGAAGACAAACGAGGTAGGTAATAAAACCTGTTGCACAACCTACATCACAAAAGGCAGCTTTTTCTTTCTTTCTTCCACAAGAAATCATGGTTTAAGATTTGTTTTATTTAGAATGCAATTTAGTTTGAGTGTTTCCCTGAAGCACAGTTGTGTTAAGTTCTTACAAATTAAATGATTTGCCTTTCACCCCATGATTGATTATTTTTGGGTAATAAGCATCAAAGGAAAAAATAAGTCTGTGTGGGTTGCCATGTATAGAATTATGGCATTTTTCTGGACTTTCTCTACATTTTTGTGGTGTATTTTTCTTGGTGGAGAATATTACATTTTTTCATAAAGATGAATGATTTGCATATGGAAATTCCCATTTTTGGGGAAAGGTACAAATGGTTCCTGATGATTCCCACAACTTTGGTTAGTGGGAAAGAAAGTTAAAAAGTTATATAAAGTGCTGTAGGTTTTGTGTGGCTGTGAAAGCTTATTTATGGCGTGTTGTTTTTGATAAACTGATAACCCTGACACACTACCTACATATCAACTACCTTCCCTGCCCTCTCCATGGACAGGATGAGCAAGCTGTCTGATTGCAAAGTAATGACTCTACTTTTATAATAAAAAGTTTACATCATGCTTTCATTTTATATTACCAATTTGAGATATAAAGTATATTGTCACACACAAACCCCCAAACATACTTCAGGAGCACGTGAAAGTCTCAGCTTATGAGATAAACTTCATCTTCCAGGCTGAGAGTGGAGAAGAAGCCCTCTGAAGACGAGTGACATTGTTACTTGTTCACACTCAGAAACCCCACCCCTTCTGGTTGCCTGGCTACAAAAGACATCCCATAATTGCTAGTTTGGTGTTCATTTCAAGGACTGTGACAAGCGCTGATGATCATAACTTTGCTTAGCAGTTTTTCTATTAAACAGTTTATTCTGTATCATTTCTTTTCTCCTTTATATAGGTCAGGTCAGGTTAGGGAGCTTGCACTGGTACAGCGCTTTGCCACACCCACCACACAACGAAACAGTATGGGATCCTGGTTGGCAACCCTTCAGGCAGACATGCGGTCCAATTCTATCATCCGTAAATGACCCTCTATCTTTTTTTTATAGGTGTTCCAATGGCCTGATCCAGCTACTCGGGTCCTCAACAATGAGGATCCTGCGAGCCGGATCACCCTCAGGGAATCACACCACATGGCCGTAGTGTCGTAACTGATGCTCCCACACAATGCAGATAATGTACCTCATTCAGAGACTCTATGAGTAATTACTTATTCGACACAAAGTCAAACAAGGAGTACCCAAGGATGCTCTAAAGAGACACAGTACCAAAGGAGTCCGGTCTTTGTCTCAGGTCGCTGGATAGCGTCCATGTCTCACAACCATATAGCAAAACAGGAAGCACCAGAACTCTAAAGACTTGGACCTTCGTCCAGCGACTTCAAGACACCCCCCATGCTCTCCCAATCTGTCTACTGACTTCATAGCGAGGAGTCTACTGACTTCATAGCGAGGAGTCATCAGAGACATGAATGGTCAACACTCTCTCCGCAGACAGACACACTGCTGATGGCTGTGCCTAAGAGGTCATTAAAGGCCTGGATCTTGGTTTTGATCCAGAACACTGGTAAGCCCAGACACTAAGACTCTTCACTTAGTTTCTCAAGAGCCCCGATCAGAGCCTCCATTGACTCTGTGAAGATCACAGTATCGTCAGCAAAGTCAAGATCAGTAAAAGATGCCCCACAGCTGCTGGACCCCACGACCCTGTCCAACACCCAGTCCATGCAAGCATGGAATACTGTAGGAGCAAGAACACACCCCTGATGAACCCCAGAATCAACTGGGAAAAGCACAGAGGTTATATATAAAATCAAGTATGCGTGAGTAAAGAGACATCTTCAGGGCTCTGTGCAAGTAAGCAATACTACCCTGGGACAAGGGGGGGGGGGGGGGGCGGGTCTTGCTAACAAAGCCTTTCTTTACAGAGGAACATCTGCCAGAAGACGAGTGATAGCACTTGCAGGTCTTTGCTACCAAGACCTACCCCTCCTGGGAACCAACCCTTTATTACCACCCAACATCGGAATGAGGTAGCCAGTCATGAATCTCACCACAACTGAGATGGAATTCTCAGAAGCACTGCGTTTTACTTTTCACATAAAAGCACCTGCACATGCTATTTATTTAGCCTTTTTTATCATCTTGACCTGAGAAGAAGAAAAGAAAGACAAAGTGCTGTATTGTATACCGAGCTTGGTGCTCAGTAATGGTGGGAAATGAGGGAAAAACTTTTTTCACTTTTAGTAAACATGTCTTGCATGCTGGACTTGTGCTGTGTGTCTGTTGTGTCAGGTGTTTGGGGAGCTTTACTCCCCCTGGTGGTTATATATAAATAAATCTACTCTATAGATATAAAATCCTAAGCCTAAAAGTGCAACAATTTTGTGTAACGATTTTATGTCACATTTTCTGTCATGCTTTAAATCAGGCTTATTTTAAAACCTACAGATATATGTTTGGTATCATTCTTTTCAGAATTTATCGAACTTTAATGTGATGTTGTTAGATTTTCAGATTCTTATTCCATTTTTAAATTATAAACTAAAATATTAAGAAAGTTGTGGTTTTTAATTTCAAGAAAGTCATGGTTTTTATTTTTGATTGAGTAAACTTTCTTTCACAGGAATAAACTATTAAAAAAAATTATCTATTCATAACACCAATGTTTGTATTTAGGTGATTTAGGTAGCTCAAGGATGAGGCGCCAAAGGTGCCAGGGGGGTTTGCCCCCCTAGTATATATATTATATATCTCTCTAAGAAACATTAAAGAAACATTTTATCATAGAGGACTTTAATACACACATATGCACACACAAGACTATTTCACATTTAACCAATCTATAAAAAAGGCAGTGAAAATAGCAAAATAAGAAGGGATTCCCTGAAGGAGGTGCTTTTGCCCCATTTCACTTAATTCCCTATAGATTTTGTAATGTTTCCTATGATGATACAACTTCAGTTTCTATTACTGTTTGTTTGCTTACATCCGTACAGGAAATTAACACAATGGTGCAAAATGTCACAACTGTTAAGGGCTATGATGCTATTTAATTTTGTCTTTGATTGTTCAATCAATAATCATTTCTGTGATTGAAGAACCCTGAAGGATTTTTAAGTGTCCTTACCTACATTTTCTCTTCATCTTCAACATTTATAAGAAAAATTACACAGATTTTCATGCATCATTCTGTTTTAAGACAGATATTTATACTAATCATGCTATATAATGTTTTCATTTAACAGAGGGATGATTTGCATGATAGTGATGCTAAACCAACTGTTGAAAAGCATGTTATAAAATTACCAAAAGCTACTTTTAGAGGGCAGTAGTGAACTGATTCTGAGTATGTTACTCAGAATTACTGAGCGCAATCGGACTGTGATTGTAAAACAAAAACATTTAAAGGACAGACTATAATGGTCCAGAAAATGGAGATAACCAAAACCTTTTAACACAAGAGGACAAACATAAAAGGAGCATACATTTTTGGTGTCAGTTCTAAACTTGACAGCTAAAAAATCTTGGTCAAAAGAGCAAACCAAAGTCCTGGCTCCTAAAAATCCTTTCTCTATATAAAGCATACACTAACTGTGAGAAGAGTTTTTTGGAAAATAGGTATACAGTTGGACATTGAACATACTGTATCTCATTGCCACCTTTTATACTACTCTTGACACCATCAGTCACAAAAATGTACCATGTGACCTACCAGTTCTACCAATGAAAACTCAACACAAAATGACAACACAATCACTTCATAATGTAATAAATAAATAGACTAAGAAAAATTTAAGAAACTTTATGCAAAAAGAATCAGAAATGATAGAAAAAAACAAGAAATAAAATGTACTTTATAACAAAACCATAACCATCTGTTTATATATAAAATCCAACGTCTGTCTGTCTCTGTCTTTCCACTTATCGAGAGAGAACTACTTAATAGATTTAGATCAGGTTTTTTCTATAATTTGCTGGAACATTCCGTTTGATTTTGCGACTTCTCTCATTGCACTATGTATCATAGTTCGCTTGTGGTACCGATTTATTTGCACGAATCCAAGAGACATGCAGCCGGCCGAGGGGAGGGGGTGGAGACATCCTCACTCACGCACAAGCCTCAGGGCATATCTTATATCCGCTTAGCTAGCGAACGAGAGAACTACTTAACGGATTTAGATCGTTTATTTTTGTGGAATTTGCTTGAACATTCCGGTTGATTATATGACTTCTCTCATCTCGCCAAGAATCATAGTTCACTTGCAGGAGTGTTATATTCATGCTAATCTGAGTCAGAGGCTGCAGGCCGAGGGGAGGAGGAAGCATGATGTCAGGAGTAGGGAGCCAGGCAGGGCCCCCCTCACGGTTCTGTTTCACTGCTACATGTGTGGAGCCATGGAGGACAGCTAGTAATTAATATAAAATATTGCAGTATCTAGTTAATTATACCAGAGAGCACAAGGCAAGAACACCAATATGAAGAAGAGAAAGCTTCAGCCTGAGAAGTAGTATATACTGTAATTACTGTATATTCCATTAAACCAACAGGCAGGTGGCCTAGCTGTTGGATAGGATGCCAGATTCTCCCCTAATAGGGAAAGTGAATGAGGCCAAGGATGAAATACCAGAGATGACAAGATCTCATCTCCATTGTAGTTTGCACAGTCCCAAAATGAAACAATAAAGAATGAATTACCCTCTACCAAAGCAGGCAGCATAGAGTCTCCTTAAGGACAACTAGGACACCAGTAGCCGATAAAGATGGATTTTTTGCTTGATATTCCTCAATCCACCCTAGGAGGAGGTTTAAGGACATGTCACATCGTGAGCACATGTGACTCTAGAGTTAGAAAAAGAGTTAGTGGTGAAGGAAAAATCGGAGGAAGAGAAACCATTAAGAATAGGAGAGAAAGAAAGTAAGAATCTGACATGGGATGAAAGCAGAGTAGTGCTTTGTATTACTGAGGTGGACAAGATGGTGAGCCATAATAGGCAAGGGCCAAACCCCTTATACTATGGCCCCTGGATAGTAAGGTTTGTTGTTTTAATTCTGTTCACTTATACTTTGTATCATTCCTATGAGCGCTTATGTCACATTACACAGCTTCTAGATGGAGAGGGTGTCAAACTTGATGAGTGAATTGCTGATCTCGTCACCTGAGGATGTAAGATTACACGACTGCCTCTCACAGGATATGTCAAATTACACAACTCCATAATGACTTTCCAGCAAACTTCCACATTTTCAAGGTATCAAGAGCTTGTCCCTTTTTCTAACTGCCAGTTACATGTTACTTGATGGAGCTGGTGCCCATGTGATGGCTTTCCAGGAATAGCAAGTTCAGCCACAATCTCTGCCCTTATTTCTTTATTTCTATTCTGTTGTGGTGTGTAAAACACACAACAATAGACAGACGAGTCTCTCTTCTGTTTTTGAGCTCCAAAACAGCCTTGTTCTTTATTCCACATAGCTGCATTATATCCATTGTACTTCTGGGTGAGTGCTCATTTGTTGTCTGCCTGACATGCACACAAGTCCATCCATATGATTTAAGAGTTGCAGAGTGGTTGGATTGAGTGACTGGGCATGTCAGACTATATGAATTTCTCTGACTTACTATAATTATGCAACTGATAATCCCTGTGAAACTTGTATAATATGACATGGTCTTGAGGGTCTGCTAGAAGTTAATAGTAGGAATTTTCTTCTAAGTTAAAAATGCACAAAACATAGAGGCAACCATCAATAAGGACCAAGTCAAAAGGAAGTTTATAAAGGAGACAACGTTTGTCCAAACTGTGTGTGTGCTTTATGTGTGGTTTATATGTACCCTCTGAACCCAGAATAATCAGTTCAAGAAGCAGTAGAGTAACCTACAGACATTGGTTACAACTAGTAAAACATATGAAGAAAAACGTACCATGTATTTCATTAATAAATCTTTTGGCTTTGAGACCAACTGAGGTATAATATAATATTAAAATTGTAAAGATTATAAACAATGTAGGAACAAAATATAATTCACCAAGTGTCAATTCGGCTTTACTACCTTTACAAATCCATCAATAATACAGTGCTTCCCACAGTCCCAGACACATAGCAGATATGCATTCTTTCATTCACCTGTTTTTGATGGCAAATTAACCATTATAAGGTCCCAAAGGAAACCCTCTTGGACATTTATTGCCTGTAATGTCACCATCTGAGAAGCAGCTCCACCACAGTGTTCTTAAGTGTTCTATTCATCAGCCTGGTTAAATCATCATCATGTGTAATTTATTCATCCATCACCCCCTTGTGGTTTCAAGGCATAAACAAATGTGGATGCAATGCAAGCATGCTTCCTGAGCATTACTGCAAAGTATTTTACTGAGTGTTTACATTTTATTTCTTTTATAAACATGCATATTTATGTAATTGGAGCAAATAAATTTAACTAGTGTCAGAGCAGCTCATTCCATTTAGTGTTCTTTTGTTTTCAATTGACTAATCAGTCTGGCAACAGCTACAGTATATTACAAGCAAGTTGAAGCTTAGTTTCAAACTTGTCATGTACAGCAGCTCAAATGAAATATTTAGTATGCAAAAATAATTAAATTTAAAAAAACAATTCTTATTACATTATGAAATGTTTGTCCTTTAGTAATAGCCTAGTTTGACCCTTAATATCCTTTAATTTAGCATTTCACCAGCTAAAATACCAATCTAGCTATTTGACTTTCAGACAATCTTGGCAATACGACACATAAAAATATATTTTTAACACCCTGAATAGGAAGTTCAAATGTAAATTATACAGGAGAAGGTGGTTACAGTGTCATCTAGATACATGCTAAACCATAATGCTTGGCATTAATTTGTGGGAAAGGCTTTTGTTTGTCTCAGTATTTCTCACTCATTTAAAGATGAACAAAGAAACACCTGTTGCTTGGTTATGCAAAGAACCACCTGTCAAAAGAAGCCTTCGCTGGTGACAGGAGGCTGTCAATAACCGACCCTGAGAGACTTTGCTGTGAACATGAGCAGACACCTGCCCTGCACTACTGAAGAGCAAATGACAGTCTGACTGCTTGTCCAAGATGTCATTAGGTATTTTCTCATGAGAATTCAATGCAAAAGGATGCATTTCTAAAACATCTGCCTTAAGATGACGGACTATCTGCAGACTTTTACCTATAACACAGTAGCTGTCTTCGGAAAATTCCTCTGGCTTTCTTTTTATGTCATTCCTGACTTTGCATGGACCTTTTCCTAATACGGTACTAGGTGCTGAATACACTTATTATTTATTTATTATACAGAAGATTGGTAGAGATGCCAAATATATTTGCTTGGTATGCCCATTCTATAATCTAAATAGTGCATGTATGTTATAATGAATGGCAGACATAGGCCTTCTCCAGGCAGGTTCAAGATTACTTACTTGGACAGAAGGTCCACCCACCAGTTAGGCAGAGTTGTACCTGCCGCAGTCAAGAAATGGACAGGAAAGTATATGCTTGTATCCTGGAAGCATAAAGGATTCTTAACCAGCCGGGATTACAGTACAATAGAAGGCCAGGAGAAGATAATTGGGTTACAATTCTTCTATGGATACCTACAGAGCATTTTGAGAACTGTAGTCCTGTTAGTTTCAGTGGGTGTCGCTAGGGGGTGCTGAAGGGATTAATGGTCCTTACTTTATGGGACTTCCACCTAACCTGGAAGTGCTTCTAAGGGGCAGTGTCACGACACTCAAAGTACTGCAATGTCCTGGATAAATGAGGCAGCTCTGTTACTGGCGAGTATTTTCAGGTTTGGGATCCTTTTAGTGATTGTTCTAGAGTTTTACATATCGTTCTCTGCACTTAGATACTATTATCATTATAAAGTTGATTTTACGGTTTATAATTGTGTTTTAAATCTAGCAACCCACCTGCATCTTTGTTTGTTTGCCTGCTACAACATAGTGTTGTTCTGTTTACAAGTGCCGCCCCTTGCTTTGTGTTGCTAATTACTTCATGGCTCTCAACTGGGCTTACTGCTGCTTCCCTACTTTCGGAGACATGGAGCTCTGTTTGCTTAAGTATCAGCACAAGCATCAGCACTCCTCATGTGCAGACCAACTTGTGTAAAGCCCACGAGTCTTACCTGTGTGAACCCACCGAGCAAGGACACCAGACAAGTCAATGGACACTCCTACTTGACCAAGGTACTGTTCTTCGTTTTCCTATCAATGTCGTCTTCAACATGTGTCAACAATACATTCCCGTTATTAACGCAAGACATTTCTCTCGTCCCTTCAGCAGGAGAGGGAGAAACTCAAGCAATCTTCATCTGCTGCATCATACAGCACCAAAGCACCAACACTGCCATAGACATCCTATACTCAGCTCTGTCCTCCTGTCTTGACAATGTTTGTCCTTTCTCTTTCAGGTCTGCATGCAAAGACTCTCCTGTCCCTGACTTTCAGAACCACTCCACAATCAATAGGCTGACCACAGGACATCTGAAAGAAAATGGAGAAGGTCAAAGGCTCAGAGAGACCTGGCTAAGTATCAATCCCTTATTGCATCCTTTTCTTCTGTCATCGTCAATTCTAAGGTAAAGTTCTATCAGACTAGAATTAACAGCACCACAGACAGACGCTCTCCATTCTCTGCATTCACTTCCTTTCTTAACCACCCTCCACCTCCAACGTCATTGTCTGTTGATGACTTTGCCACCTTTTTTAAGGATAGGGTGGCCGCTATCAGCAGTCATTTCTCTCCATCGCTGCTACCCATTATACCTCCTTCCTAACATCATGCAACATTCTCCACATTCTCTCCACTCTCTGCCACTTTTATTTCTGACCTCCTTTTCAATCACCCCACTACCTATCCACTTGACCTTATCCCCTCACATCTACTTCAGGCCATCTCCCCGTCACTCATTCGTGCAATTACACATATCATTAACACCTCACTCACCTCAGACACATTTTCTACATTCTTCAAACACACTCTGACAACCCCAGTTCTTAACAAAACCAACACTCAATCCATCCCAAGTTAACAATTACAGGTTTGTCTCTTCCAAAACAGCTGAACTTACTTTTTCTAACCAGGTCCCTTCCTTCCTTGTAAAGAATGGATTGCTCGATACAAACTAGTCTAGCTTCAAGAGGAACCTCTCAACTGATATGGCTCTATTAATGGTGGTCGACCAGCTAAGGCTTGCTAGAGCTATTAACATGTGATTGGTCCAGATTTTCCTAGATCTCTCTTCTGTTTTTGACACAGTCAAACAAAACATCCCTCTTGCTACTCTCTCTGGCACTGGCATCACTTGAAATGCTCTCAGATCGTTTGAGTCCTATATCTTGGGCAGATCCTACAGAGTGTCCTGGTGAGAAGAGTTATCAAAGGCACAGCAGATGTGCACAGGTGTACCCCAAGGATTGGTGCTTGGTCCTCTATTTTTCTCTCTGTACACCATCTTGCTGGGCTCCATCATCCAATCCCTTGCGTTCTCTTATCAGTGCTATGATATACAGCCGTGCCTGTTCCCCACTGAGAACAATACATTGTGATTGGTGAGCAGCAACTTTTTCTAACTGCATTTCTACTGTTTCTCATTCAAGCCGGTTCACAGTGTACAACATCTGCAAAATGTGACGTTATCTAATAGAGTATGCAGTACAACTTCTGGCCCATGCTCTGGTCTTACTGCTTCTGAATTACTGCAGCTCGCCTCTGGCTGGAGTACTCCCATGTGCTATCAAGCCACTGCAGATCATCAGGAATGCAGCGGACCACCTTGTATTTAACCAGCCGAGATGGGTACATGTTATTCCTCTCTCCACATCGCTACATTGACTCCCTGTAGCAGAAGTCATTAAGTTCAAATCCCTGATGCTTGCCTACAGATTAGTCAGTAAGTAAGCACCTGGTGAGGTGCTATGCCCCTTCTCGCCCACTCAGGTCTGTTAGTGAATAGCATCTGGTGATGCAACCTCTGTGTGGTATTAAGTCTCAATGCAGACTCTTTTCATGTGTAGCTCCCAGTTGGTGGAATGGCTACACACCTCCATCTGTACTGCTGACTCCCTCAATGTATTTAAGAAGCAATTGAAGATCCGTCTGTTCCATTAATATCTGTCTAATTGATTAAAGGAAAAAAAAACCTATGCTCTGTGATCTTTTATATTGTTTGATATTTGTCGTTTTATATTAATTGCCTTAGTAATTATAATCTATGCATTGTAAATTATTAGTAAATACACTATTTCACTTGTGGCGTCACTGAAAGTAAGGATTACTATTCCCGGCAACTTCCTCAAGTGGCCCCCACAGAACTCAATAGGGATGCCCCACTGCACTACAGGTCCCAGCATGCCTTGCACATGTCTGTGTGGGAATCCTAATTCAGGGATGCTGCCATCTAGCATACCAGGGAATAAATGTACCAAACATTATTGTCTCCCCCAGTCCTTCTGTTATATTGACTTCCCGGCTTGGTATGGGTGCCTGTTTGTTCCTGGCTGAAAGGCCCATCTGTCCATTTTCTTATATTATGGCATCTGAGCCGAGCCAGAAATCATCCTCCATCCCCTTCGGGATGCCTATCCATCCACTATGATACTCACAATGTACTGTATACTAGCCACTCTTACCTATCAAAGACAGATAATAGATAACATTTTAAAATATTTGAAATCTCTTGCCCCATGTG
Source organism: Polypterus bichir lapradei (assembly GCA_026402145.1). Classification (NCBI taxonomy): domain Eukaryota; kingdom Metazoa; phylum Chordata; class Cladistia; order Polypteriformes; family Polypteridae; genus Polypterus; species Polypterus bichir. The sequence goes on from JANRMT010062835.1 coordinate 44,021,397, forward strand.
TTCTCTCAGTATTCCTCATACAACGTTTTTCTTTTCCTTGTGTCCTCTTAACCGACACTTCCTCTCTCGATTGCATTCCCTTAAGGCCTGCTTCTGAGACTGTCATTTCAAGGCATCTTGCTTGACTCCTTTCTGTTTTTTCACTACCACCAATGGTAGAAGGGCCCCACTGTGAAAACATCATTCATACTACAGATACCTTCCATCTCTGAAGGTAACACGGGTTGATCCTTATTAGTATTTAGTAGCTCAACTTTTCTCAGTATGTTATTCACTTTGCTGTTGTTACAGTACTCAATTTTATCTAATTTTTTTGTAAAAAAACCAAACAAACAAAAAAAAAAATTCTTGCAATTAAGAATTGAATCTCATACCCCTGTCACATTGTGTTATCATCCCTACCACTGAGCCACCAAACCAGGCTGACCAATCACACCAAAGCCATACTGACCAATCAAATTGCTCGGAGGGACTAGACATACACATACAGTAGCACTTTATTATATAGTAGATATACATACATTGTATGGACATGCCAGTGCTTGCTGGCACAGACCCAATGGATTCTTGCTATTTACATTACTCTATTAAGTAGCTGTCGCTGTTACTGCACTAGTTACAATTAATATGTAACTTTGGCAGTGTTGCAGTTTTTATAGGCTCCCCTGTAGCTGGCACAGAAGTTTTCTCATTTGCATGATGAAATGCCAGCTCATACTACTGGTGACTCATCCAAATGCTGATGCAACCTGAAGCCCTCCTTTCCAAGTTGCTGTACTCAGCAACCACTTCCAACTTCACATGGTGGCACAAAACAGCGAGGTGGTTTTTATATCCTCTGAGCACGTTGTTACTAGATAGCATAGTAGCAGTACTAGGTGCTGCGTTCAGCAGAGGTGTTAAACACTGAGCTTTCGAGCAGTGATCTATCTATTATATGCGAGTGGGTGAACCTTCTTGTGTAGAGCAGCAGATGTAGCAGATTCTTTGCTATCTTCCTTCCTGAACCGACTCTGCAACTGGTGTTCCATGTCCAGATCTCAGCTTTGAGACTCTACCTTCCCTGGCTGCTCTGTAAAGTAGCTACGATCTGCCTCATCCTTTGCCTACACAATCTTGTTGTTAGCTCCGCCTCATACTGCTCACATGAGATCAGTGACAACACAATCTACCACATATTCTCCAGCCAATCCAAGCCAATCATTTCTAAATCTCTTCGGTGGCCGTGCAGCTAGTCCAATGGACCTTTGCAGGTGGAGAAGAGGTGGTGGAGCTGAAAAGTTAGCTTTCTTTCTATCCTTTACGGATACTGCAACTGGAATGACACTGGCTGATGGCTCTAGTTCCCTTTTTCACAAAGTGCTTTGAGAGGCAGATGCTGGAGAATATTCCAGATAGCCTGGACCACCTCCTGTTTGGATACTGTTGCAGTTGATCTAAAGAGACTGGCACTTCATACCATCCTGACATATCTTCTTATATAATATGCTACCGTGGCTGTCCGTTTGTCTGTCCAGGATTTTTAATCTCCTCTAGCTCGCAAACCGTTTGAACTATTGACCTGAAATTTGGTACACATATACTACGTGACGTCTACTATCCACTTTTGGGGTGATGATTGACCTCCAAGGTTATTTCTCTTGAATCAACTCTCAGCAGCGGCCAGCAGTGCGGCTGTGGTGCGCATGCATATGGGTGCCATTTCTCATTCCCTACCACCTTTGCCTTCACTTCCCCTACCTCTTCATATTTTAAATCATTCTTGAGACAGATTGAAGACTTAAGTGCCAGTTTAAGTGAAAAATTAAGGAAAACATACTAAGTAATTGCAAAAAATTAAGGAAAACATACTAAGTAATTGCAACACAAACACTGACTTAATCAGTTTTATCGCAAAAAGATGCCAATGAAAGAAGAGAAGAAGCAGGCTGCTAGGGTGGAGAAAAGAAGAGCTGCTCAGGAAGCAGCAAGCGCATCAATCTCTGAGCAAATAAATGCTAAATGTACAGAGAAAGAGTATGAAAACTATGAATGCTCAAGTAAACGTGCAGTGCTCTGTTATTGGTTTGAATAGTAAAACATGCTACAGCAGAGTTATGTTTAAACACTACAGCTCAGCATTTACTACTGTTATGCCAACAGAACTGACCACCAAACCTCTTGACTTAAGACTTAATGCCATCCTCAGTAAATGGACACTGTTGAGGTGGTAAGCAATTTCACTGATTAACTGAAGTGGATCCAACACATTTTGGCTATTGTGAAGAAAGCTTACCAAGGACCCTGCTTTCTTTGAGAAAGAATCAAATGTCTTCACCTGCTTTCACTTGTACATGTGCAGAGTGGAGTCCATCCTCATTGCCGGCATAACATCCTGATACGGCACCTGCTAAGCTGAAGATCACAAAGCACTGCATAGCATGGTGAGTGCAGCACAGAATATCACTGGCAGCCAGCTGCCTTCTGTTATGGACATGCATAACACACACTGACTTCCAAACATAAACAGGATCATTAAAGACCTTGGCCATCAAGTACACTTTTCTCATACTTCCCTTCTGCAAGTAGATTCAGGGACAGCTTCTATCCTTAAGTTGTAAGGTTAGTGAATAGTCATAAAAACAAACATTGTATGTGCTCTTGTAGATAGATAGATAGATAGATAGATAGATAGATAGATAGATAGATAGATAGATGTTGCATTTTGTTTATGCTGTTGTATTTTTTTCTGCGTGTGTATCATCTTTTGTTATTATATTACTGCCACTATTCTGAAGAGACATGCAGGTAATAATTTAATTGTATACTATTTACACATGAAAATAAGGCTGAACATATGCTTATACAACGTATATATAAAGTAAGGTTTATTCCTCTTTAACTAAGCAGAATGGTTCAGAAGATGTATCAATGGCTTTTCATAAATGCGCTCACTTTCAGAAAACGGGCCACTCATTGATTGCTTCTTTATTGCCTCACAGTGACTGCATCACATAAGAGCTCACACTTTCATGGGACAATGGAAGTGTTTACTTACTGAGGTGTACTGCTTTTTAACATGCACAGCCAAAGTGTATTATGTTCTTAGCAGTTGATGGGACTGTGTCACACAGAAGGTATGCAGGAAGGTGTGATCATAGACTGTCACATTTGCAGTGGATACATTGCTTGTTTATTAAGAAAGCATCCTTTCTCTGGTACATACAATCAAAATTAGAGCATACCTTACTATGTCGAATAGTCCCATAACATGGTGAGCTCTGAGAGAAACTGTCGCCTGAAATATGAAGAGTTTAAATTTATGTGTAACCAACATAAAGGTCTTACTGTGTTCTAATTGCCTTTTTCATATACCCCACTGCACACCCATCATTGAAAAATATACCTTAATTTGAGCACTTGGATTTCTGCGGGTACTTGCATTATTAGCTTCCAGTATAAAATCTAATGAATTATGGTGTTGATTCCGTGAGGTATTTTAATTAATCATGGATGTCAAAAGAATTTATGGTAAATGAATGGTAGTGATGATGACTCACTAATCAATCAGCGACTAGACTGAAAAAAAGTTTCATAAAAAGAAGGGAATGTCACTAAGAGCAGACATCTTACACTCCGGCAGACAAACTAACATCACCAGAACAGACCTCTTCCTGAGATGCTAAGTAGAGTTAACCAAAGAAAAGCATTAAGCCCAGAACACCAAAACAAAAATGCAACCAGCCAAAAATACATTAAGGGCTTTAAATACCACAGTGGATGCTGCAGACCTTATTAATTAAATATTATATTAATCAAATGCTGCAGACTATATTAATAACACATTCAACAATAGAACACATTTTTAATAGATATTCCTTCCTACTGCTACCTTCATCCAATGACCGGTCTCCCCACACCATCCCTACTACTTCAACAACTCCTACCACATCAAATGGAATGGCCAGTGATAAGTCCACTTCTGACCACCACTGTGGACTGTCCAAAACAGAAAACCAAGTAAGGAGACAACTGAGGAAGCTACACATGGGAAAAGCTGTGGGACCAGATGGAGTCAGTCCTCGAGTTCTTAAGGCCCATGCTGACTAACTTTGTGGTGTCCTCTGGTTTAAGAAAATGTCAGTGGCAGGCACCTCTTCAGCTGATGACTACAGACCAGAGGCTCTTACATCTCACATCATGAAGACCTCTGAGAGACTGGTCCTGGATGTTATGAGTACTCTTGTGGTAGTCCACCTGGACCCACTACAGTTTGCCTATACGGCAAAGATTGGAGTGGAGGATGCAATTATCTGGCTGATCCATATGGTTTAATCTCACCTTGATAAAAGTTTCCAGCACTATGAGGATTACATTTTTCATCTCTCCAGCACCTTCAATACCATCCAGCCATCTCTATTAAGTGGTAAACTCAGAGATATGCAGGTGGATGAACCTGTGGTGTCCTGGATAATGGATTATCAATGGATTATCTGTTGGGCAGACTAAATATAACACCAGGTCATGTCACTTGCAGAAATTCTCAGATGATTCTGCATTTATGAGGGGTATTAATAAAGGGAATGAGATAGAATTAAGGAGTCAAGTGGAGAACTTTGATGGTAGAAAGGGAATTGTCTGCATCTTAATATCAGCAAAACCAATGAACTGGTTATTGACTTTCACTGCACCAAAGGACATCTACTGTATGTCTGATCATTATTTAAGGAGTGGATGTAGAGGTGGTCCATTCCTACAAGTACTTGGTGTGTCCACATTAATGACAGAGTCAACTGGTCTCAGAACACAGAGGAACTGTATAAGAAAGAGCAGAGCAGGCTCTTCTTTCTTAGGAGACTGCTTTCCTTTAATGTGGGAAGTGACATCCTTCACATCTTCTCTAACTCTGCGATGGCCAGTGTGCTTGTCTACGCTGTGGTGTGCTTGGCTGGTAACATCATTTCAAGAGAGGCCTACTGAATCAACAAGCTAATTAAAAGGGCAGGCTCAGTTACAGGATGCACTCTGGACCCCCCCAGGAGGTCATAGCAAAGGAGAGAATTAAAATAAAACTGAGTGCCATCATGAACAATGCTGCACATCCTCTCTCTGACACACTAACACTGAGGACTGACAGCCAACAAATATATTCAGCAGAAGTGTGTCAAGAAACGCTACGGGGCTCCTTTGTACCAACAGCAATACATCTGCAAGTCGGAACTTTTCTTTCTCTTTTATTTTCTTGCTTGATAGTCATTCTGGTGTGTGTGTTCAGACCAAAGTGTGTGTTTTAATGCATTTATTTATTTAAACCAAATTTCCTCTTGTTGACAAATAAAGATCTTTCTATCTAAGACAGACAACTAATGTAGTGTATGTAAAGTACAAGAAATGCAAAAAGCACAACAAGCGTGGGTCAAGCATGCGCACAGTAAAGCAGAGACAGAGAGGCATCAAAATAATCACTTACCCTATCCAATTTGGCCAATAAACATAATCACATTGTACAGAAAACATATATCATTCAATAAAATGCCTGATTTTTGTGAATTAATAGTGTATACATATTTTATGCAAAATAACTTTTTTCTCATTAAAAAATAATATGCTCTGACTGACTGGGCATGGCTGCTGAGGCCCACCTCCAATGACATCTCTGTCCCAAAGAGTAAATGATTGGACCTCCGAGTTATTGCCCAATTCCCCTCTATCCGAAGACCTTCTTTACATGATTTTTGGCCCTGAGAGAAAGGCCATATAGGTTTATGTATAGGAGAAAATGATGGTCAGGTAAGTATATTTTGTTATGACTCAACAAGAGAAAAGGGAAAAGATTTTAATGAAAGAATCAGGAAATGAAATGTAGTCCAAAATACCAAACAGGAATCAATGGCAATAAGATAAAAAAAATCTTTCACTAAGCCAGAAATGTAAGATAACAATCAGAAACCGTTTAACGAAATTCTGAGATCAAAAAGACACAGAGAATTATCCAAAACACTGATATATTAGAATCATAGGCTCTGGAACTTATAGGGCGCGTCAATGATGACACATGTCACACATTCCTATGGAACTCTGGGAAAGTTGCCTTGGCAATGGCTGATGCTCCTACCACAAATTAGCAGTGTATGTGAGCATTCCAAAATGGCTTTGCGAGAAGGCAAATGAAATTATTAAGTTTTAAAAGAAGTCAGATAGAACAAAGCTAATGTTAACATTGTATTCTTTGGGTATAAAAACACCCGACACAGTTCACCAAAAAATACAAAAGGAAAGGGACAAAATAATAATAAAATAAATCTCATAAAATATCATAAAACATTTGACCATTCAGCAGTCCAGTCTGTCCAGTGTGAAAAGATAGTATGCTCTGGCCTTACATTAAATATGAAAAATTTAACAAAATAACAATTGAAAAGTAATCTACTGTATTATAAGTATTAAAAATAAATGCAGCTTCTAATTTTTCTTCTTGCACTTACTTATTTTTTAAACCATCACATTATTGGAATGCTGAAAATGTGTGAGGACTACTGTGGGAATAAATAAACCAGGAGCTGGTAAACATGAAACAGAGATGCAGTCATAGTGAGGACACAAAATTTGAAACCAGCAACTAAAATCAAAGGAGATGTCAAGACATTAATCGTAAGTCAGGAATAAAAATAGAAAGTTGAAAGAAGAAACACAAATCTAGCACTTAGGCCAACTTGAATTAGAAAATAAGTACACTACCAACGGATACTGGTCATTGTATACTGTATTTACTAAAGGATAATGCAAGCTGTGAAGGTCATGTTTAGATATCGTCACCTTTGTGTCGCCAACTGTGAGACCATCATTGCCACGTGTAGCCTAACCTCCAAATGGCATTTCATAAACAAAGAAAGTAACACATGATCTAAAATAAACTTTGTCAAAACATATCAAATTAAAAAATAAACAACAGAAATTGAATCCTTACTTTGAACAACTACAGGTTATGCAAAATTATATGCAGAACATGTTAATATGACATGTATTATATGTGCCACAATTTTACGTTTGCCCTCATAAAAATAAGCCTTGTTTTCTATGGGCCCCAAGTGTATATTACAAATCCCTCCCCAGTCTTCTTTAAGTTTAAACATAAACAGGATTAATAACACAAAACTTTAAAGCTCAGGTGTAGTGTTTGGCATTTTTTTCACATTTATGCCTCAAAGGCAGGGTAGCTCAGAACCAACAACAATCATAGAGAAATAATAGGCCATTGGGAGTGCTGAGAGTCTTTTTCTTTCTCATTAGCACAGAAGTCTTCTTCTTCTTCCTCCTCATCTTTTCCCGCTTTTATATGGGGTCGATGTGCTTGATCAACTTTCTCTAAACAGCTTGGTCCTGGCACTTCCTCTTCAGTCACACCCTATTTCTTCAGATCCTCTTTTACTTTATCCATCCACCTCCATTTTGGCTTCCCTCAGTTTCTCTTCCCTTGTACGTCCATCCCCATCACTATTTTGCCCTCATATTCATCACTTCTCCTCATCACATGACCATACCACTTCAACCTGATTTCCTGTACTTTTTTAGAGATATCTCTCCCACTTTTGTTGTCTCATTTCTTATTCTGCCCTTTTTTTGTAACTCCACACATCCATCTCAACATTGTCATTTCTGCCACATCTAACTAACTTCTCCTTTACTGCCCATGTCTCGGCTCCATACATTATTGCTGGACTTACCGCTGTCTTAAAAATCTTACCTTTAACCTTTGCCTTAATTCTTTGATCATGCAATACTCCTGATACCTTCTTCCAATTGTTCTATCGATACTGCACTCTTTGGGTTATCTTTCCATCTAATATTTAATCTTGGGCTACCACTGATCCTAGATGTTTAAATGTATCCACTATTTTCAACAATTCTCGCTGCAGGCTAACTTCTGATTCCTGATCATCATTAAACTGCATATATTCTGTCTTCTTCCTATTTATCTTCAGCCCTCTCTCTACCTTTCTCCATTATTCCAACCCTTCTACACGTCCTCTTTTTTGGTCCTACACAACTGTCATCAGCAAAAAGCAGGCACCGGGGGGACTGAACTTTTACCTCATGACTCAGCACATCCATAACCTGATCAAAGAGGTAAGGACTTAAAGAAGATCCCTGCTGCAGATATCTCTAACTGGGATCTTGTCTGTTACCCTCACTCCCTCATACTTATCATGGACAATCCTGACATACTTCTTTGGTACGCCTTTCTCTCTCATGCACCTCTCTTGATGTGGCACTCTATCATAAGCCTTCTCCAAATCAATAAACACCATATGCAGTCCTTTCTGTTTTTCTTGATGTGGGATTGCAGTCTATCCTGGCAGCACTGGACTCAAGGCAAGGACAGCCTTGCACAGTGTGCCAGCTTATCACAGAGCCTGCAAAATGGGTGAAAATAGAATCACCAGTTAACCTCCCTGGTATGTCTTTGAGGATACAGGGAGGAAATCAGCAGGAAACCATAAATTTACAGTTACTTGGCAGTGCTCTTGTGAAATGTCTACAGAAGACTTTGTGGGAATTAATAGTTGCAATATAAGGAAACAAACATTTGTTGACCACACCTGCTATTCTCGTATGGGACAGTCTAGTATTGCGCTGTAATTGAATGTTTACTGAAACCTGCTTCATGATAGCCACTGCTATTTGTACATTCATAAAGTATTCTATAATTGCACTTATATCATTGTAAAAGTACATTACAAAAACAACAGACATATTGGTTATGATAAGTGTTAATCAGCAAACTGCCAAAGCATTTTTTGCCACAGATACAGTATGCTGTGTTTGCCAGTGACCTTGTTCACCGAATAGTTTCCTGGAAATTTGCCAGGCTTAGATAAACTTTTTTTTCCCCAGCTGTGTGATGCCAGTGTGAACTCACAGAGCTGTAGCAGATAATGTTGGATGAGACAGCACCACACCCCCAGAATATATAACACTAACCCTAATAATGGGCTAAAAACTTATGAATACATTTAAACAAAAAATGTACACTCGAAGGTAACTGGAAATGTGTTAGTCTAAAAGGTGAAGTCTTTTAGTATGAGCTTTCATGTTTAGTGTTGCACTTATTTAGTAGTGAATGAAAAAAATGAATCAGGGGAAAAACAACAAACTGCTATTGAATCCATGGTGTGTGTGGGGGGGGGGTGTAAGCCTTAGTGAATTCATTCATCCTGCCTATGAGAAATTTTACTGTTCTGATATTTTATTCTGTTAGTTTTAGGGCTTATGCACAATGGCACAGTGGTTATCGTTGCTTCTTCATACCTCACGTCACATTTTTAGCCTCAGTAATTGGTTCAAAATAGACGGCAGATGTATCCGGAACTGTCAGTGACACTTTAAAAACCACCGCACCATTATAATTCACTCAGACTAGGTCAGTTTCTCCTTCCCCGTTGACTTCATTGCATTTCACTGAGTCTGGCAAAGGTCTTGAACATTACCGTGATTTTGCTCAAGCGAAATCGAATTCAGCAGGGTTTGTCCATCACTACTCAATACTCATCATTACTATAAAACCATTGTTTTTTTTATACAAATTCCAATTGGCAATTCCGAACATGGCATTACAGTGTTACTTGTTCGCATTGCTGTCATTTCTACTGCTGTGTTCTTTTTTTTAAGCTTGTCCATTTTGAAAACCAGCAAAATGAAGTGCTCTGTACACATTAGGCCGGAGTTATACTTCATGCGATGCGACGCGACGCATGCTGCAGAGGACGCTCCTGCTACGCAAGCGTTGTAGTGTTCATACTTGCGCGCGTACTTTACGTAAATCTGGAGGAATCCACCAGGTGGCAATGCGAGATATTATCACGGTGAGAACATGTTCGGCTTCTCTGTGTTGTGAATTGCCTAAAACACCTATTAAATTTCGATAACACCTTACCGCAATATCTCTGAAAAGGATGTTTATTGATTAAATCCATAAATCCAGGGATATGTCCATTCCAGCAAGCATTGGGCATGACTGATGCACAAGGACGAGGTCTCAGCTCATCGCAAGGTGAATACAAGCACACACATACACTAGCGTCATTTTAGCGGCACCAAATCCCCAAATCTGCATATCTTTGGAAGGAACCGGAGCACAGTATGGAATACAAGCAGGAAATACCAGCAACATAACTCCCTGAGAGACAGCAATGCTATCGCTCCGCCACCGTGTAACCCCCATGTGTGTAATTATTCCCCCCATGTGTGTAATTATTAGCAGTATTCATTATTTAAATTAAATTATATGTAACGTGTAACATACACACTTTAATGCATTCCATCATGAAAGTGATATCAAGTATAAATCTAAAGATTCTAAATGTGCAGAGAGTTGGAATATCATACATTTAATTTGTTCTGTGTGGTGATCAATTGCTGCTTGCTGCAGCTGTCAGGTCCAAGAAGCTCGTAGCGATTGAAAACTGGGATGACCTTTACGACCGTCTGCTTTAATGATAAAGTAAACTACGAGGTTAAAGTGGACAATTCGAGATTAAAGCCGAAATTTCCACTTAAGCCACAAAATACACGTTTTCACCGTGTCCTTTATTTTTTTCTCAGTGGCTCAAATACAGCGCTATATATTATGTTGCTGTTGTGAAGTTGCAAAAAAAAAAAAAAAAAAGACGGCACAAAGATTTTATGTGAGACTTTTAAAATGTATCATGTCATTACGATTGGGAATATGCGACGCTTGAATATAAAAGCACCGCGAATGCATCTGTATGTCGGCATTTTGCTTCACCACATCGAACCATTCATCAAACAGCGAAGCACGCACATCGATCCCCGTAGGATCGGCATAGAGGCTTTTTGTCACATGTAGATAATAGAGATGTCACATTCCAACCTTTAGCACACTACGCCCCAGTGACTTTTTGCTGGTACTGCAACTCGCGCACGTGTCGCGTTAATTTCTGAGGACCTGCTCAGAGGACGCATGAAATGAACGCTGGGAACGCGTGGCAGCCATGACGCGGGCGCGTACGCGTTCTGAGCGTGAAGTATAAATGAGCCCTTAGAATCATTAATAATTCATCTTTGAGACACAGGTTTGAGTGTTATTGAAAACCTTTCCTAAGTTGATTTTCATGTTTAAAGCTTGTCAGGTGTTTGAACTTTCCCAAGCAGCACCAGGCTCAAGGCAGTACGATGTGTACAAAGTCACTAATAGTTATGTTTTATTTCTTGCTGGCCCTATATATAAAATACATAATATTTGGCTAGGATATATTTCAGTAAAAGAGTTATGCAACATAGTTGTACATGGATAGCTTTAACCAATGTCACTGCTCTTCTTTTAGAATGTCTGCTTGGCGTCACACTCTACAGCATATACAGTACCAGCGGTTTCTTCATTGCACAGTACAGCCGAGTGATGACAAGAGGCTTCCTTCAGCTGAAACAAATCCTGACAGTTTATTTCTGCTATTTTAAAATTGCAATCAGATCTACTGCCGGTTGCTTCCAGGCCCCTGCACATGACACATTGAAATGAGGCGCTCTCTGTGAAGAGCTCATTCACAAAACATTTTCACACCTCTGTCTTCCAGGCACCAGGGACACACTTATGCAGGAGAACACATAAAGAGAAATGTGAGGTAAGGATGAGTAACCACTGACAATATTGCCACTAAACAAAAAAGCTACAAGACAATAACTCTCCGTCTACTTGTATGAATATAAAATTACAGTATCACGATATATTGAAATTATTTGTACTATGCATTAATAATCAATCAATCAATCTTCATTTACACAGTACAATACCAAGATTATATATGCAAGATTTGCAATAAACTGCGTGGACATATCAAAATTAGGCAATGCAATCTTAGACCAAAAAGAGCGAAGACCGTGGAAGGCTTTAAAGACAGGCACATTCATCAAGATGAAGGATAATTTCTTGTGGAAAACATCAAAATATGCTGTTCACTTGTATTTTTATTTTTCTCTATTTTAATTTGATCATTTTTTTCGCAAAAGGCCCTAACTGAATTTTTACTTCATCTTTTTCTAAGTGTTTTGCTTAAATAAGGTAGGATATATCCAATTTCAAAACATTACTCCATGTGAAAAAATAGGATATATTTTGGGGAGTAAAAATAGACATGTCCCTAAGGAGATATTCACATAGCATAGCATTTTCTTTATGTGTTAAGTGACAAAACCTTTGGAGACTAAAACATGCACAGAACAGCACGTGTATTTTCACACAGAGGTTTTTGCAGTGACAAGGTATGAAAAACATGTCAGAACTGTGTGAGAGGATCCAAAAGAACAGGTGCAGGACATGAATTCAGGCACTACTATTCTGCTCAGGACACCATTAGTCTATGAAGAAAGATAAAATAGAAAGCCTATCATATGTGCCAGAAGGCAAACATTCAAAAAGAAAATTTTAAACTATTAATAAAAGCTTTGTAATTAATCATTTTACTAATCCTTTTTTTTACTCTGAGCCAAATGTATTTTGATTTTAGCCTGCTCTGCGAGTAATAGTTTTTGAAATCACTTTGTATCCGTTGGTTTAGCTTCAACATTTAACAATCAAACTTAAAATGAAGACTGTTGTTATCCTTCATCTAAAAAACTTTTATTATTTTAATTTACACCCATCCTTACCTAAATGTATCTGCTTTTTATGGAACAACGTGCAAAGTCAAGCAGACATACAACCCTTTCCCAGCTCATCCTGAGGAACTTCTCACCACTTAAAGGCCATTTGGTTGATTTAGTCCTTCCAGTATATCCTGGGTCTGCTAACAGTGGTCCAAACCTGGAACATCTCACATGAGAGGTATCCATAACCATACTGCCTCAGCTGGTTCATCTCGATGCAGAGGAGCACAAACTCTATTCCATATTGCTGTAATCCTCAAAATATTTTACTGTAATTTTAAAATTTACACACTATTTAAAATAAACACTCAACTAAAGTCCAATAATCCATTCATTTCTTGAGCCCTTTTAATTGAATTCATGGACTCCATGTGTTTAAAGCTCCTTTGTATATCAGAATGTTTGCACTTTAGCTTATTTACTGTATGCATATGAATATGAAGTCATCAGGGACCAGAACCGAATCTTTAGCTTTATGATTTACACTTTACAACATAATTAAGCATCTTTATATATAATATGCTACAGTGGCTGTTCGTTTGTCTGTTCAGGATTTTTAATCACCTGTAGCTTGCAAACAGTTCAACCTATTGACCTGAAATTTTGTACACATATTTTACGTGATGTCTACTGAGGATGATTGACCTCCAAGGTTATTCCTCTTTTTATTTTATTTCATTTCATTGTAGAATCAAATCCCAGCAGCTAAGGGCGCTGTTCTCATCCCTACCACCTTCGCCGTCACTTCCCCTACCTCTTCATATCTTAAATCATTCTTGAGGCAGATTGAAGATTTAAGTGCCAGCTTAAGTGAAAAATTTAAAAAAGCATACTAACTAATTGCAACACAAACACTGACTTAATCAGTTCTAACGCGAAAAGAGAATAAGCGGGCCACTAGGGTTGAGAAAAGAAGCACATCGACCTCTGAGCAAATGAATGCTAAAGTAAAGAGAAAGAGTATAAAAACTATGAATGCTCAAGTCAAGTGTATTCACTGCATGTTATCATGCAGTGCGCTGTTACTGGTTTAAAAATAAATACTGTGGCATAGCGGACAAGACTACCTTGTTTAATAAGCAACCAAAAACATGAGGGTGCAGTGCAGCACAATAGAAAAGATGGCTGCAAACCTATCCTCTAAAAAAAAAAAAAAAAGGGTTCTCTGACTGGAGTGTGTTATCGAGGTTCACATTCATGATCTGACTTAAGTGTGAGACGCCACCTTTTGGAGCTATCCATTTTTATACAGCCGTGCCTTGTGGGGGTGGGGCCTGCCCTAAGCATCATTTTTTGATCAGCATAATGCCGATGCCACATCATATGACTTCTAGTCATTGAGTATGCCAGATTTGCTAATCTCATTACTGGACCATGTCAGTTTGAATGACTGAAAATCACTGGGCATGTCACATTTACCAGCTAAGTTCTGATTGTGACAGACGCCTTTGTTAAGGTCTAGTTACATAAGACTAAATGAGTAATTTTTGTAAAACCTAAACTCAAATGTTACCAATAACATAAATGTGTACACACAAATCAGCTTACTTGATGTACTCATTACTCTTTGTCTATACCACTTGATCATGTATTCTCCCACTTCCTACAAATAATGCATTTTAAAGTATTTCAGAAAAAAGAAGAAGAAAATGTAAATTTCCATGAGCCAAAAAAAGAGTCGTGGAGCAAATGAGTTTGTTACCAGAAAGTGAAAGCATCAGAATAACCAAATCCAGCACAAGAAACAAAATACTGAAAGTCAAAAAGGTCAAAAGACAAAACTATTACTCGCAAGGAGGAGCTCTAACTACAAGAAGAAACACAAGTAGACATTTGGTTTAACTTTGAAATGAATCAAAAAATACAGGGTATCTGAATTTTCATTAGTGGTATGTTTTGTACAGAAAGGGCTATAACATCAGATGATGTTATAGGTGTAAAGAATATGGCGGCACCTGTGAGAAGACATAACAAAATAGCAAGGTTTGTGCCCGTCCAACATGATAATGATAAACATATTGATATAAACCCCAAAATGTAAACCAAGCATTGTGAAATAAATCCCTGTTCTATTATTTCACTATTGCTATTAGATCATTTATTCATCTGTTTTTCAAAACCATTAATGAACAATTTGTTGATCACAGACCACACATTAACTCCAGTATAGACAGCAAGAGAGAGTACGCCCTATGAATCGTAAAAGTTGTTAGTAATTACAATATATATTTTACCACATTTTTGATGCATAGTATCTTAAATTCTAACTCTGTAGGTAATACTAGTTGAAAAGGAAACATTTAAAAGTCATTCCACTTGTGTTCTTTGTCTAAGAACACAAAAAGAATGGACTACAATAAAACATATAGTTTATACAGAAATAAACTCTGGACAAGAACTGTCAGACAGTTTAAAAATGAACCAGTCAAACTCACAATCCTTATTTTATGTGAAGATCGTAGCAACATGGTATATTACCCCTTGGGTGCTATTGCTGCAGTTTGGATGTAAAGGTTAAAAGATTGTGAGACCAGAAGGCGTTAAATCAACATCTTCCTGTGTTTTTATGCAAGAGGTAGCATTACCACCAAACAGCACTTGAACCACACACCAACGAGGTCAATCAAACTGTCTGTTGTTTGAAGTGGTATTAGCAGCGTTAAAAAGAAGGGTACAGTAGGTTCACTCGGAGCTGACAATAGGATTATAAAATGTATTATCAGCAATTAATTAAATGAGAACAGTGCTTCTGTATACTGGAAGCAATAGGTCATGCTGCATATGCTGAACTGGAAATCCTTGGGTGTCTAATTGGGAATGAATGCCTCTTTAGTGATTGACAGAATTTAAATATTATTTTCTAATAATACGTTATTCAACACTTCTGTTATCATTGTGACTGTGAAAAGACAAGTGGGATAAAGCATACTCTCTTGCTGTCTGTACTTGAATTAATGTGTGGCCTATGATGGACAAATTGTTGATTACTGGTTTTGAAATATGGATGAATGAATGATCTAATAGCAATAATGAAATTATAGAACTGTTGTACTTACTTCTGTAATTGCTTTCTCATTATCTGCTTGCTTGAGTATAGTTTCACTCATTAAAGCAACAATTATAAACCTGACAAATGGATTATTAGGCTTAGAGTAATCCATTAGAATTCGACTGATAAAAACCGCGAATGAGCATTTTGTCATCTTTACTAAAGAGTTTTGCTGACCAGGCCTTAAATGGACCAATAAAGGAAAAGTGTCATAGTGATTAGTGTTACTGCCTCATACAATTTTTGGTTTATAACAATTTTCTTGCAAAGAAAATAATAACATATGTATTATCATTATCTGTTTCAGTTGCTTTCACAAATCCCAGTTAACACAGCTGACAAAACACCATGACACTAGTCAGGACTGAGCATGCAGCATGACATAAATCATAAGGCTTTTAAAGGAAATATTAGAAGAGGTGGCAAGTGCACAGCAGTCAAGAACATAAGAGATCAGCTGCAAAGGGCCATAAAGACAGTCAAGAGTAACTGATCGGGAGTGCAGTGTGCTGGCCTGCTGCTATAAAATGCCTCTGAGGAATACTATAATAATCTTTTGTTAGATGAGCTAAGGCATTATTCATAAAAAACTTTGACAGTTAAAACATGAACTACATTTTCTTTTAGGTAAAATTGTAAGTAAACTAAACAATGAATATACAGAGTAAAAGAAAGAAAGAAAAAAATTAGGAATGGTACTCAAGCTTTTTGCAATTCCAGTGCTGCTGGAATGGCTCTGACTGGCTGTGTCCCTGAATTGGATTAAGCAGATGTGAGAATTCTTGTGCCTTAATCTTCACCTTCATTAACATCAGCATTTTCTGGATCTCTCCAGGCTGCTTTTAACTCCACGCCTACTGTTGCCGTATGAGATATGAGGACAGGTGCTGCTTAGAGTTAAGATCTGAACCTAAAATAACTTAAGACTTTATCGGCCATGAAGGAAACGTTTTGTAGCATTTATATCTATTACGTTATTTCAGGAAATCAGCCTCTGCCTGTATTTAAACTACAAACTTTTTCTCAGTTCAAGACATCACACTGAATAGCATTGTGCGTTTTGAATTTGTATGTCCCTCAGCACATTGCAAGTGTTTACATAATTACTCCTGCTAAAAAAATTTGCATTATATTTTATGACTAAATATTTTTGTTCATGATCTCAATGTGGGAGACCCCCAAATTATTTAGAGAAAAGCCACACAAGAAGATTGTACAAACTTCACACAATCTAACCGCTACGTCAACCATTAAGTTCCATCAAGTTACATAATTAGACATAAAATTTAAATGAGAGGAAAATAAATTTGGACTTAATAAAAACAGATTTGCATTAATGTATTTTGGTTAGGTGATTCAAAGCCTAGTCATTTCTCACGTGCATTTTGTACATTCTCCCTATGTCCATGTGAATTTTCCTAAAGTCACTTCAGCTTTAAATCTCACAGACACATTGATATAAAGGTCAAAATGACTAGAAACTCTAAATTGGTGCCATGTGAGTGGGGGTACTTGAGTGCACATAAGTGGGCCCTGCCATGGACTTCCACACTTTCTAGGAGTATTGGCCAAAGCTGCTTTGTCCCACGTCTCCCCTGAATTGGATTAAATGGTTTTAAAAATGTTGTAATCTGTCATAAGAATATTAGAAAAATTTTGATAAGAACAGGCCATTCAGCCCAATAAGCTAATAAATCCTATTCTTCAAAATAGCATCAAGTCAAGATTTTAATGTCCCGAAAGTCTATAGTTTACTCCACTACTTGGTCATTTATTCCATGCGTCTATGTGTGAAGAAAAACTTCCTAATATTTGTGTGAAATTTGCCCTTTGTAAGTTTCCAACTGTGCCCTTGTGTTCTTGTTGAATCATTTATTTCTGAAGTAACAGCGGGGATCCACCGTACTAATTAACTTCTTAATTTTACCTACTACTTCAAACATGTCATGTCACCTCTTAAACATTGTTTGCTTTAACTAAAAAGGTTTAGCTTCTTAATTTTTCCTCACAGCTCATACCTCTCATTCCTGGAATAAGCCTAGTTGCCCTTCTCTGGACTCTTCCTAGTTCTGCTATGTATTTTCAGTAATATGGAGGCAAAACTGTACACAGTTCTCAAGGTGAGGCCTCAGTAGTGAGTTATATACTGTAGCTTAAATTAGTGAATTATACAGTATAGCTTAAAGCTTATAGAGTTTGTTATTTTGACTAATTTGTTTGCTTCATTTTCTACAACTCATTCAGTAAATTGTTGCGTTCGATTATGCCATACTGCCTTGCAACAGATTGATCAACATGTGGCAGGCCATTAAAAGATATACATACTGAAAGATCTGCTTCTACAAAATAAGCAAGCTCTTAAGCTTACTGAACAAAAAATGACCCATGTAAGAAGTGATGCATACGTCAGACACCAACAGTGGACATCCCAGTAAGAATGTCGTCCACAAAATGGCTGTGTTGTGCACTAGAAAGTTCATTGAGTAATGAGAAGAAGTGGTGTGTGGCCCATGAAAAATGGATTGCATAACAGACCTGAATGCTTGGCAAAAACAGGTTATCACGTTCGGCTGTATCAGATTACAGCTGACGATTTTCCAAGTGTATCAAAGCATACTATCGAGTAGGTCTTCAAGCAGTAAACGACATTCCAGTCAACCAATAATCATTGCCAGAACCTTGGTCGAAAGGTGGTGTTCACAGATAGGAACTGTCACCATGTGTCATACCTTGTCACAGCAAATCATTTTGTCACCAGGCAAGAATTGCTGCAGACAGTTAATGCAGGCCCACAACAAACCATTTCCGAATGAGCACCCAGAAGTGAACCACATGCAATGGATATTTGCAGGAGAGGCCCTAGCTATTCACAAAGCTGCACATTTACTGTGGACGCACAGCCACAGACATTGGATTATTACAACCAAGAAACATGTTACTTTGTCTGATGAGTCACGTTTCTGCTTGCACTTAAATGAAGTGAGGTGACGTGTACATCATAAACCACAGGAAGCCTTCCATGAGGACTGTGCACAAGGTGCTGTTCAAATGGGAGGCAGCTTGTTAATATTCTGGGGTGGGTTTCAAGTTACAAAGAAATGGGTTCTTTGGTTGAGGTGATGATACGCTTGAACCAAAAGGGCTACAATGGGCTTCTGGACAACCATGTGTTACCTTTTGTGCTTCATCCCCACAGTGAACAGAGAATGGTTCTCCCAGTCTTCCAAGATGATGATTGGCCCAAATTACATTGTGAAGCATTCTTATATATTGACTTCACTACAAAATCCCTAGATTAAAATCCCATAGAAAATCTGTGGACAATTTGGTGCAACAAGTGAAACTCCAGCGGAAACACCTGACCAATATGGCCCAGCTGTGGGATTTGGTGCTGGAAGAGTGGGTGAAAATTGATGTCACCTGCATCTGCAAATTGGTGGCATCCGTGCCAGACAGAATTGCAGCTGTTCTTCGGTCTCACAGAGGAGTTACATACTATTAGATAAGACTTAGCCAAGGGTGAGTCATTTTTTATGATCAGTGTGCTAATATTTAAAGAAACTTGCAGTTTAGTGAGGAAACGCATACTGTCAAAAATATTCAATTAAAAATAGCAGAAAATTCTCACAAAAAGAAAAGAGAAGAGAAGGGTGTAAGTCATCTTCCAATAATTCTCATATAGGAAACAATTTCCAAGACAGAAACACATATCAGAGTAAATAATTGCCTGTATTAGAGAACCCTGACAGTGGATGTCTACTTCTTCCCTCTGTAAACACTCACTACAAAAAGAAAAAGACCCACCGCTTATCAATTTCCATAGTAAGGGCTTTGAGTTTTATCCGCCTGCACTAACTGCTGTTATGCATGCCTGCTTTTTCCTAAGAGCCTTAAAGGTTAATTGCACACAAAAGCGATAAACATCTACAGCCTGAAAGATTAGTTTGCTATATTTTTTTGCATCGGATTTCCTACAGCTGTATTTTTACCTCCGGGACAGATCTAACTAGGGGCCTCTGCTATAGTAAATGAAGGAATGTCCTCCACAGGGTGACAAATGGCCTACATGATGGACGAACCTCTAACTTGAATCCAGCCGTGCCAAAGTTTTGCGCCCTGAGAGATAACTGTTGACTACAACCCTTTTATTGCTTCTGTGACCTGAGCCTACATTCTCCTTTGGTTTAATGACAGGCTCCAAAATGGCTGAGGCACCTGCCACTGTTTCGATTAGCTGGGTCATATAATGTGTCATGTAAAATTAGGCCTTTGTGCAGCTTACACACAAGCGTTCAAGATCAACAGAGGGACTCCTTTCACACTGATCTTTAACTTAAGAAAACAGAAATGAAAATAAAAATGCACACTCACACACACCAAAACGATTATCCAAATTGCTGGAAATAATCTTTTCTAGCATGTGACCTTGCAAAATGTTATGTCAACTTTAGGAGTGTAGCTTTAAAATAGATTTAAAATAGGAGTGGCTCTCTCTAAAAGTTAACTTTACTCTGGAGGGGAAAGTTTATTCTTCTTTTGTATGCAAGTATATTGAAATTATCATGTTTATATCCATATCCATCATGTGTTCACTCTTTAGGCACAGGACCGCTTCTGAAGCAACAGACTTGAAATTTGGCACACAGGTACTTCTGACCATGAGTCAGGTTTTTGATGTATGACTTTCAGCATTGCCTCTCTCACTATGCCTTGAGGGTGGCAGATGCAGCCTGGGGTCAGAGCAAGTGACATGCATCATCTAACAACCCAAGAAACCTGGGTTTGATTCTTGCCCATTACATTTAA
The DNA here is from genome assembly GCA_026402145.1 of Polypterus bichir lapradei. Lineage (NCBI taxonomy): Eukaryota > Metazoa > Chordata > Cladistia > Polypteriformes > Polypteridae > Polypterus > Polypterus bichir. The sequence goes on from JANRMT010062835.1 coordinate 44,041,894, forward strand.
CTTATTATTTAGTTAAGCATTTCCCTCACTTTTTTTATCATGGCCCCAAGTTATTCTCTCTGGACTTGTTAACTGCAATTTAGGGTTATTTATACCAGAAGGTAAAACAAAGAATACTGTATACAAAGATGTTTTCCAATACTAACAATAGTTAAATACTAAATGCAGCAATTTTAAGGGTAATAAAGTTTATCAATATCCATAATTCCCTCCATCTTCTTAATATGCTTATTCAGAGCAGGGTCACAGGGCAGCTGAAGTCCATGCCAGTAATTACAGGGCACATGGCAGCAACAACACCTGGACAGAACACTAAAACCCATCACAGGGTGAACACACAAACACAGGGCAATATTTTTAGCTATGCCAATCCTCCTAATCCGCCAATCCAATCCAATCCAATGCCAGTCCTCCATGTCTTCAGACTGCAGAAGGAAACTGGAAGACTCAGATTTGTGACTCGCTTAGGGTTGCACTCTGCCTTGCTCCCAAATGAATGCCCCTAAACTGAATAAGGCATTTTGGAAATGAATGAGATAGATTTAGAAAGCGTTTAATCTTCTTTTATTTGTTAAAGAATGCCACTATTAGTTTTTTTTGAGTATACTATCCATCCATCCATTATCCAACCCGCTATATCCTAACTATAGGGTCAAGGGGGTCTGCTGGAGCCAATCCCAGCCAACAAAGGGTGCCAGCCCACCACAGGGCATGTACACACACTAGGGACAATTAGGATCACCAATGCACCTAACCTGCATGTCTTTGGACTGTTGGAGGAAACTGGAGCACCCAGAGGAAACCCACACAGACACGGGGAAAACATGCAAACTCCACGCAGGGAGAATCTGGGAAGTAAACCCGGGTCTCCTAACTACAGGGCAGCAACACTACCCACTGCGCCACCATGCCGTCCCTTGAGTATACTAGTAATTTAAAAAATATTTAAACCACTTGTGACAAAATATACTAACATGCAAAGGCATTATGTTGCTAATATAGCCAGCCATTTCATTTGAATATTCTGATTTCTGTCTTCCACCTCACAGACAGACAAAGTCTACAGAGGTAGCTTTGAGACCATGGCAGAAAAATTCCATGAATGTGACTTTAGGGCATGCAGACTGTACACAAACAAAGCCACATACCTAGTCACAGGGGAACAATTCAGCACTGCCAGCATGTATTTGGAGTTGGATGAACGGCCAAAATGCTCTCAATTTGAGCTACTATAACACAATAGTGCAGTGTTATTCATTTAATCAGGTTCATCTCTATTGTAATATCTTTAAAATGCAAGTGCAGAGGTTTTAAGGAAGACGTTTTTATGTATTATCTCCACTTTAGGAAAATAATGGTAAAATAAAATGCACTTCCACAACCTGCCAATATATA
>JANRMT010062835.1:44043688-44072081 GCA_026402145.1 Polypterus bichir lapradei
TATACACTCACCTAAAGGATTATTAGGAACACCTGTTCAATTTCTCATTAATGCAATTATCTAATCAACCAATCACATGGCAGTTGCTTCAATGCATTTAGGGGTGTGGTCCTGGTCAAGACAATCTCCTGAACTCCAAACTGAATGTCAGAATGGGAAAAAAGGTGATTTAAGCAATTTTGAGCGTGGCATGGTTGTTGGTGCCAGACGGGCCGGTCTGAGTATTTCACAATCTGCTCAGTTACTGGGATTTTCACACACAACCATTTCTAGGGTTTACAAAGAATGGTGTGAAAAGGGGAAAACATCCAGTATGCGGCAGTCCTGTTGGCGAAAATGCCTTGTTGATGCTAGAGGTCAGAGGAGAATGGGCTGACTGATTCAAGCTGATAGAAGAGCAACTTTGACTGAAATAACCACTCGTTACAACCGAGGTATGCAGCAAAGCATTTGTGAAGCCACATCACGCACAACCTTGAGGCGGATGGGCTACAACAGCAGAAGACCCCACCGGGTACCACTCATCTCCACTACAAATAGGAAAAAGAGTCTACAATTTGCACAAGCTCACCAAAATTGGACAGTTGAAGACTGGAAAAATGTTGCCTGGTCTGATGAGTCTCGATTTCTGTTGAGACATTCAAATGGTAGAGTCAGAATTTGGCGTAAACAGAATGAGAACATGGATCCATCATGCCTTGTTACCACTGTGCAGGCTGGTGGTGGTGGTGTAATGGTATGGGGGATGTTTTCTTGGCACACTTTAGGCCCCTTAGTGCCAATTGGGCATCGTTTAAATGCCACGGGCTACCTGAGCATTGTTTCTGACCATGTCCATCCCTTCATGACCACCATGTACCCATCCTCTGATGGCTACTTCCAGCAGGATAATGCACCATGTCACAAAGCTCGAATCATTTCAAATTGGTTTCTTGAACATGACAATGAGTTCACTGTACTAAAATGGCCCCCACAGTCACCAGATCTCAACCCAATAGAGCATCTTTGGGATGTGGTGGAATGGGAGCTTCGTGCCCTGGATGTGCATCCCACAAATCTCCATCAACTGCAAGATGCTATCCTATCAATATGGGCCAACATTTCTAAAGAATGCTTTCAGCACCTTGTTGAATCAATGCCATGTAGAATTGAGGCAGTTCTGAAGGCGAAAGGGGGTCAAACACCGTATTAGTATGGTGTTCCTAATAATCCTTTAGGTGAGTGTATATATGTACACAGTATATTATATATATGTATTTATATATATATCCAGTATATATATGTACACAGTATATTATATATATATATATACTGTATATATATATATATATATTTTTTTTTATATTTACATAGTGCATGGGTAAATAACCGCATGCTGAGCCTGAAAGTGTTCAGGTGCCAAAGGGGTCACCACTTTTAATTATCAATCATAAATCAAAAGAAGTGCTCGAGGGTGCAAAACAAAAAGAAAGTAATGCAGAAGTGGTTTTGTAGAAGTGTTTGGCTCTTGAGAGGGGATCAATCACAGGAAGCTCAAATGAGATGCTGATGTTTTATAGCCATTCAGCTGGAAGGAGAAAGGTTAATTCATCCTGAAGAATCATCTTCTCACTGCTGCAGAGGAGACAAGAGATGAAACTGTTGTCGGCAGCGTTACCTCTCACCCCAGTGTGGTATTGCATACCTGTGATGAGCTGGGAATGTGTTCCTTTGATATGCATGTGTGACTATATATTATAATATACATATTTATTACTTACTATATATAACATATACTTGTATTTACAGTACAAAATACAATTTGGAGTCTTTAAATACAGCAACAGGTAAATACTTTAATAAATTAGTTTAATTAACTATGAGAATGACAGAGATTGGCATTGTGCATTATCAAAAATGCAGCCCTGTCTCTCCTCACCTCAAGGATCTAGCCCTGCCAAAGGTCCCAACCCATTCCATTCCACAGACTGCAACCAGGTGTACAGTTGTGGCCAAACGTTTTGAGAATGACACAAATATTAATTTTCATAAAGTTTACTGCCTCAGTTTTTATAATGGCAATTTGCATATACACCAGAATGTTATGAAGAGTGATCAGATGAATTGCAATTAATTGCAAAGTCCCTCTTTGACATGAAAACCCATTTCCACTGCATTTCAGCTCAGGACCTGCTGACATCATTTCACTGACCCTCTCGTGAACACAGGTTGTTGACTAGGGCAAAACTGGAGATCTCTCTGTCATGCTGATTGAGTTAGAATAGAGAGGTTCAATTGTTGTGAAGAAGGCTTCAGGGAACCCAAGAAAGTCCAGCAAGCACAAGGACCATCTCCTAAAGTAGATTCAGCTGCGGAATCGGGGCACCACCAGTGCAGAGCTTGCCCAGAAATGGCAGCAGGCAGGTGTGAGTGCATCTGCACACCAGTGAGGTGAAGACTTTTGGAGGATGGCCTGGTGTCAAGAAGGGCAGCAAAGATGCCACTTCTCTCCAAGCAAAACATCAGGGACAGACTCATATTATGCAAAAGGTACAGGGATTGGACTGCTGAGGAATGCTTGTGTAAAGTAATTTTCTCTAATGAATCCTCTTTCCAATTGTTTGGAGCCTCTGGAAAAAAGATTATCCGGAGAAGAAAAGGTGAGCGCTATCATCAGTCCTGTGTCATGCCAACAGTAAAGCATCCTGAGACCATTCATGTGTGCGGTTGCTTCTCAGCCTAGGGAGTGGGCTCACTCACAATTTTGCCTAAGAACACAGCCATGAATAAAGAATGGTACCAAAACATCTTCTGAGAGCAACTTCTCCCAACCATCCAAGAACAGCTTGGTGATGGACAATGCCTTTTCCAGGAAGATGGAGCACCATGCTATAAGGCAAAAGTGATAACTAAGTGACTCGGGGAACAAAACATTGAAATTTTGGGTCCATGGTCAGGAAACTCCCCAGAGCTTAATCCCATTGAGAACTTGTGGTCAATCCTGAAGGGGTGGGTGGACAAACAAAAACCCACAAATTCTGACAAACTCCAAGCATTGATTATGCAAGAATGGGCTGCCATTAGTCAGGATTTGGCTCAGAAGTTGATTGAATTGCAGAGCTCTTGAAAAAGAAGGGCCAACACTGCAAATATTGACACTTTGCATAAACTTAATGTAATTGTCAATAAAAGCCTTTGAAACGTATGAAATGCTTGTAATTATACTTCAGTATACCATAGAAACATCTGACAAAAAGATCTAAAAACACTGAGGCAGCAAACTTTGTGAAAACCAATACTTGTTTCATTCTCAAAACTTTTGGCCACAACTGTACTTGGAGTGAGTGCAAAGTTGTAGGGCCCGACTCCCTCTTTGTATTCATGAAAATTCAATATCATTGTGGTTTGTAAAATGAAATAGGGTTTTAAAAGATACATTTTATGAAGCTGAATATTATATTTTATTTTCATATGCTCATAATTCAGAGGTAGCCTAAAATCTATCTATATATCTGTATATATTATATATATATATATATATATATATATATATATATACACACACAATACTTTTAGCTGGTTACAGTCACAAGGGTACAATTCTTGTTTATTTACTTTTAAGGCCAGAAACTGCGAAGAAAGACATTTTATTAAAAAATAAGTTCAACATGAGGCACAAACTATTCTCTCCTGAAAAGACTGATTGCAAGGCCTGCATCATCACTGTATAGCAGAGAGCTGAATAGCTTTGAAAGAGGAGAGGTCTCAGCCAGAAAGGGACAATAATTCACTGCAGTTTTGTGTTAAGTAATTGAAAAGTAGAAAACTTTCTGTATTACTTATATCTATTAAAACAATATAGAGTTTGAAATACTCTGAATTACTAATTAAGAAATTTACTGTTCTTTTATGAGGCAAAAATGTGAAAATTTTGAAGTAAGACTTTTTAAACAGAATGATATTTACAGATAATGTACTTTGTAGAATACTGGACTTACTTGGAAGCAGTTTTTTATGTTTTGCCATTCAAGACTTTACAGCAGGCTGCCATCTTTTGGAAATTTGTGGAACTGCTCAGTTTGTGCATTTTGAGCACTTGAGTGCATTTTAAATTATGAGAATTCTAATTTCAGCAAATTCATGTCATATGAGCCAGAATCAAAATTCAAATTTACTATTGTGAGCACAATTTGGTGCCCTTTCACAAAAGAATAGTGTTTAATTGGTTATAATGAAATGTAAAAAGTGTAATAATTTATCATAACAAGTAAACCTATTTAACCCTAATAAATTATTTTTTTTTAAAAAAAGGATTTCATTAACTGATATATCTGATTGCATTTAATGAAACATAAGGAAAACGTGCATACATATATCACTTCATAACCTATTTCTTACCAGCTAAGTAAAATTTTTGCCCTTAAAAAATTCACAAGTGTACTCTTTTTTTTTGACTATTTATTCTGCTATCTCAAGGCAGAGAAGGCCTGACAAAAAGCTTACATGTATTATTATGTTGACAGTTCAGTACAACTTTGGATGCAAATCCCTTGACATTATTTACAAAAGAAAAATCTTATTATTGAAATTATTTATAAAAGTTGATGTAAAAGGATAAACAACATAATTACCCTAAATTCAATTTAGTGGGTTTAGAAATGAATGGATGTATGAAATACATAACGTAGCCTTCTGAAACCCACTTTCTCCAGTCAAGAGCCTTAAGACAGAAGTCTGTCATGTCAGAGTTGAGCACAAGGCTTGAACCAGTTCTGGACAGAGGTCAGTCATCTCAGGGCACACTCATGCATACACATGCACTCACAATAATATACAATGAATTAAAAACAATTTTAATTAAATTAACACATGCATGTTGGGGATGTGGGAGGGCAGCTAGAAAACAAGGAGGAAAACGTTTTGCAGACACAATCTGAATATGCAAAATTTACACTGACAATTACACACAAGGATTTCATAGCTCTTGACGTTGGACCTGTGAGACAGCAGAGCTAACCTTTGTGCCACAGAGTCACTAATGGGCAGAAAAATGCATATAACAGTAATAACAAAGAGTTGCACCCAAATATAGATGGGATATGCACTTTAAATTAGGTTAGATTAGATTGTATTTGTCCTCAAGGGAATAATAAAATACAAATACTTTATTAACTTATTAATACTTTATTAACTTAAATTATGATATTAAAGGTGCAGAATTAACTATAACAAAGACTGTTGTATAATTTTTATCCTTATAACAGAGCTCTCATATGGTTGACTTCCATCAAACCTGTTGCTTCTCTTATATGCAGCACACTATAGAAACATGTCGGCAAACATTCAATAGCTGAGTTAATTTATTGGAACAAAAGCTTTTAAAACATACACACATATTTAATATAGAGGTAAGTGATTATCAGTCATACTATGCTGAAGAACTAAATAGTGACAGGGGTTTGTGAAATAGTGTGATTTGATTATTTTAAAGTATATTTGCCTTTCATGTGGAATTTTGCTCTTGTATTTAGTTTTAGACATTATTATGAAATTTTATCATTTTGTTAATATAATTTCAGGACCATTTTCTTTATCATTTTTCTGGAGAGTGGTGCAATTTTGTAACTTTTCTTCATGGCAGCCACCATTCTGTTGTTGACAACTGTATTGTGTTGCTACCATGTGACCACATGCAGAGCTTCATGTGACATCATTGCATCAACACCCTATAAGATGGTGGCACACTCTTGTATGTATTCTAGCTTAGGCTCAAGATATTTCTCAATTAGCTTTTTCAGATTTAGTTTAGGTAAACAAAGAACATAGACCAGAGACTTTGTTTTTGACACAAATTTTCAGATAACATTTTAAGTATGGGGTTCAGTATTTTTGCCTTATTAGTTACAGACCCGACTTATATTCTCGACTACTGTCAGCACTGGTTGCACAGGGTGTGGTGATTTGCATTAGGGGTCTGTGGATATGCGTGAGGGTTCAGTTTACAAAACAGTGCACCTCGGGCTCTGTGAATGTGTGTGGCTACGCTGATTACCTGTTAACTTACATAATTAGAACATCACATTCATACAAGTATATAGAGAACCTGAGTTGGATAGAGAGAAGGAGAAGGAAAGAAATAATAAACAGAAAGAAAGATATCAGGACATTAAAAGCAAAGGAAAGGAAAAGGAGAGAGTCAGGATTGTGTCAAAGGAGGAAAGTGGTTAGGGACGATGCAGAGGAGACTATGTGGGGATCTAATCCAAGTCTAAAATATTTACAAGGGAATGAAAACAGATTTTTTTCAACTTAGGGTGAATCACATTTTTGAGGACACCAGTGGAAATTAATGGGAAGCGCATTTAGGACTGAAGCCAGAACAGACTTCTTTACAAAAAGAGTTATTGCAATCTAGAATAAACCACCAAGCCATGTAGTTAGTTGAAGTAGAAACAATGACATCCTTTAAAAAGTATCTGGATGAGATATTAGGATAGCTTAGCTATTAGCTAAACAAATGAGTCTGATGGACTGAATGATCTCTTCTCATTTTTCATATTTCTTATATTTTTATAGTACTAGGGTGTTGTACCGTGTTAGCCATTATGAATGTAGAGAAAAGCCAAGCAAAATGACACCTTTTATTGGCTAACTAAAAAGATTACAATATGTAAGCTTTCGAGGCAACTCAGGCCCCTTCTTCAGGCAAGATGTAATACAGAAACTGGAGTTCCCTGTGTTTATATACAGACTTGGACAAGTAACAACATTGGTAAATCTTTAAATGAGAAATCTTAAATGTAAACAATTAATAGATTCCTTCAGGCTAAGATTGATTTAACAAGAGAGAGAAGAACAATGTATGGTCAAGATCTTTGGATAAAGTAACTGTCCAACAAAGTCTTTTGAAGTTTGTAATGTGTTTTTCAAAACAATGTGGATCTGTAGACAGGTCGTCTGTATCATTCTGAGAATCTATTAATTTTTTACATTTAAGATTTCTCATTTAAAGATTTACCAATGTCCTAGTGTGTATATAAACACAGGGAACTCCAGTTTCTATATTACATCTTGCCTGAAGAAGGGGCCTGAATTGCCTCGAAAGCTTGCATATTGTAATCTTTTTATTTAGCCAATAAAAGGTGTCATTTTGCTTGGCTTATGTTTTTATAATACAGGTTTCTAGATACAGCCTTTAATCTTGAGCCATGAAATGTCAAGTGAATTCTAAAATGAGCAGAAAGGGCTAGTCAATTGTACTCTTATTCAAATAATAAAAAAGTATATCTATAAGCCAGTTTACAGGATAGAACATTCAGGTTTATGTCCCAAGTCACAAGCCAAATATTCTTTCAGACCCTAAAGCTGGGGCCACTCTGTGTTTACAGGCCACAAAAACAAATAAGAGAGGTCTCCACCATCTTCAAATACTCCCAAAATAGCTCCCAGATTGCTTTAAAGGAACACTCGACCCAAAAATTATATTTTTCATATGTTATTTACCCCATGTAGTTTGTAGTAGTGGTGGAGAAAATTATTTAATCTCATGTTTCTGTGGTGAAATTATATACTGAAGATTCAAACTCTATGGGACTCTGCAGTAACCTGTTCTGGACAGCAGCATACAATGTGATAACATCCATGGAAAAAACAAAAAAAAAATCTTATGTAATTCGTGTTCCATGGTTGCAATCAATTTGTGTGGTCAACACATTCAAAATGTGTGCATTTTTATTAAAATACTGTTAACAGTTAACTCCTGATCAATAGGAAAGACATCATTCCCAGAATACTGTGTGTTTGAATTGAAGATCCACCTCTCCCCCTCATTCATTGGTCAAGAATGCTGCCTTTACTGGATCTAAAATGTTTTCTATTTAAATTAGGTGTTAACTTTACAACATTTTTAACAAAAATTGTTTTCAAATCGGAATTAATTAGTTTTGTATAGCAGGGGAAGCTTGTATTTGATTTATCTTATCTGTTAATTGTACAGCTCCTGGATTTATTGGCCTCTGATTTTCTGTCCTGTTTTAATGTTTGTTTGAATATGCCTAACAAATAATGGGATTATAATGGGATCTAACAATCTGCATTTTTGTTTACTCACAGGCATGGTACCTTGATCACATTAGCCACACACTCTCCAGATTTAGAGTTCTTTGTCTTAACATACTGTCCAAAGTTCTGTCTCTTAATATTAGATTGTGTAACTAACAATTTTGACCTAGATAGAATACAATACCCAAGTAGGTAAAAAAATTTACTCATCTTTTCATTCAATATTTATCTTTCTCTGTTTTTCCAAACAATTGTTATCTGTCCACACTGCATTCTTGCCTTCATCTTCACTAACTTTATGACTCAGTACTGGCTAGGCAGGGCCTTTAAATTAAATCCAACAGTTACCTTCTACACAATCTCGCAGTTATTATAGTTAACATGCCCTAAAAGTCCAGCGGTCGTGACAGTTTCTGGAAGTCTGACATATTCCTGTTTCTTTAAGCCCTGTTTTGAAATTATAAACCATGCAGTCCCATCAGTCTGGGAGAGTTCACCTTGGCTATTGACAGTCTCCTACAACTCTTACCAATAGAGTGCTGTAAATACTTCCAGGATACTACTTAAACAAGAAGGGTATACTGCTAGATAAAAATGGTGTCAATTTAAATCATTAACATTATATTTGTTTAATTTATTGTTTTATTTGTGATTCCTTCCATTACATTCTACCAACTTTGTTTTCAGATATCCAAGCTAGGTCAATTCATTAGTGCATTCATGTCCTGAGCCCACATAATTGAATTGTTACAGATAGCTACTTATAAAGAATTTGTGAAACTGAACACAGGGACTTTGATATTTATCAAGAGTTATATCTAAATTATGAAACTAAACCCAAAGGAATGTTCCAGACACTTGAACAAACAGCTGTTTCAATAGGTACCCTAATCCTGGTTTATTCTAATTAAAGATGTTAAATTAATTTTAAAATAGGCAATCCTGAAATTATATCTCTGTGACCTCCTCTTCCTCATGGAAGTCATGTGGTCATTTTTCTTTGAAGACAGAAAATGAAAAAAAAAAGTTTATATCTATAGGATATTTTCATACAAAGTGCTATACCTGCTCAAAGTGCTTTACAAAATGTCAAAAATGTAGTTGACATGCAAAGAAAATTTGAATTAAGTTTAGATAAGAATAATAATGAATAAATAGTATACAAAAGATAAATAAATAATGCACACTTACATAAGAAAAATATACAGTTAAGAGAAATAGAGTCCTTAAAAATATATATATTTTTTTTTATTTCTAAATGACAGTCCGATGATAAGGTCAGATGGCCAGGGTGGACAGAAAATAAAAAAGAAAAACTCCAGTTAAGCTGGAGTCAACAAACTCTGCAAGGGTTCCAGGCCAAAAGACCACTCAGCCCCTACTGGACTTTTTACCTAACATAAATGTTTTTTTTAAGGAGTTCTTTATTGGTTCTTTTTAGGCATCATCTTAGAGCATTTAATGCAGTGGATGTTGCAGCAAATCAGCCCCATCATTTTCAGTAACCTATTAGAAAAAAAAAAGAACTCTAAAGCAAGAGGTATGCATTTCAGAAAGTCAAAACAAGCATAAAGCAAAGCACACCCCCGTAAAGTATTTTTATCCAATCTCAGGTAATAAGGACTCACATGACCTCTGACCTGTATACCTTTTAATTAGTGACATCATAGGTCACAACCTCTGGTTGCTCTGCATAACAATGCGGCTATCAACTGTATAAAACTGTGTTTTGTAGTCTGCAAAAAACCAAATGGCGTTGTGCTAAGACATTAAAATTAACACACTTTTTTCAGATATTAATTTTTAAGAGAAGAATCGGATTCAGCACATATTAAAATCTTTCTGGTAAAAAAGAAAATCCACAATAGGTTCATAATAAACCAAGAAAATAATGAAAAGGACACCAAATCATAAAAATCTGTATTGGCACTACAGCTCAAAAAGTATATTTTTTTGTTACTCGTTATTTGATGCCATTGTATGCATTGTACATTTCCTTGAGAACTCATTAGCTGTTCATGTTCATAAATATAAGAGCTCACCACCATAACTAAAGAGACTTCTTATGGTAAAATCAAAATATTTTGGTTTTCCCAGAGTTATAGAGCGTTATGACTGAGTCACTGGTGGTGTCACCCTGCACAACTGCTGGTAACAGGCACCTGCTGCCACTGTCTACAACCTGCTATGACTTTCTTAAGTTTATGTAAATGAAGGTTTTGACAGGAATGAGTAGTGTGACCCCAGCCTAAAGCTCCTCTCGACTGAAGTGTAATGTGTTTTATGGTTTTAGATATTCTAGCATTAACATCTGGATTTGTCTTTTGGTTTAGCTTTTAAGATTTAGCCTTTTTGGGCTCTGATTATCATGGTCCACTTTTTAAAGTTTTAACTTCAGGACATTTTAAGTATTGTTTTTTTTTGGATTTGGAGTTTAGTGATACAACTCTCCTGATTTAGGGTTTTGAGTTTTGTTATGATATGTGGCAATATAAAATGCATTCATTTGATTGCATCATTTTTCAGCAGAACAAGAGCAGTTTGCCAATGAAATGCATTGTCTCTGCCATTGATCAAAGGAGGCGAAAAGGCTGTTGATAACCACACAGCACGACGTAAAAGAATGCACCACCCAAAAATGATATGTCACTTACCCAAGAAGTTTGCTTATGATGGCTGAGAAAGAATTTTAATCTCATGTTTTCAAGGAAAAATGGACATACTGACCGAATGGGACCCAATTTTGATCATCGCTGGACAACAGTAAACAATATCAGAAACAACCATGAAAAACTCACATGTTACTCATGTCTAATAACCCAGATATTTAAGTTATCCAGTCATATGCTCATAAGGTGCACAGTTCAAGTATTTTTTTGCTAAAACACTGTAAAATAAATAACTCCCTAAAATAAAAGTAGTGCAAAAGCAGGAAGTCCTTTCATACACGGGTGTGCTTTTGAATTGAAAACAGAACTTTTGAGTATTGAATGAAGGACAAAAGTGGGTCTTATAAATATAAAGTAAAGAAAAAATACAAGCACTTTGTACATTGTGAGCATACGGCTGGATGACTTGATGTGTGGATTATTGGACACAAGTAATGCAAGAGTTTTTCATGGATATATTTGATATTATTTGCTATTAACCAGTGTTGGTCACTATTGGGTCCTGTTCAATCACAAATTTTGTTATGATGTTTTCTCACATAAATAGGATTGCAATTTTTTCTCAGTCACTACCAGAAACATCATAGGGTAAATAACATAAAACTGAATATAATTTTTGGTGGACATGTCCTTTAAGCATCAGGTAATTTAGCTGATTTGTTTAATAGAATATAAACTTCTGAAAACATTCAGCCATTGCAATATTTATAGTTTTCCAAACAACATATCTTTGGTCTTCAGTTGCCACAACCAATTGTGAGTTTTCCATGATGTGATTTACACAAGTGTGCACCTTTTTATCTTCTTTATATGTAATATGCTACTGTGGCTGTCCGTTTGCCTGTCCAGGACTTTAAATCGCCTGTAGCTTGCAAACCGTTTGAACTATTGACCTGAAATTTGGTACACGTATACTACGTGACATATACGATCCACTTTCGGGGTGATGATTGACCTCGAAGGTTATTCCTCTTTTTATTTTTATTTTATTCTATTGTAGAATCAACGCTCGGCAGTGACCAGCAGGGCGGCCATGTGGTACATGCGTACAGGCGCCGTTTCTCATTCCCTACCACCTTCACCGTCACTTCCCCTACCTCCTCATATCTTAATTCATTCTTGAGGTAGATTGAAGACTTAAGTGCCAGATTAAGTGAAAAATTAAAGAAAATGTACTAAGTAATTGCAACACAAACACAGACTTAATCAGTTTTAACACAAAAGGATGCTGATGAAAGAAGAGAAGAAGCAGGCTGCTAAGGTGGAGAAAAGAAGAGCTGCTCAGGAAGCAGCAAGCGCATCAACCTCTGAGCAAACGAATGGTAAACGTACAGAGAAAGAGGATGAAAACTATGAACGCTCAAGTCAAGCGTATTCACTGCACATTATCATGTAGTGCACCGTTACTGGTATTGCATAATAAAAAATATTTTTTTGCCGAGTACCACACATTAATAACGTAAGAAAAATATTTGACCTAGCATTTCAAAGAACTGTATTTCTGCAGAGTGTTAAGCTTTTTGTCTATGCTATTAAAATGTATTATTTTTATTTCACATGTGGTAATAAGATATTGAAAGTATAATCATGTCCAATAGGATTTGTTAGTAGTTCTTTGATATTATGCACCCAAAATCTGGAATACTACTGTATACTAACTGAAATTCACCAGGCTAGTACTGTGTATCATTTAAAAAAAACTGCTAGAAACCTATTATTTTAATGTGTATTTTTCGTGGCTACAGTTTAGTTGTATTTCCAGAGAGACTATATAGACATAGAATTATCAGATTCTTCAAAGTTCCACAATCTATACTAATCTCTATTCTCTGCTGTCTTTTCCGCTTCTGCTGTGGTGGTGATCTGCGCTACCATGACCTGATCAAGGTACAATGCATCCCCCTGTTTTAATGGATTTAAAGCAGGTGTTGCAGTTGTCCACAAGACCAACATCATCAAATTACTATCATGTGAAGCCTGAAAACAAAGAGGACTGAATTACGACCATACGAGGGGCAGTCTTTTTGGCCTTGGAACCCCTGCAGATTTTTTTTTTCCTCCTGCCAATCTAGAGTTTTTTGTTTTTTCCAGCCATGTGACCTTAATTTTTTCCTCTGTTCTTATTCTTTAATATTATTTCCTAATCTTTTTTGTTTTTCATTTAATATAACAATCTTTTTATCATCTTGTAAAGCACTTTGAGCTTCATTACTTGTGTGACAATGTGCCACATAAATAAATGTTTATTTATATGTGCATTTGATTTTACAATTTTTTGTTCAGTAGAAAAGCTTCTTATGCTTTGTAAAGATTTTTCAGAAATAAAAATGTTGCTCTATGCTCTCTCATCATTATCATTTGAGCTTTGCCAATACACAGGAATTATGTTTAAATTTGAAATACATTTAACATCAAGGTAAATGTCTGTACTTTTAGCAAAGCCTTCTTATTGAATGCAAATTAAAGTTATTTCAGTGACATAGCACCAGGAAAGAGGGTTCAAATTCCAGTCTTGTCCCTGTATGTACAGTATAAGAGTATATAATACTAGGGTGTTATACAGTGTTAGCCATTCTGGATGTAATAAGAAGTTAAGCAAAATGACACCTGTTATTGGCTAACTAAAAAGATTAAAATATGCAGAGTATATAAAAAAGAAAAGGCAATTCGAAAATTCCATGGTAACCATAACAGCCAGAAGCTGATACAATACATGTTTACGAGGACTGATGGGTAGTCTGAACACACGTAGTGCAGCACTCTGCAGTTAATCTAGTTGAAATCAAGATCAAATGAACATGGATGCACTGCTGCTGGGTTGCACAGTTGTTGAACAACACAATGTAGTGAGATTTCTTTGGGCAGAGGGAGTGAAACCTGCTGAAACTCACCAAAGAATGTTGGCTCAGTACGGAAGTGAAAACAGCATGACTCAATGAAAAGTTTATGAATGGGTAGAAAGGTGGCACACAAGCCCACATTGACATGGCAAATGCCTTCATTAGAGATGACAAACAAATTGCGTTGTTTGCTGTTGCTGCACGTTTGGATGTCAGCACATGCCATAGTGCATTAAGACTTGCAGGTACTGTAATGTTTGTGCAAGATAAGTACCCAGACAGCTTACTGATCTGCATAAGCCAACATCCTTTGGTGAATTTCAAAAGATTTCACACCCTCTACCCAAGGAAATCTCACAACAGTGTGTTGTTCAAAAATGGTGCAATCCCACAGTTGACCTTGGCTTCAACTAGACTAATGACAGAGTGCTGTGCTACCCATAAGCCATTCTGAATGTGCTTTATTGTGTCAGTTGCTATCCATTGCAGTTAGGGAGTAATTTTCAAATTGCCTTTACTTTGTGATTTATCCTTGTATGTTGCTTCCGTATCTGTGTGTGCGTTTTTCGCCAAAGTATTCCAGTTTCCTTTAACAAAATATGGACATATTAATAATAATAGATTACCCCAGTATGAGTGGTATGTCTGCATTTGTGTGTAACATGATTGGCGTCTCATCGAGAACTGCTTTCTGCCTTGTGCTCAGTGTTACCATGATGGGCTCGAGTTTCCTGTTATTATGGAATAAAATGGCAGTAATATCCTATAACGCTGCAAAATATCCACAATATTCTTTTAGCTACAAGACACTAATCTTATCACAATAGCTGGTTCAACTATTCTGTTTCCACAAATTAGCTTTCTTTAAAATAGAGCTTGCCAAGATTTATATGAAACTTGGTATACCTTGGGGTTGAGTCTGACAAATCAAGTCGATGAGTAACTTTCAGAAAAGATAGCAATAATTTGTAGAAGATCTCAACTGAGTTAAGAAAGAAGTAAAAAGGAACCCACCATAAACTGGAAAGAGACCAAGGTTAATGAAGCATCAAGGTGACACTGTATTGCTAATCACCACCAAGCAGCTTTCTGTTTCACTCTGGTAATTAAAGGGACTTGTCAATCTAGTCCTATCAATGCTTACATTCAATTATTAATTAGAATGCATTGCCAATGACATACCCCCAAATATGTAGCTGCCCCTCCATAAACATATTTTACTAGTAAGTATGTACTAACATTCTTGGCTGCCTCCTACATGTAGTAGCTGCACAATAGTAGAATCAACCATGTGGATGCCCTGTGGCACTTCTAAGAAGAAAACAAAATATAATGAATCAACTGATATTATTTTTCTTCGATGTTTGAAATGTCATTACATGGTATCTGTTTTTTTAACATTTCATTGAATTTATTAAAAGCAAATAACATTTAATACAAGCAAGTCAAATTTTACGAAACTAATTTCAAATCAAATCAACCCTCACCCATGAGAAAGAGAGTGAGGCCAACAGAGTAAAACTTTAATAGTAGAAAAATAAGGGATGAGAATCCACTTCCGTAATTTAAATGCTTATTCTAAAATGTTAATGATTAGATCCTGCCAGGTTTTAAAAACGTTTTGCACAGATCCTCTAAGAGAGAATATGATTTTTTCCAGTTTCAAATAGTATATAACATCACTTATCCACTGACTTAAAAGAGGAGAGTTAGGAGTCTTCCAGTTGAGCAAGACAAGTCTATGTGCCAATAGTGTAGCGAAGGCAATCACAGTTTGTTTGTCCTTCTCCACTTTAAGCCCATCTGGAAGAACACCAAACACAACTGTTAATGCGTTAGGAGGGATTGTGACACCAAGACTGTCTGAAAGGCATTTAAAGATTTTGGTCCAGAATGATGTTAATTTTGTGCAGGCCCAAAACATGTGACCCAGTGAGGCTGGAACTTGATTGCAACGTTTGCAGGTTGGATCTTGCCTTGGAAACAGTTTGGACAGTTTTAAACGAGACAGATATGCTCGATATATCATTTTAAGTTGAATAATTGTATGCTTTGCACATATGGAGCTCGAGTGAATTCTGTGCATGGCTGCCTTCCACTCCTTTTCTGAAATGTTGAGTGAGAGATCCTTTTTCCCACTGTACACTGGCATTTTTGAAAGGGAGGGACTTTAAAATGTTTTTGTATATTACAGAAATGCTGTCTGAGTCCTCAAGACTGATCAGTATTTTTTCCGGAATAGAAGTAGGTGAGAGTTGAGGAAAATTGGGCAGGTTTTGTTTAGCAAAGTTTCTAATTTGGAGGTATTTGGTTTAATGTTTGCTTAAAATTCTCTGCCCTGCTATCTGCTCGTGGGTAACGTTCAGATTTGAATTCTGCTTTCATTTTAATAGTACTCTTAATTCTTTATTTAAAAGTGCTTCCTTGATCAGCTAAAGTTAAAATGATCAATTCCATTATAGGAAATTACACTTTGAAATTCACTTACATGGACTTTTTAACATATAGCATAAGCATCAGTCAGCTGAATATTATTAAATTGTATCTGAACTTTATGAGGATTCTTTTTGAAAGTGATATTGACTGTTGTGGGCAGATGTGATTTAGGATGATCCAGTTTGCACATAAGACAGTGTACAAAAGTAGCTGATATTTCAATAAAGATCCATCATTATAAAGAATTCCTTATTTGCTTGTAAATAAACCATACTTTATATATGTATATGGAAACTCAAGTGCATAATTTCAGATCAGGTTCAGATTTATTGTCATCTGTGAAACTGCAATGATATTCTTACTTGCATGTTACCCTTAGAACAGTTTAGTTCAATATCAACATCAGAGAATTAATATAACCCTGACATAGAAGAATAAAAGAGAAGAAGTTATGGAATTGTCATTACGAATGACTATTGAGTAATTTTGTGATGTGGATTAAGAATGTCCCTGAGTCTGATAACGTGAGTGCTCTACTGGTCTTGAACCATTTGTAAATGAGAGAGAAAAGAGACGTGTGGGATGGCTGAGTCTTTAATAAAACTGATGTTGACCTGAACAGAAGGTAGCTGTGTACCAGTAATACTTGTGCCAATTTCGCCACCCTCTGCTGGGCTTGCTGTGTTGACATAGGTAGGTACCATACCTGTATGTAATGCATCAATGAAGTGATTATTTTCAGCAATCAGGAATCTCTAAAAAGGTTTATATATGCCAGACTTGAATGTTTTTTCTTCTTTATTTACTGTTTATTTAACTGTGATAGTAATGGCACTACAGCACTATGCCCTAACTTTAGCCATTGTAAAAACTTTTCCTCTCTATATCTATGTTTCTCTTTTGCTTTGTACTTTTCTTCACAGGTTCATATTGTTATAACAATATAATTCAGATTTAAAGCTCATTTTAATGGATCGAGCTATTAAATTTGTCATTTAAACTTTTATCTTTGATGATATTTTGTAATTGTATTTACTATTTTTATCTCAGTTGTACTGGTTATTAGATAATACACATTTAGAGCAGTGTGCATGCTCCCAACCTTTAATATTTCATATAATGGTACCGTGACTGATTTAGCTAAGAATTCTTGGTGGTGCAGTGGTTAGTGCTGCTCTCTCTAACACCACTAAAAGATTGGGTTTAAATCTTTGCTGTCATATGGCATATAAGTAAATGATATGTTCCCCCATATTCTATCTGTGTTAGTTTTATTTTAAGTACATGTGCATGTGATATGTGATGTAAATGGTCCGTCATGAGTGAATGTGTATTCTGCTCAACTGGACCCTCATCCTGGTTTGGTTCTTGCCATGCCTCCAAAGTTATTTAGATGTTGCCTTTGTAATAATCTCACAGATAACGCCAGAAGCAGTTTAAGAATTAGATAACCAGGCAAAGTCTGTAATTCAGAAGTAGATTATAACTGATGCTGTGTTCTATTTACCTCAGAAGTCGGATGTCAGAGCTGGGAATGATATCACATCTGAGATGACCGCGTTACAGTAAAACATTTGGAAAACCAATATGGATGTGTCCAGGAGAACTTTTGTTGTACTTGTTCCATCGGAATAAACAGCAGTTCATAACAACACATTATGTGGTATTTTCCACATTCAAGCACCGTAGCAACATGTCCACAGATGGAAGTTGGACAGTACTGTGTGAATGACTGATTTAATGGGACACAGGTAGACAGAAGTGCTAATCAACAGTAAATGCATTCACTAAAGTTTGCAATGGACTTCACCATTTTGGACTTTCATCATATAGTGAAATTAGACAAACTTGAGCTTGACAGACCTGCCCCGTTTCCAAGTTGGTAATCTGACTTAAGGGGACATTCCAGTTGAAAATTCTGACTAACAATTTGTAAATTCCAACTGCCCACTTCAAATATAATGCAGCAAAAGTCTTGGGATAAGATGGGGTTGGTTTAAACAGAAATCAAAAGATCAAACCAAAAACACAAAATAAAACGTGTCATCAAAAATATGTAAAAAATAAACACCAGAATCTTGAAACTGCCTTGGCATACTGCCCCTAACTAGTATTAATCACAATTATTTTTTAAATGAATCCAACACTCGAGTGGCACAAGGTGTGCAGTGCCATTTTTTTATAAGAAGAGCCTGATGACATGATACATCAAATGAGCTGTGTGCCAGTGGTAAGGGGCATAGAAATTATAAATAACTTGGCTGCAACTATGCAGCGACAGTCACAAAATGGCAGCCACCAAGCAAAAAAAAAAGACAACAAAAAATGGCATACCAGAATAACGATAAAATATTTTTAAAAAGAAAATGAACACACACAAATTGAACATAAATGGTTTCATGTGGTCCAAAGCCCCAAATAAAGATCTTGATCTTGAGATTGCACTAAACAGATTTTGAAAATGGTTGAATGAATAACATATTTATTAAGAATTGGATGTTAGTGAGTATAGGACTGCCGAGGCTTACCTTTTTGTAACCTGAGAGCATATTAGATTATATGCTAACTAAATATACATAATATTATATCTTATATACATATATAACAATGCCAAAATATTCAGAGTTTTCAAAGACTGTACGTTAGTTTCAACATAACTCTTAAGGGAATGATAATGACATGTGGAATAGGAGGTCAAAGGGAACAGAAAGACCAAAACAAACATTAACTCCTCACTTGGCCTCACTATACCATTCTTTTACTCTGACTATGTGCTAGGGTGGTATCCCATTTCTCCACTGTCTCTCCTTATCCTCTCACTAGTGATAATTTGTCTAACTCACCTCCCAGCTCTAGGTGTAGTAGAGCATAGACAATGAGTCAGCCTTTTCCAAGCTCAATTCCAAGACTGTTTCAAACCCCACAATAATAGAATAATGTCTGGGTTCAATCATTCTCAGTGAAACTTCAGGGGTGTTAGTTCATGACAGCATTTAGCACCTCCTAAAAGCTATACCCATAAGTGCTACTTGTTAAGGATCAGATGTGAAACTCTGGGACTTCCTATTCTCCGCTTTGGGCAGCAGTTTTCCATCTGCCCTTAATATGATGACTTTGCTGTCTCCTGTCAGTATTCAGGTATAGCAAAGGCATTCTACCGGTCTCCCACAACTCACAATCTCTACTAGTGGATCCACCACCCTAAACCTTACCCGGATTGCTGACATCCTAGCTAGAAATTGCAGACTTCCTGCTATTATGCCACTTTATTTCTCTCCCAAAAGATCATGGACTATACTGACGGGGCTCAGCTCCTTCAAGTAGTCCCAGTCTGTCCACACAGGGAGCTCTTCATTTGCCACTATCTGTTTATGTTTTCTTTTCTGATCTGATCTCCTTTATTGTTTTTGGTTCACATTGTCCCCCATATCTTTTTGCAATTTCAATAAAGTTCTACGCAGTATTAGGAATTGATTTGCGCAAATTAAAATTTTTGACGACAAAATAAAATACACTCACGCTGAAAATAGTAAGTAAAAGGAAAACAGCAAGATTTAAAATAGAATTAAGCTTAAAGTGTTCTGTTTTTGTAAGCAGAACACAATGCTGTTCACATGGGTGGTCTTGCCAGGTGTTCTCTTCATGTCCATTTCCCAGCATTGTAGATTTCCCATTCTCTAATAATGAGCTACCTATACCATTCGATCAGAGGTTCAAAGCTCTGCTGCTTGAGGCTTTCAGCACTTCTCCACTATCACTCTACCAAGAAAACCAGACTAGAATTTCAATAAAGTACTGAAGGTTGTGAGTAGGAAATCCAAAATATGGTGTTTTCTAGTGATGACAGGACAGAAGCACCAACCAGAAGCAGAATCGGTTAGCTTTTGAATTCGGTTGGCAATGAAATTAAAAGATGAATTGCTATTGGAAGTCAACGTGCGGTGTCACACAAAACCTATTTTTCTATGAGGTTTTTGAGTGTTTCATGAAGTTTGTGAGATCCAGGGTGATCTCAGAATGATTCTTAAAAATAATAGGGACTTCCATTTTATATTTACTGTAGATTTTTCTTGTTAGTTATTTTCTGTAAAATCTGTGTTTTTGTGTAGGTGTATGTTTGTGTGAATTATTTGAAGATTGTACCTCTATCTCTATTTGCTTGCACCGTTTATAACATTTGTGCTCATAAAGGTAGTTTTCTTACTTTGTATTTGCAAGCGTGTTTGCTGGTTAATTACTACTCATTACAAAGTCTTCTTTATAATTTTTGTACCTTTTAGTGTATACTGATTTAAATGTTATATCCACCTTGTACTTTTAAACATCGCATTTATAAAACCTCCCCCATGCTAATGTAATCAGAATTGGATGTACTTTGTAATCTATCCTAGTCGTGGGAATGGTGCATTGAGTTTTTTACTCCAAAGATTTGTAAGCAAGAAGCTTTAAATACTTCACATTGGATTTTCAAAGTCACTGTAACATTATGCAAAGAATGTTTTTCTTTCTTTTTGTACAGCTGCTGCCTTATCAGACAAATGAAATAAAGTATCACAGATTGATCAGCAGCATATGCTGTCTGCAAGATTTACTAACTAAATACTACACATAAGATTTTATCTATCAGTACAAAATGATACCATGCAAGTCACAGCTGGCGAATGAGCCTCTTTATGCCTGTTGAGCAGAAAAGAATGATGAACATGCCAGGTGGTATATTTGCAGGGATTTTCTGAGAAATATTTTTGCTGGTATTGACAAAGGTACTTAATTGACATAACATCCTTCATATCAAGAATGGGATTTAATAAAGAGGCATGGTAGCATAGGTATGCAAGAATGAAGGATCGTTCTTGGTTATATAATACTTAGGTTGAATCCAGGTTCTAGACAGGGTTCATCCAATATGGAATTTGGATGGGAAAATATAAATAATCAGGGTATAATTCAAGCACAGTCCAGGAAATGAGAGACACCAGTGGTAACCACTGCCCAAAACACATGCAAACCAACTTGTTAAATTAATGGTTTAGTTAAAACAAAGAATTCAAAGAGTGATATGTAGCTACAGTAACTCCAAAGCTTCAAGACTGTCATTTAATATCTTAGTAATGACACCTGAGGGCCCTTAGGGTAAATCTCCATCTACTGTACTATAATACCACTACTGCTCTAGAATATTTCCGAATTTCACACTTTGAAGAATTTTTTTTTTTTGCTACTGTAGACCAATATGTAATGTGCATTGTGTGGCATATGAAGGAAAGTTAAAAAATAAATAGATAAATAAGAAACAAATAAAAAAATCAAGGCCATGCTGACAAAGACAATACTGAGACTTTTGCATTTGAAATGGAGAAAACAGGTAAGATGTTTGAATAAGAAATAAGAACAGTCAAAAATAATGAAGACCCATGGCAGGTTGTTGGTAATCAGTCATTTGTAGGTTTGGAAAAAGTTCACTATTAGGCTAAACAGGCTTTTGACCAAACTGAGAAAGATATCAGCATTGATTTGTTATCACATTATTTTATTTACGTATATTGCCGTGTTCAAAAGGGGACACATCGGGGTATCCTGTTGCGCTGCTGTGGCTGCAGGTTTTCATTCTAATCCTTTTCTTAATTAGTGGCCAGTTTTTGTTGTTGTCTTCTTTTCCCTTCATTGTAATTGATGTGTTTTTTTTAATATTCAGTCCCCTGAATTGCTTCAATTTTTATTTAAACTGCCCTCAAATAGAAATGAGATGTGAAGTGAGCTAACAGATGACCAGCTAATTTGGGGCCTCAAACTCCAACAAAATTTACTCCAGCCAGTTTCTTATTAATAAGCAGATTTGGTAACACTTTACATTAAGTGTCCATAATTACACTGTAACTACTATGTAATTACCTGTATAAGTACTATGAGTACTATAAGTACCTGTATAATAACTATGAGTTATTACTCTGTACTTACTGTGTAATACAAAGTAACGTTATAGTTAATTACTCAGTTGTCATTGTTATTCCACAGTTAATATAATTACAATGTAACAATTTATCACTGATCCAAAAACAAGTGTGCTTACATAGTTGCATTGTATCTGTACTTTCAAAATGTAATAAAAACATTAGGGCATGTAACTACAACTATGTTCCATAGTCTGGGCAATTTTAATGGAAAATTGCAGTGATAACAGCATAGGTGTTCGATGATATTTCAAGATCTTTTTTAAATGGTGAAAATATATTGGCAAAATGGTTAACGCTTTTACCCAAAACCTAGAGGGGCACCCCCTTGACATGTTTTGCTTAAACAAACATTTGTCACATTCTTGTAGTTATGTTACACTATTTATTGTTGAATTTTTTGGGCTATTATTATAACCATCCCTAACATAATACTGCCAAACTTGCATCATTCAATCAAGGTACACAGGGCTGCAGAGCCATTCCAAGCATCACCGGGCACAAGGCAGGAAACAGCCCAGGATGGGGAGCCATCCCATTGTAAGACCCACTGACAAACATACCAGCAGTCACGCTCTCACACATATGGCCACGTAACCCAACCTACATGTCCCTGGGATGTGGCTGTAAAACCTATGAAGAAGACATAGGGAGACATGGGTAGAACGTACAAATTTTACACACATATCTCCAGACAGAATTACATCTCAGGATAACGGATCTGTGAGTCGAAAGCGTTAACCATTTTGCAAATGTGTTTTCACCATTTAAAACAGATCTTGAAATACCATCAAAAACCTATGCAGTTATCACTGCAATTCTCCATTAAAATTGCCCAGACCATGGAACATCTGTTACATAGTTGTAGTTACATACCCTGATGTTTTTATTATATTTTGAAAGTACAGATACATCATAACTATGTATAAGTACACTTGTTTTTTGATCAGTGATAAATTGTTACATTGTAATTATATACACTGCAGAATAACAGTGACAACTGAGTAATTAACTATAGTGTTACTTTGTATTACACAGTAAGTACGGAGTAATAACTCATAGTTACACTGTACTTATACAGGTAATTACATAGTAGTTACAGTGTAATTATGGACACTTAATGTAAAGTGTTACCGCAGATTCTTATTATTAATTAAACCAGTTATTTAACTCCATGGCTTGTTGGTGCTCTCACTCTGCCATAGCAGACATTTCCAAAACTGTTTTGCTGACCTGAACAAATCAAAATTACTGAGACCTTCACCTTTTCTTATTTTCAGATATTGTATGATGGACACAGTACCATTATTGCTAGGCTGAGTCTTAAATAGCAAGTCAAATAAAATTAAGGCAGAAGTTAATTAGCAATAAAAACTGGACACTGATTAAAAAAAATGGAGAGAATGAAAACCTACAGTTACTGCAGCTCTCAAGGAGTCAGACACCCCAGTTTATATGAACATTCAAACAAGATACAGGCATAAATGTCTGTAAAGATTAAAATTTTATGGACAAACTTTTTATAAAATTTGCACCAGGATTAAAAATTAAACAAATGGAGATACCTGTGAATTTTACCTATTCAAAACACATACTGTACAATGTTGCAGGTTACCTTCAGATTATGCAACAGTACGATTTACTCTACCTCCCTAAATCTGTACTTCAGTTTGCTAGGCATATTAATATTCAATAAAAGGCTGAATTTATATGAAAGACCAGCTTAATTTTATAATGGTGGAAAACCCTGCTGGTCATAAAGAACTGCCCCACTGAAGCTGACTGTATTCAACAGCCCCAACTACCACCAAGTCCAATAGGCTGGTTCTAAAGTGAGTGATGGAGTGAGGTGAGTGAAAGAGAGAGTGAGGGAGGGCTGTCCTGTTTCTTGATTCTTGCTTACAAAGCATCTATTTATATAAATTAACCTGCAGAGAAAACAAATTTATTAACTGGACGATTACTGACATTGAAAGAACTGCTTTGAGCTTAATGCTCCTTATGGATGACTTTTGTCCCTGTGTGTCAAGACTACTGATACCTTATTTCTGTCTAAAAAGTTGGCTGGTTTTCACAAGAGGGCACGGTATCATATAGCACCATATCCTGCAAAGGAGCTGCTTCTTCATTCCATTGCCATCTGTTGTTGTCTTTTTATTGTAACTTATTTACTTGTACAAGCTGTAGAATAAAACAGAGGGTGCAAGGTACTAAGAAAAATGTGAAAGTACAATATTGAGAGGTTGATTAATAATAACACTGGTTTGCACCAAAATTCTCCCACACAAAAATATCAGTGCACTTTATTGATTTAAATATGATTAATCTGTTTCTGAAATTCTAGTTTCACTACCACAAACCATTTGCATGAGAGAACTGACTCAATAAAAAAGCACAGCTTGGAAGAAAAGTGTTGATTTTTTTTTTATAAATTACATTTGTTTTATGGCAAAAGTATTTTACTTGCTCAGAATATTACTTGAAAAATAGCATCCTTCCTTGTTCTTAAAATTAGTTGAGGTGGAAACAACCCAAAATCAGGTATTTGCAACTCTCAATCAGTATTTTTTTCTCACTCTTCTTATTACTTCAGAATAGCCAGAACGTTTAGAACGTTAGAACGGCGTTAGAACAGCAGAGACAGAGAACACTGAAGAGTTACTGAGGTGGTGGACTGCTGTGGGATATTTTCAAGAAGCCATCTTGAACAGAAGGACTGTAACACAAGGAGAAATTCCTTATTATTTTATAACAATAGGTTTTCAATACAGCACCGACACAGAATAGCTTCAATTTATCATATGAAAAAAGAAACTTCCCATAATTGTTTTATCAATTCAGAATGGAAATTCTAATACATGTTGAAGTGTTAAGGTAGTTACATGCATTCTCGAGATATTTGCATTTATTCTCAAATTTGCTGAATCCACGTCGGGATCATCTGGTGGCCAGAATTTTTATTGGTAGCACTGGGCATAGACAACCAAATAACTATGGACAATGGTCCTTATTTAGAATAGGCAGAGAACCTAACATAAACACATTTGAGGATAATGGGAGATAAACAAGAGTAGCCTGAGGAAAGTCCATGCATACTTGAGAAGAACTTGAAAACTGCACACAGACAATGGCAGGAAGTGGAACGCAAAATTCTACATCTGTGGGGTAATAGCACTAACCCGTGCATCACAATTACACTGTAGCCTTCAACTGTTATCTACTATTTGCAGAAACATGCCAATCATGCTAGAGACTCTTTGTTGCATTGAGTTCTTTAAGCTTTTTTAAGTTTTAAGTTAGTTGTCATTGTCTTAAATTGTCTCCCCTTCCCCAAAAGAAGCAAAATTAATCCCTTTGTTATTTTCTTTATTTAAAAAAGGCGTGCTTCATTTTTTTGTGGTGAACAACAAGGTGTGGAATACACAGCACAGCAACCCTCTGATTAATTTTTTGGACCCTTAAAAATCAAAACTGTTTGGAGATCCCTGAAAATAACATTTTTTAAAATGTTATTAAGTCATGCAGCGCCTTTTACTGGGTTTGTGAGAAGGTACTGCAGCAACTGGCAGAGAGGTCTTTTCACAGCCATGGGCATTGTGTGTGGATGCTTGACCAGCTTGGTGGGGCTAGTTCCTTGGGTGAACTTGAGAGGGGTCTAGAAATAGGGCAGAGGCTTTCAAAGAAAAAGAATAAATGGAAGCCTCAAACAACCGCAATGTAGTTTGAGATGCTGGAAAATGGGACAGTAGAAAGCAGAGAGAGATGGAGAAGGTTGATTCAAACTGTGTTCACTTTGTGATGGAACATTGCTTTACCAATGAAATACCTTACTACAGCTGCAGGTCTAGCCTGTGCGAAAATGGCAAATTGGTTCACAGCACGCAATTAACTTAATCCATCTTTATGATAAAATAATAATTTTAGCATCACACACACACACACACACACACACCACATCTGCTGTAAGTGTATTTGTCTCATAAAAAGTGTATTTCAGCATGATGCTGGTCGGAAGTTCAAGGTGGTGTTTGTTCACAGATTGCATTATCTGTTTTTTGATGAAATTCTTCTACTTAAGATATGCATATCCTAACTGATAGAATTCTTCATAACCTATTTGTTGTGTTTTCCATAATAGAAGAGAAAGATTTCAGTGTTCATCCAACAATGGAGCACAGGATCCACTGACTAATGATTTAGCATGCTGGCGAAGGCTATGACAACATACTGTAGTAGACTCATAGCAGACATTAAAAATTCATAGAGATGGGCTGGATTTGAACCTGTGCTAACTATTTGACTATTATATTATTATACGAGGAACGTTCACAACGTTTCCACACTTTTATATGTTCGTTGGAAATGGTGAAGGTGGGAGTAGTAGTAATTGGCCATTAAAAAGTTGATAGAACGCTGGGAAAATTGCATCGCACACGAAGGTGACTATGTAGAAAGGTGATGTAATTTGTTTTTGAAAATCTTAATAAATAGAGTTAAAAAAAGTGTGGAAACTTTATGAACGTCCCTCATAATTTTATAATATTAATATTGTTCATTTCTTTGTATGATTCACAAATTTTGCCATTAATTCACACAAAATCTGCACTGAAGCTGGATAATTTATTCTTACTTTTAACTAAATATACATTTATCATCAATCTCCATTAATTACAATGCTCATTGGAACATAATTTACCCAGGGCAGTCACCACACATGTGGGTTATGGTGAGTGGTGGCTCTGAATTTGACCAGCATGAGTGAGGGTGCCTCCTGATGGGCTGCTGCCACACCTAGCGTCCGATCCTGCCATGTTAATAACACAGTCTTCATAACTCTGTGCTGGAATCAACCGTCTTACACAGTTGGTGAATGGACACATTGCTTAAGTTAAAAGAAATACTACGCAGAGTTCTTTTATCACAGTTACAGAAATTGATTAGGTAAACAATCAAAAGTTCAGTTTGTGAAATAAGAAATATCAAACCTTTCGTTACATGGAGAGACACCAAGTCAGACAAACATTCAAGATTGAATCTTGAGGGAGGAAAGAAAATGCTGTTAGAGCAGCCATTTGTTTGAGGATTCAGAGATGCAGCTTAGAAAAAATGAAAACCTTCTGTGGTTGAGTCCCTGTGTTTCTAAGGTTCTGCCTGTGTTCAGTTGACTGTCGGAATTATAATATTATGTTACTTATGGAATTTATTAAAAGAAATTCTTGAGATGTTTCCTTCCTTTAGGTGATACTGTTGCCTCATTTTACATCTGTAAGACCACCTGTGTTAAAATAAAGTAGGCGTATACTCTTAAAATTAACAGTTCTTTAATTTGGTTCTTTACTGGGATGTGTGGTTCCTCATAGGACTAATGTTGGAGAAGGAACTATTTCATTGTGGGATGGGTTCTTTGCATTTCAAATTGGTTCTTTGAGCGCAGAACAATTCCGTAATATGTAGGGAAAAAAATGAAATCTTTAATGTATGATAAGGCTGCAGGACACTGACAGATTAAAAAAACCTGGATTTAGCCTGTGTTATTGCATGTAAAGTATGTAGCAAGAGTCCTTTTAAAATCATGACCTACTGGGCTTTCACAAATCTGTTACCATCTAGTCATGGGTATTTGGTGTATGGAGCAAAATAAATAAATGGACCTTTTTGGAACCTTCATGTGGCTTGGCCTTAAGGGATCCAAAAATGGTCCACATGTGTTATCTCTCTGAAGAACCTTTCTGGCACCTTTACTGTTAAGAGTGGACTAGCACTTTGTATTTTGGAGCTTTTAGATTCTACAGCTAACTTCATATCAAAATGTGTCTATTATTAGATATTATAATCAAATATAAAAAAGTTCAAATAATTCTTATTTCATATCTAAAAATTTTAATTTTTTACATCATCCTTCACATTGAAAATAGTGGAGCAAACCATAAAATAAATAATAAGGTTTTAAACTGCAATCTTTTATTCTTTTTCACACTTTTAATTTAGAGTTCAACATTCTGGATGGTAAAAAATACAATCAATAAAAACTTCATAAAAATCCATATTTTCTCTTTTATTGTTTAATGCAATCAAGCAGCTAGTAAATGCAAGTTTAGCTTAAAAATAATGTGTAAAAAGGAGTAAATAAACAAAAAAGGTGTATTATCTTTTATTTCACCGTGGTTTTATGTGAACTTTAAAATTGCAAATCATGATTGCACTGCTTTTGGTACGTAGTTAAATCTTTTCAAATGAGCATGGAGTACGAGTGTGTCCTATCCTGTGCTCAATGTGACATCTCTCTGCATTTCATGTTTTCTCGGCTTGGTGTCACTGTTGAGCTATTTTTGGCTTTCGCCAACTGCGAGTGTTAAGGATTAGCAGGCGTCTAGTCAATAGCCGTCACCTGCCTTTCTTGTCTCTCTGGCATAGATAGATAGATAGATAGATAGATAGATAGATAGATAGATAGATA
>JANRMT010062835.1:44083781-44116094 GCA_026402145.1 Polypterus bichir lapradei
TATCTATCTATCTATCTATCTATCTATCTATCTATCTATCTATCTATTAATAAAAAGTGACGTTTCAAAGCAATACCATGCCTTTTTGAGGTTTTGGAAATACCACGAAACTAACTCTGAGAGCGATTTTTAATGGTCATTCTACTAGAGAATTACGGAATTGAGAGTAACAGTAAACTAAGTGACCTGCAATCTACACACTGTCGTTTCATTCATTGTGTGATGTGATGAAAAGCAACACAGGGATGCCTTATGAGTTCAACTAAAGATTCTGAGATTAAAGCATAAAGAGAAATACTAATCCTTTAGTATTCTTCAGAGGCGTGCAAGGTA
Organism: Polypterus bichir lapradei; assembly: GCA_026402145.1. NCBI lineage: Eukaryota > Metazoa > Chordata > Cladistia > Polypteriformes > Polypteridae > Polypterus > Polypterus bichir. The sequence goes on from JANRMT010062835.1 coordinate 44,084,115, forward strand.
ACGCGCATTTCTCCAGTACGTCTCTAATTGAGTGTAAATAATCTAATCATCGCGTGTCAACTATTGACGCATCTCTCGTCCCATGCTGCTTCTTAATGTATTTTTCATTGTATAATAATAATAATAATAATAATAATAATAATAATAATAATAATAATAATTTCTTCTCTGAGTAAATTTTAATTGAAAACATAATATAAATGGTACCCTTGATCCAGAATGCATTCAGAATATCATGCCGTTTAATGCTACTATGATCGACAGGTGAGTTGCTCAGAGCATGTCGACATTTACTTGTAAAACAGGTGAGGATCTGTTTCAATCACAAGTCCAAACTAGGAGATCTCACTTATTATATTGAGTAGTCCACTCAGTGTTTGGAGTGAACAGATTTTTTAGTGCTATTTTAAACAATCCTATTCACTACTGGAATTCGTTAAAGATAACGTTATATCACATGCAGAATGTAACTTAATTACACGATCAATCATTCCTACTATTTGTGCACTTTAGACCGGCTTTGCATTTCATACGAAAAACTGAATGAAGTTGTATTATTAAGAACATACATTTTTGGGAAAGGTAAGATTCAATGTTTACCGATTATGATTTGTAGTTGTTACCCAGGGACGTTTTTACAAAGTATTATCTTATACAGCATTGCATTTTATCTTATTGTAATAGAAAAATAAACCTAAGTTTGTTAGTTTGTAAAAGCAAGGTTCATATATACAGTATACTGAAACTGATTTCAGTTTGTTCTGCACACTCAGAGAAGGTATACACTTCAAGTATTTTTAACAAATAATAATTATTTATTTTCCTGTAATAATATGATTGTGTAATTTTAGTTATCAATTACATTGTCAGCATACAATGAAAAATAAGAGCAGTTTTTATTATAACATGTAGCCTGTTCTTTAAATCTTTTCACTTTTCTTTTAAACGTATAACTTTCTGAAAATTTTGATTTGAAAATGTTTAATGGCTATATTCACAGTCTAATTCTATCTATCTATCTATCTATCTATCTATCTATCTATCTATCTATCTATCTATCTATCTATCTAAAGTTTATGCTTGTCAAGCAAGTTTAAAACTCAGAAAATTACACAGCTAAAAGTTTAAATAAGATAACAATGAGAAAGAAGGGAGGTCTTTACTTACACTGTTTGATAATGTACAGCACTTATTCTAAATTTACCATCATTGTCCATAATGAGTTAAGATTTTAATATAAAAGTTAGATAATGACATTTTGTAAGTCATTCGACAGTATCAAAATGAAATGAAGTCTCTGTTCAGACGGATGCAGTTCTTGCCTTCAGCATCCCAACAATGAAGTTTTCAACACAAGAGCATAAAATGTCTATCCTACATCCACACTTGAACTCTCATTTGTACTCATGCAGCATGCACTTTGAATTTTTGAATGTGTGTTATTTTTTTTCTTACCAGGAATATTATTGCTTATAATACATTTCTAATGTATCCACTGTACAAATCTTTGATTTCTGCACCTTCCAGTTTACTCTTTGCATTGTGGCAGTCTTTGATATCCATTTTGTCCTCAGAAATGTCTGTATTTAAAGGTTTTAAATTATGTAAAGTAAAATGAAATACTCTGTTCTAATGCTTTATCTTTGAATTCATGTTTTAAGAAAATGTAATGTTCAAAGATTTGAATGTAGCATACTGTGTGGAGTGTTGTGCCATGCTGACTACATTTAAAATGGTTAATTGAGTAGAAGCTTTGTTGTAAAATGTAAAGTAACACATCTTTGAATGCGTCTCCTTTATTTTTTAATATGTTTCAAATACAATGTTCATGCATGCTTTATTATTGTAAGTAAAATGTAAAGCACAATATGGCTGATAAACACATTTCGGCTGTGCCAAGAACAAATTAATGTTTAATGTTAAGAATGTTACCATCTCCACTAAGCCACAATATGTACAGTTTGCTGTTAATAAAATGGCCAGTATAACAATAATACATTAGCATATCTAATTCTCAGTTTAGTGAGTGTAAGAATAACCTTCTAACAAATGAATTTTTGAAATGCTCAAATGACCGAAGTGAGGTGCATTTCTAGTTTTCACATTTCTTTGTTTTGAATGTGTGGAGATGGAATATCTATAGATACCATATGGATTTTCTAATTAAAAAGAAGCAAAGGTCACACATAAACAATCTGCCACTTAAACGGAATGTTTGAAATAACTTAGCAGTATATGTTTTCCGTATCACAGATTATCAAATTCCTGTGTACTTTGTTTCATTAAGATCTGGCAGTTATTGAATCTTTCTCTCTTCTGTGTTCAGTGTTCCATCTTTAGCTGCTTTCATCAGAAGATCTGTGGACATTCGGCTACCTCAACCGTTAGTATATGTCATCAGTAAACAATGCATTACCTGAAAAGTTTACACTTGAAATGTAGCAGGGATTGTAGATTACAATACTTGTACTTGAACTTTATGCTACAGTGTGTTCTGTGAGAAAAAGTGTTCACATGCTGTGAAAGAATATTATTTCTTAAGTACTGCTTAATGGATCTTACTGTGCAGAATAAGCATGTAGTTGGGTGAACAAGTGTGAATCAGATTTGTTTAATGAACAACCCTATTAAGATCCCTTTGCTATCTTCTTTTTTCATTCTGTGAAAAATGCACATTTACTTCAGTGGTAGCAATATATTAATTAACATTCATTAACAATAATGAGTTAATGAAGAAATTGCTGTTCTGTATACATAAAAGAACACGAAAGAATTACAAATGTTTTAGAGTTAATAAAGTGGTTTCAGAAATAATTCAAACATAACCTTGATGTACGGTGTCTTAAAATAAATTTACTTTTACAAACTATTGTTCACTCCCTGAAAATTTTGACACGGTGTGTGTGTGTGTAGTATGAATTTACTTCTATTAATTAGGAAATTGTACAAAAATTGTTTTGCTTCTCAGCACAAGAAGCAGTATATTTATGAACTGTTAACCTTTAAAATGTTCCATTCTTCTCTTTCAAATGGTTGCCCTTGGGTGTTTTTTGACAATAGTCCCACTGCTTATTATTCCACATTTTCAAATTTTTATATTTTCTAATTTATATCAACTGTACGGTAAATTATGGTATAATGAGTTCAAGCATCAACTGGGCAATAAACTGGAACTGAACACGGTTGATATGCTAAATCAAATATAACAGCATTAAAAGCACACTAATACAGCTAAGAGTTTTATTCTGATGAACATTTATTTGTTTGAAAACCGTGATATAATTTATACAGTAAACAAGTTAATTGTAACCATTTATTTAACACTAAATGTTTTGAAACTGTTATAAGTCATACAGGCCAAAAAATGTACTAGAATAGGAAGTGAACTGAAGGATTTTCAGTGCTATTTTGAGTAAAGTGTACATATGGAAATAAGTCGACCTATATATACACTTAAAGTGCTAGCACTGGTGACACTGCTCTGTGATTTTATATGTTCTGCAGCCAAAAGAGAGGGAGGTTTAGGTTCTCTTAAGCATAAATCTCATCCTCATCACACTGCTGTCTATCCAAGCATGATAAGGGCCTTTTCCCATACTGTAGTCAGTATTAAAACCACAAAGCGCACCCAATCAGTAGCCATCTGCTTCTCCCATAACTGCAGCCCTTGGTGACAGAAGAAGGCATGCAGCACAGAATGGGCACCCGTGACACTGTGCCTCAACAAATGGGTATGTTAATACCAGAGTTTTACAACTACAAGCTTTTCTTCATGTTTTTAATTATAAAGTCGCAATATAAAAGATGAAAAAGCATAAGTGTGGGAAATGCCAAAACCATTTGGAGGAAAATGTGTATTGAAACAGACTGGTAATCAAAAAAAAAAATTTAAAACACAAGTCTACACCAAATCACTTCACACGGTGAACAAAAGCAAGCAATAGGAACACTCTGTACTTAGTAAAATGTATGAATGTAGGTTTTGTACATTTTTCAATTTACTCTTCGTAATGTACATTAGCTTTAATTGCTTGTATTGTCCTAGCTGACCAAAAAAAAAGTTAGTATTTACATGGGAACATAAAATTAATCAAAAGATGGCTTATGGTTAGGAATAAACGTTCCTTTAAGCTTTATTTGTACACACCCATAAACCAGGAAATGGCAAATGAAGATAAACATTTCAATGACTATATTTTCTATAATGAAAGTTATTGGATCTTATGAACAAATTAATAATTTTGCCTTTTACTAATTGTTTTGATTATCCTAAAACCTGTTTCTATGAGGATGACTTTATAGTGATTTTACTTTTTTCTAGAATGTTCGTGCTAAGTGTAACAGACATTAAAATGCCTGTCCTTTCAAGAATGTCGTTTTTCTTCTGAAAATGTAAAACCTACATGGAATTTTATTGATCTGTTCTTTATTTTCTTGCAGGTAATATTTTCTAAACTCTGTTTTGACTAAACATTAACATAAATGTAATCAGCAATAATTATCTTGACGAATTAGAAGACAATTGTTTAGTACACTTTTATTCATTATTTCAATTGAGAGTAAGATGAGGTTAAAGGAGATATAGCATCTTTTACTTTATCAAGTCCTTTGATTAAATATTGTATGGTGAAATCTATCAAGACAATACCTACCATGTCTTATTTTATGCATTTAAATTTTTAAAATGCAATTATCATATTATATTGTAAAATTTCATAATGCAAAAAGAATGAATTACTTTGAAAATAAATTACATTTTCAAAAATATAATTCCATTGCTGGAATATTTAGATTGCACTCTATTGTATGGTGTGCTTGAAGATAAAAATGTATGTAATTGTGCAAAGAAAGCCATTTGTAGAGTCTTCCTATAGCTCTCTAATAACGCAGCACATTGAATATGGATATGATTTTATATATATATATATTTATAGCCATTATTTATTATATATATATATTATGTGTGTGGTTTTTTTTTGTGTGTGTGTGTTTATGTGTGCGCATATCTTGATTATTCCATCCAATTGTAATTGTAATTATTTAATATGTTAATTTCAAAACATGATCTATATGGAGTGCATATTATATTGTAACTTCGGTGCTTGCAAATCACAATCACAATGAGAACTGAAATTATTTACATATTACTTATATAAGGCAATTTCTTTTAATGTTAGAAAACAGTTTGGATGATTATGCTAATTGTCACATTATTACACATATATTGCGAAAGTGAGACATGTTTTCATGCACCTGTCATCAAAGGTCACATTTTACTTTAATTGTGATTGTTACATTTTGTGTAAAAGCTGTTGACTGCTATACCAACAAAGCTCTTCTATCAAATAACACTAAAATAATAATAAAGACTTTTTCTCAATCAGTTTTAATCCTTCATTACTGTATAATATTGTTTGTCACCTTTTTGCTTTTTTAATGTACATCAGAGTGGTTCCTGCACAAAAGACCAGAACATTTCTATGAAAGGAGGTTAGTGCAATTTAGACTAAAAATACTCTTTAAAAACCTCCTGTAAATCTCTTTTAAGAAGAGCTGCCTTTAGAGTGTAGTGCTTAATCTTCTTTCATTGCTAGGTTTTTTCTTATAATTTCCAATGGAGGGCAGAAGAGGAAAGAAAAAAAAAGACGACAATCAGCAGAACAAGAAGTAGGACAAGCCAAATGCATCTCCAAGCATTCAGATAGAAATAACTTCTTTTTTTCTTTTTTATGAAACATTTATATTTTTCTACTACTCGTGCAAGTGAACTGATTTATAAAAGAACCTCTGTGTTGAACCCACTAACCTTCTACACGGTCTCCCTGCTAATTTAACCTACACCTTAAATTAACTTACATTTGCATGAAATGCTTTCTATCAAAAGGGATGGAATAAATTAATAATGAAGCACTTTTACATGGGATCCAGCGATTATACAAATGGAAGCAACAGCCAAAAAAATTCTGTATGGCATATGGCACTTCAGCTGTCATATGTGCCAGTTTTCACAAAAGTTGGCAACAAGGCCCACAATGGTCAGTTGTAACTGCCAAAAACATAGTTAGGGTTGTGCAAAACGCTGCAGCACTCTTGAAGAGCGAACTGAGTGTCCCGCCTTACTACAGTATCAGATAATACAATTGGAAAAAGTAACGCACGACCTAACATAATGCTAAAGCTAGGTGAAGTGAAAGAGCGTCTGTGAACATTTTAGTTTGAAGAAAAGGTTTGCTGTAATGAAAAGATGTCCTCTACTGAGCCTGTTCCAGCATTACATGCTCTCACCTCTCTCCCTCTCCCTTTCTCGGTGTCTTTCTATTTTTCTGTCTTTCTCTCCTTCTCTGGAAACCAGTTTTAATCTAAACTCACAAAAACGAAAATTACTTTGGCAGCATTTTTTCATCATGGCTGCTAAACCAATGGATAGAGTTCTAAGCTATTCTGGTAATTATCCACATTGTTGAGAAGAAAGTTATAAATGTATTTGTTTGAAAAGTACCAATTTCAAATAGAGGCTACATAAATAAAGATAAATAAGATAGCACTAATTTTCATGTATTTTGGCATACAGTATTTATATTTTCAAATCACAGTGTAGCTTAGTTGTTCTGAAGACTGAAAAGTGTTCTTTGGAGTCAGTGGGAGAGAAACTTGCTAAAGCTTACCCAGCACATCAAAGCCCCTCCATCCTTTCCTGCTACAAGATCACTGAGACACAACATAATTACTTACATAGTAGGGAAAAACCCCAGGCAAACATCCGTTCGTGGCAGGGCACTCATGCAGACACCCACAGTCACCCGTGGGCGATTTATAGCCACCCAGTAACCTACAACAAATCCCTGAGGGGCGCTGGTGGAAACTTGACAACTCAAAGAAAGCCCACACGGAGAATGCAGAAATTGGATTGGGCTACGAATAGAAAGCTGGTTCCTGGAATGATGGCGTGGTATTTGTTTTGTCCTTTTTTCAATGCCTCCTTTGTTTTTACGCATCCAAGACATGCCTTATAAAAATAAGTATTCTGATAACACATATTCATGATTTGAAGGAAGCTTTTCTTTCATCATTTTTTGTGATGGATTTACTGTCAAGTAGAATTTCTTTCAGCCTTTTTTCTTTAATATAACATTTAGTTACTATTTGCTTCTGTAGTTGTTTGAAAAATCATTTTTTGACTGGATCAGCATCATTAATAAACAGATTTCTCACATGTGCATACAGTAAGAGCAATGTAATGTGGACGACTCACATGGCTCCTTTTAATTCCCTTTACCACTATGAGGTACCAGTGGTGATGGCTGTCCCATTGTTCTCCTCATAATCTACCAATATGACAATAACGCTTTTTTATTCAAATTGCAAATATACAGACTTGGTCATCCCTAAAATCCCTATAATATACTTAAACATAACCATATCCATCTGAGCAATGCTGCAAGTACCACAAGACATTCAGGCAGCTGTAAGCTTGCATTGGCGACTCATTTTGAAACTTGTACTGAATGATGTTTGGAAGATCGCCATTTTAATGGCTCAACTGTAAAGAGCTGTGTGGTTTCGTTTGACCATTTGGAGTCTGCATATGTTACACTATCATAAGTATCAGAAACTGCATGTTTTGGGAGGATAACAAACCAAGACCATCATGTTTGGAACTGTTTCACACCACAGTGTGGTCTAATAATTATGTTTAATTTTAATATTTGCATTTTAATGTGGGTATTTGGGGCAAGAAAAGAAAGAGCAATTTAATTTACATCAGTGTTCACAAAGGTCAGTCCTGGGGGATGACAATGTGTCTGGAGGTTTTTATTTCTAAGAAATTTCGCAGTCTTTGCATCATCCTTTTAATTGAGCTCACTGTTTAGTGAGCCGCCCTTTCCTATTCTCTTATTTTAAGAAAATATAGTGAAATATTTGTCTTTTTGACCAAATGTGAAAAATGTGTTACCTTTGCCATTTCATTTTTCATTCACTGTTTTCTCATTTTCTCTGTACTCATTTAATTGTAACTAAATGCTGATGATGACCAATAAGCATTTCAGACACAGGTGCAAAAGACATAAAATGCTAAACGTAAGCAATTACTTCAGTGCCATATTCACTTGTCTTCTTAATGATTTGACATGTGAAGACAGTGGTGAAGTAGAATATGAGAATCCCAGAATATCCACAATGAAGAAAATCTGATCATTGAAAGTCTAAATATTGTACTGAAGCCAGGTGTCAGAGCAGCTCCCAGGCTTCCATTTGACATATGAAGAGCTGAGTGTTAGTAAGGGTGATTTTCCTTCCTTGTCCATGAAGGACTGTATAGAAAGACAGAAAGACGTAAGTGTCCCATTTCTGGCGGGAAGTCCTCTAAGGTGTAATCGTATGAGAAGTTCATTAGAACCGGTTTTGAAATGTTGTTTTGGTGACACTGAGACCCTCATCCTGTTCCATTAATTTCGGACACTCTGCATTCTTAAAGTTTAAGCTACTAGAGAGCAGCAGCATGAGTCAGATTAGGTATTTTTGCTGAAATTTAATTTGTTAATGATGAAACAACTCACACTATCTAGAAAAAAAAAACCACTCAGATCCGAAACTGGGCAGCCTAGCTAATTTTAAAAAATGCACATTTTAATGAGGGCAGGATTTAAAGCTCAACAATCTAACTTTCCCCTTTGGATTCTTCTTCTTCTTTATCATCTTTTCCCATTGCTTATGTGGAGTCAATGTTTTATAGGTTTCAGTGTGATTTTCATGGCCAGATGTCTTTCCTGAGGCCAACCCTCCCCATTTATCCAGGCTTGAGACAACCTAAGTTTATCTAATCTAATTTGTGTGTAACTAGTGGTTTTAGTTTAACATCATGTTAAGATCATTTAGATGACCTTACTTTGTACAAATATGCATTTGGCTGGTGTTTCCCTATAACTTAAACTTTGTATTTTGTTCCTCGACCTAGATTCAGCCTTATATACATGGTATCATTTTATTCAGTTTTCTTAGTAAATTATTTTGATTTTTACGGGTATATAGTAAGTTTAATGTTGCTGCCTGACAGTTCCATTTCTATGGTTTGGCCACCTTCAGTGTGGAGCTTGTACATTCTCCCTGCTTCATGATGTATTTATTTCAATCCTTTCTATACAAAACTTGTTTTATATTTATTGATTTTGTTTAATGTGAACTCTTTATGAAAAGAATCACTATTTTGGAGACTCTAATTCTAAATTTCATCCATCCATCCATCCTCTTCCGCTAGAGGCCCAGACTTCCCTCTCCCTGGCCACTTCTTCCAGCTCTTCCGGGAGAATCCCAAGGCGTTCCCAGGCCAGCCGGGAGACATAGTCCCTCCAGCGTGTCCTGGGTCTTCCCCGGGGCCTCCTCCTGGTTGGACGTGCCCGGAACACCTCACCAGGAGGCATCCTGATCAGATGCCCAAGCCACCTCATCTGACTCCTCTCGATGCGGAGGAGTAGCGGCTCTACTCTGAGCCCCTCCTGGATGACTGAGCTTCTCACCCTATCTATAAGGGAGAACCCCGACACCCTGCGGAGGAAACTCATTTCAGCCACTTGTATTCGCGTTCTTGTTCTTTCGGTCACTACCCATAGCTCATGACCATAGGTGAGGGTAGGAACGTAGATCGACTGGTAAATTGAGAGCTTTGCCTTATGGCTCAGCTCTTTTTTCACTACGACAGACCGATGCAGAGCCCACATAATAATAAATAATAATAATACATTTTATTTATATAGCGCCTTTCCCATGCTCAAGGCACTTACAGAAAATAAGAGAAAACAGCAGGGTATACAGCGTATAGCATTGTACAAACCAAATAAATAAATAAAGAATATTAAGACAGTAAATTCAGAGAAAGCCTAACAGACAACAGAATTGATGGTCAGGTTACATAAGCATTTTGACAGAGAGGTAAACTGAGAGAAGGGGAATGAAGTTAAGTAGAGCTAAAAACCTTCCTGAACAGATGAGTTTTAAGTTGTTTTTTAAAAGAATTCATGGAGTCAGCTGATCTGATTAATTTCGATAGGTCATTCCAGAGTCTGGGCGCTATACAGCTGAAGGCCCTGTCACCCATGGAGTGTAGATTAGTGTGGGGCACAACAAGATTGCCAGAATCAGAGGACCTTAGTGAGCGGGCAGGCACATAGTTATAGAGAAGGTCACTGATGTAGTTTGGCGCGAGGTTATTTAAGGCTTTGTAGGTTATTAGTAGGATTTTATATAGTCGATTCTGTAAGACACAGGGAGCCAGTGAAGACGGAGCAGGATGGGTGTCATGTGCTCGCTGCTGCTGGTTCGAGTAATGACTCTTGCAGCCGAGTTTTGAATAAGATGGAGCTGTGATATTAGATTAGAAGGGGCACCTGCCAGTAGGGAATTACAATAATCGATGTAGGATGTGATAAAAGCATGGACAAGTTTCTCAGCATTAGAAAAGGAGAGGAAGGAGCGAACACGGGATATGTTACGGAGGTGAAAGTAAGAAAGTTTCTTAATGTGATTTATGTAGGCGGAGTAAGAAAGGGAGGAATCAAAAATGACACCGAGATTCTTTGCAGTGGAGGCAGGTCTAATGATATCACCACCAAGATTGACTGGGAAGGAGCTCATGCGGATGCCGCACCGATCCGCCTGTCGATCTCACGGTCCATTCTTCCCTCACTCGTGAACAAGACCCCGAGATACTTGATTATATTGTGATAAAAATGTAAAGCAGAGAGTTATTCCCTCAGGACATTTTATAGGCCGTTGAATGATCTAATAGTCTGGCACAGTGATGTTCACTTTTCTGTGACCTCTTCATACAGGGTGGACCCTTCAGTCTGGGAGTTTGGACTGCCTGTAAGTCCTCCCAGTGCTCCTGTGCATTTTCTACGACTACTTCAGTGTTGTCTCACATAACACGTCCTGTGGCGAGTGCCTGTGTGGCTGTGCTCATTCTTTCCTGTAATGGAGTCATGCTGCTTTCTTCCTTGCACCCACTAGTAACAAGATGAAGTCCAGCACCATGCAAACCTGACTGGGACTGGCTATGCAAATTTAGAGACTGGCAGCTGTACAATCTAATATTTGCCATTTGATTTCCACTTGTGACCTATGCATTTAAAATGTACCTAATATGCTTCACTTCTTCTACAATATGCGCCTAAAGGCAATACTCTTCACATTTTACTGTAATTCTACCTCATTAATGTACAGCATGACTACAGTCTAAAACATAGCATAATTCCTTAAATGTAGTATAAAAGTTTAGGTGCGAAAAGCATTAACATCAAAGATTATCACATGATGTCTCCCTCCATTTTCAGCAGATTACATGTTGTTTTAATGAAAGTGACAACATCAGTAAAGATTTAACATATAAAACGAGAGAGCTGAAGACACACTGTCACACTGCAGAGAAGGGGCTAGAGCTGCCTTTTTCATTTAATGATAAGAAGGCAATAAAATATGCCTAATATTTTTAAAACATATAACAATTTAGCAAAGAAAATGAAATGCAATATATTAATCACACATTTAAAGATGGCCCAGATTGCCAGGATCACTCATCAAGACAAAAAAAATAAAAGCTTATTATCGGAAAGAACTGAGTTTTAATTTCATCAGGGAGAATCTACCAAATAAATACACTACTGCAAAATATTATTAAAGTATATGTGCATGTGGGTGGAGAGATGAGGTATGAATGTATCAGAATCTCATTGTCTTACTATGCGCTTCACACTAATCTGTCTGTTCACTCTTTGGGATGACGACCAGCTCAGGCAGCCACAGGAAAACAAGCAGTCCAGCATTTCTGATTTTAGAGTGGACACAAATGTGTCTGCTCTTTTGTTTCTTGACTCGTGATCTACATTATATATTTTTTCAAATGTTTCTCTCTCTCTCGCTGTCTCTGTCCACATCTCTGTTTTTCCATTTGATCCTTGAATATGCCCCAAGTGAAATACAGTTTTGGTAGCCTTATATTTGTGTTGTTGCCTAAACTATCCTGGGATTTTGGGTCTGATTCCTGACCACATTGATATGTTTCTGATAAGGATTTGGATTAAGCATTGAGTCTTTATTGGGCTGATGTGGGTGTGAGTGTGACCTGTGATGGACTGAACTGCCATTCAGGGATGTTACATTAGCTACCTGTGACTCTGTAATGAATAAATGTGGGTTCAGGAAATGGATAAATAGATGGATGAAAGATGTAATACAATTTATGTATTCATTCTAAAATATTTTTCTGACCTAAATGTGATTTTTTTTAATCAACATGCCATTTAACCACATAAAAACTGGGCAAATACGACTCTAAATGAAAAAGAAAATAAAAACCTCTTGAGACCTGAGAATGATGCGTGACCAGTAGAGGGCATTATGGCACCCCAAACCCCAGACACAACCTTATAGACACAAATCCCAGGTGTAAATACAGGCTTATTTATAAAAAATACCTTGCAGAAGGCTTCTTGTAATTACAAACACATGTACAATTCTCTTCTTCTCTCTTTTTCTTTTTTCCTTCCACTCTTCCAGGTGAGCTTTGTTGTCTTCTACCCAACTCTAACTCACCTTGATGAAATCAAGCGGTTTCTTCTATCTTGGATCAGGGTGTACTTCCAGTGCTAGAACATAGACTGTTGGAAGTACTTCCAGGTAAAACAGAAAAACCTACATGGATTCCAATAGCACCCCCTGTTGGCTCCCATGGAACCTGTCAAAACTACCTCATGGGACTACAATTCCCAACATGCCTTGCATGTGTGCATACAGGTTGGGTCTCCTAGTAAAGCTGCCACCTAGTGCATTGGGGGAGCATGTAGTCACAAAATGCTGTCTTGTCAGTCCAAATATCACACTGGCCTCCTGGCCAGTTATTGCTCCTTGCCATATCCTGGCTGGGACCCCCACCCATTTGCACCCTCCATCACAGCAGTTATATACAACTACTGCAGGGTTCAGGCCTTTTAGCACAAAAATCTGTAAAATTTCAACATGCACATTAAAATTTCCTGAAGAATAATACACATTGAATCAAAAAGATAACTTGCAGAACTATTTCTAAAAATGTGATAATATGACAGCTTTGTTTATCAAGATAAGAAAAGCCAATGTTAAACATGGGAATGAGAATGAAATATTATATGTTACATTTGTCTATCTTAATTTAAAATAAACAAACTGAATACTACAGCATAAGAAATTACATATAAGAAACATTATATGTAATAATAAGATTCATCCAAATATTTAGTCTAAGATCCCTACCTTGAACAAAACACCTTTTAATGTAAAAAGAAATAAGCTGTTTTTCAAAAAACTTTATGAAATGGTTTTATTTGAAGTATCGTTGATACATATGTTATTGCTGTACATCTCTACATGAAAGAACTATCATAAAAATAAACTCATTTACATTTAAAAACATTTAATAATTGTACTGCAAAACAGTTACGCTCTATTCTAAATGTATGGCCATTAACTTTATAATCTCATTACCTTTCATCTATTTTCCTTTAGCTCATTTACGATGAAGCAAGGGGTTGGACACGTCTGGACTCCCCTAAAGCTAACCTGCCAGACTTGCTCAGGGTCCAGTGTGGAGATGAACGGCTATGGCAAGGCTTAATGTTCCAGGTTTTTCTGGCCTCGGGGCGTCTGTTCACTTCATCACTTACGAAGAAGACCCCTGTCTGGCAGAAATGAAATCCAGTAACTCGGTGCATCTCCTTTAGTGCTCGGCTGTCTCATGTTGACAGTTGTGGCTTAAAAGCAAACTCAACATTGAAAGCAAAAGCTCAATGAGCGAACACATTTTGCACAGTTTGTTACCCTAAGAGTTTATGTTTGACCTTTCTGTCCTATCCACAACAATACTGTTAGTGATCGATGCAATCACTCCTGATAGATCACTGCAAAAACTGAAAAATGACATTCATGCTCTCTGATGTTTATGGCTCCAAAAAATTAACTCTTGCTGCTTCATTTTTTGCTTGAAAATTAAATACTGTTTATTAAAATCAAATTCAAAGACATGGCTAGCCATTTCACTTAATAGTTTTTTTTATATTGTTCTTCAAGATACACTTTAATAGAGTGTTGAATTAGTGTTTGTGTAGTTTGTGCATTGAGTTGCATATATTTTGACATATTTGACTAAAATTATTTTTAACTTAGTTGGTGGAGTCAAATATAATGTACCACTTTTTGGTGCAATATAGTTAATAGATTTTGCTGTTCATTGCCATTCCTTATGTGCACACATATGCAAAGGCCATGTACAGACTATTTTAAGTCAGGTTACTTACACTTCATTGTATCTGCCAGTCATTCCAGTAGAAGGCATCCCTGCAAATGTACCCAGAGATCAAACCATATGATGATCAAAAAATGCCCACCTGGGAACATTGCACTGCATCAAAATGCACAATGAGGCAAGACAGGGTGCAAGACAGGAACAAACTCCAGAGACGGTGCCAGTCCATCGCAGGGCAAACACACACACACGTACACCAACGACACACTAGGGTCAATTTAGTAATGTCAATGCACCTAACCAGCAAGGAGAGTGGGAGGAAACTGGAACACCCTCAGGAAACCCACGCAGATGAAGGGAGAGCATGCAAACTCCATGCAGAGAGGACTAGGGATGTCAACCCTGGAACCCGGGGCTCCTTAGTGTGAGATCAGCTCTACCACTGCACCACTATACCACCATAATTTCGAGTGTAGGTATGTTCATTTATTAAAATATCTAAATATTCAACTTCATCTTGACCCTGTATTAGCTGCATTATGTAAGTTTATTAAGTAATGTTCAGTTGTACTATTAGTAGTTTTTTTTTTATTGTTACTAGGGGGCTTTGCCCCCTGCCCACTTCGCTCACCAACCACTCCAGCCTGCCCTGTGCACCAGCCACTTTGCGTCTCTGCCGCTCACGTATGTGGATTTCACTTTCACCAAACAACAAATCTTTTAATTCTTGCAAATACACCTCTTCATTGGGAAGAAATACTACTTTTCCCTGATGGCAAGATGAATTAGGTGATCTACAAGTCTCCGACTTAAAGTTTAAATTCGAACAATATATTCAATCTCTTTTTGCTGTTCCGTTATTTCACCGAGTAATAATTTCTGTTTGTTTGCGCTAATGCGATCTTTACTATAATTTTTTTTGAGACTTTCCAATTTTAGTACTTTCATTATGTCTAACCTGCTCTGCATGTGTATTGCGCCAACATTTTTTAATTCTTTATGACGTTCTACTTTGTTATCTACTCTTTGTCTTTTATTTCTGACCCTGGACGTAGTTAAATCTCTTGGCACAAAGTCTCGTCTTACAGGATGTGAAAGTTTTCTCTGAAAAAGTCATGTCCCAGGCTAAAAAGTCTCGTCTTGTCCCAGGATTTATTTATTATAATAGAGAGATTAGTAATAGTATTTTATATATTATTATCATTATTATTAGTAGTGGTTCTATTTTACATTATTATCTTTATTATTATTATTAATAGTAGTGATAGTGGTAGCAGTAGTATTAAAATTGTTGTTGTTGTTGTTGTATGACATCACAAATAATACTGTTGGCTATATCAAGTAATAAAGAATAACAGCACACTGATACCCTAGACCATTATTGATATTATTATTACTATTATTAATTAGGCCTTCATTTATAAAGGAAACAAATCAATTGGTATGCCATTGCCATTAAATACCGTTGAAGTCCAAGCCTTTTAGTTGACCCCCATATTGCACCAACCATGCCAGTTACTAGTTTTTCAAAACTAAATCTCATCAAGGCATACTTGAGGTCATCCATGGTACAACAATATATAATCAGCTTGTCTATCACCAGCATGAACTTAGACCTTGCACAGAAGCTGTCATGTGGTGACTTAAATGAATACTTTGCCCACAGAAAATGTAGACATGTGCTGCTGTGATATGCAACAAAGACACTAAAGAGAACTCATAAGAAGCATTCACTTTCAAGTTTTCATTATTTAAAAAAGAGTATTTGTATTAGATGTTACTTGTTTATTTATTATTATATATGTATTTATTGTTCAGATTAAAACTTTGATCAGAAATACAATTTAGTGGATTCAGGGAGTGGCAGGGGAGACAGGGAGGTAGCACTGTGTACAAATATGCAAAGAACAACTCTATGATACACCATAAACACAAAATATGTTGACATAAATAGAGAAACATCATATAATAAATGTACAAAAAGCTCAAATTCCAACTGTCACAGGTCAGCTGCATTCTGGAAAGGATAATTCCTTAAACAAACTTTGGCAAATTTAATTTGATAGAAGTCAGAAAATAGGTCCTTCATATTTGATGACACAGTTATTCCAGCAAAGACCAAGTGAAACCACAGTCAGTAAGAAGGCAAAGAAAACAGAAAATCAAACATAGCTACTCCAATCAACTGAAAAATATAACATATGAGAGCAATATGAAACAACATCAACAGTTGTAACAAGAGTATACGATGCTAAAAAATAAGTCTCGGGCCTTGAGCTAAATGTTATGGTCAATTTGGAAAGGTTTTATGTAATACACTTATTTAATTTACTCACATAATCTTAGGAAGACAGACATCCTGAAGTTACAATGCATTGTTAGAAGTAAATATGTTCAGCAAGATAAGGAAACTGCATCTGAATATATATAAAATCCAACATCTGTCTATATGTCTGTCTGTATGTCTGTCTGCTTTTCATGAGAGAATTGCTTAGGGGGTTTAGATCAGGTGTTTTTTCTATAATTTGTTTGAACATTCCAGTTGATTTTGCGACTTCTCTCATTGCGCTAAGAATCATAGGAGCGATATATTTGCGCTAATCCGAGACAGAGACTGAGGGTCGAGGGGAAGGGGAAGCATGACTTCAGGAGTAGGGAGCCGGCAGGGCCCTCCTCACTGGTCTGTTTCACTACTATGCCGAGAGAAGGACAGCTAGTCACCTATACTTTTTATATTATAGACTGAAAGCAGATACTCATATGTAGCTCCAAAACTGAGATTAACTCCAAGGAATCCTAAAGTGAGATAATCAAAGATATTCTATTACATGCTCAATAAATACAAGCGGAAGAATAAGGGAAAATTCAAAGTTTAAAACAAAATGAGAAAACAATAAACCTGTTGGCTTTCATGGCATTTCCTAATAGGTTATTTATCCCTTCCTATCAGATGGGCTGTCTATTGTACTTACCCACCTCAAACACATTAAAGTGCTCCACCCGCACACACAACCTACAGGTGAGGAGCTGACTCTCATTTTGGGAAGGTACACTAGGCTACAGTTTTCAACATAACAATGACTTTATAGGGCCAGAATAGAGTGTCAGTCCCTTTTATTGTTTGATTCCTGACCTGTTGCAACTGTATTGCTGTCCAGACCCTTACAAAGTCCCCTTCTAAAATGTGAGAGGCAATATTTCATAACAGGATCTAAATTTAATTGAAAGCAAATGAAAAGATTTAAGTTATATGGTGACTTCTTCACACATTCCAATGTTCATTTTAAAAATAAAGCATACAGTTTAGGGAGAAGATACTGTAATTAATGCATCTATTTCTATTACGACAGACAACTGCAGTGTATTAATCATAGACTTTACAAATCATTCTATTTGTAGCGTTCAGTTAATTGAAAACACTAGGAGGTACAGCCACATATTTAATGTTTTTAGGTCTTTACACTAGCTGCCAGTTAAGATTAGGGTGGATTTCAAGTCCGTATTACTCCATTTATAGCTTTACAGTATATGGTCAAGCTCCTCATTACATAACTACACAAAACCAATACATTCATACTGGAAATTATGTGGCAATGTCAAGATGCTGGTCTGCTAAAGATTTAAAAGATTAATAACAACAGTGTGAGGTCAAGCTTGTAGCTACAGAGCCATAAAGCTGTGGAACAATCTACTTGCTTGTGCAAGAGATGCATTTAAATCCAAGCCAAACACCCATTCCTTAAGACTATCATACCCTGATTAGAGCTGCTCATTAGCTATTCATATTGCAATACAGTTTGCTTCTCTTTGTATAAAAATACAAGTGTGACAGTCATTATGGACTGCTAATAGCTCTCCTTTTTCTGTTTCTCTTTTCGGAATCCTGTTGTAGCACTTGGTAGCTTTGCAATATTGTGAAGCTGTCGCTTCTGCCCATGGGAACTGGCACCAGAGCCATGGAATCCGAGGATGAAAGAATTTTAAACATCTTATTATAATGCTCAGCATACACCTATAATATTGTAGAATGACCAGGAGTGAGTGGGTGGCCAGATAACTTTGGTCACCAGAACTGTGCCTGTACCTGACTTGTCTGTTAAAAGTGACCATGACCCTCAAACCCCCCCAGGTATATTTTCTCCTGGAATGATGTTGGCTGGATTTTTTTTTTGTTTTCCTCTCATCTGCTCTTAACTGGCCGTATCTCAATTATAATGTAAATGTGCTTACATTGTTATGAGGTTACGTTAAGCAATTTGAAATTTGCTCTGTTTTACTGTGTGCTTAGCCTAATTTGTGGGTTCATAATTACAGTATATACATCAGTGCGCAGAATCTTAGAGAAAGTGGCTATGCAGAATACCCACGCAGAGTATTGCAGAGAGGGGCAGAAAGAGTACACTTACTTGTTCAGAGACTCACCTACTATGCAAAAATCTGTCAGCCTTTGGTATGGCAGCTCCACAGCTTGATAATCAGGAGTCTGTTTTTAATAAATAAATAATTAATTGGTCGGCTCATTCTCTGTGGGTGTGCATGCTCTGCAGCTGCGGGGAGTTGGTGGAGTAATTGGGGCGAAATGGACCTGCACGTTAAGATGCGGTCTGTCTCAATTGCTTTATCGGCTTCCTGTGGTGTGCAATTGAAACACTGTGCCCATGGAGGTCTATAAGAACGAGCCGGCATGAGAAAAAGGGAGATCAAGGCAGAAAGGGAAGATCCGTGAGAGCAGGTTCGGGTGGAGAGGCAGAGTGAGCGAGCAACGATGCAAGCAACCCAGCCAGCCAGCAGTGCGGGAAAGACAGTGTAGACATTAGCCCTTTGGATGAGTGAAGGATTGGTGCTCTACAGCCATGTTTGTCCCCACTGATTACGTGTAGAGTAGTGGGGATGATCACGGTGGAGTCCTCCCTAGGGATCTGACGAATGCCGGAGCAAGTGAGAAGGATGACGGGAAGACAACTGACCACGAGTGTTCTGGCTGGTGCTGTCTGAGGCAGCCAAGATGGGTGTTGGGTGGTTACAAACTGTGGCTGCCGAATTCTCTGCCAGCTGAGTGAGAAATGAGTGAGCTGGGGAGATGAAGAAGGAGTTGCGCTGGGCTTGTCTGGGTGCTTCAAATGTTAAAGACCAGTCCCAAAGCTGCTGGATTTTAAGGTTGTTTTAATTCTGATTTATTTTTTACCTCATGGACCATCACTGTTTTAATGGATTATTTATTTCTTACAGATGGAGCACTGCACTTTTTGAACACCCCTTGTTTGATTTATTTTAATAAAAGCACTAGAACACTTTTTACACCTTCCCTTTGCCTTGTGTAGATTTGTCATTTGCTCAGCTCATCCCATCTATTATCGGCAATGGTGGGTACAAAAGCCTCATGGAGGGAACCGGAAGTGTGGAGCCAACCTGCACTGTCACACACCCTTGATATGTGGTTCTCAGGCCTGGCATGCATCATCAGCTCAAGGAGGTGTGAAGCAAGAGAGAGCAATGGGAGAGTTCAAATAGGCACAGGTAATGGAGGTAGAAAAGGAGACTGAGAAATGGTTGGAAAGGCAGAAGCAAAGTGTCATAACAGAAAGAATGGTGGAGTTAAAGCTCATCTGAGGACACTCCTTAAGTTTTCTTTCTTTCTTTTTTTTTGTTTGGCATTCCTAGTAACTGTTTGCATACCAAGGACAGGCTGAGAACTGTCAATCTACATCCTGCACAAATCCTGCTCCTACCTGGACAAAGCCAATACCTTGGTTAGGATTATATTCTTACATTTCTTCATTGCCTTTAATACTATCAAGCCACAAGTGATCTGATAACACAATAAAACATAAGTACATAGCGTGATTGTAATAACCTACTGTGCAGTACACAGTAAAAGTCATATCTCCATTTCCTAGTAAACCAAGGTCTGGGAATTGACTTAATGAAAGTACTTTGATTAAAACACTTAGACTTATACTTCACAAAGACGACATCTACTTGATTTCATTGAAAGAAGCAGTTATTGCTTTTCACCTTTTGTCACAATTCAAGACTTCAATAACATTTTCATACAAACATGTATCTCAAAGTGCTTTACAAGATTAAAAAACTGGAAGAAAAAAGAGAAATAATAAATTAGAAATAAATATGAATGAATAAATAAACTTATAAATAAAGACTGCTGAAGATGATTCACTTTATAGTTTCCTTTGGGAAGAGGCTTCAGGAGCAGATCCATCCACACTCATACGTCCCTGGTTCTGGATAACTTTATCTTTGAATCTTTGGGCCAGTGTACATGAAACCCTACAAGAAGACGAAACGAAACGAAAATATTGTTACATGCTACGCTGCCAGGGTGGCATGGTGGTACACTGGTCACAGTAAGAAGACCAGGGTTCACCTTAAAGGTCCTCCCTGCATGGAATTTGCATGTTCTACATGTGCTTGTGTTGTTTTCCTCTCACAGTTCAAAGACATGCAGGTTAAGTGGATTGGCAATGCTTAATTGGCCCTTGTGTGTCTGTGTGTGTGTGTGCTTGTGCGTTTGCTTGTGCGTGTGTGTGCATGTGTGTGTGCTTGTGTGTGTGCTTGTGTGTGTGTCTGTGTGTGTGCTTGTGTGTGTGCTCGCCCTGCGAATGAGTTTGTTCCTGCCTTGCACCCTATGGTACAGTAGCTGGGAATGGCTTCAGCACCCACCAGAACCCTGTTCAAGACTAAGTGGGTTTGACTGACTGACTGCTGTACTGACCAAGATCATTACATTTTTATGACGAGGCTGAATTATTCTGTTAAGTTAAAACATTTTTTATAATCCTCCATAAAACTGAAAGCAAAGAAAACAAACAAGCACAGTCCAACAATTATGTATATCCACCCATTATAAATTAAAAAAAATGTATTAATTTTATGTCTTCAATGAAAGGAACCATTTTGTCTTATCTTTATTATTGGTCTTATAATTTTGCAGCATGTAAGTCAGTTTTATGTGTACAGAAGAAGGCTTTTTTGGCTTTTTGTGTAAATAAAACTGAAAAAGAGGACAGTAGTCCAATCTTTATGAATGATGACAACATATGCTAATTAGAACCTTGGAGGTACAGCAGATGAAACCAGTGAAGTGTCGGAACTTGTTCACCCCATTGTCACAAATTGCTGATAATCAGTCATGTAGGATCTGAATCTGTCAAGATCATTACCAGCAATACCAGTGTAATTCTCTAGCCCATTAAGAACAATAGTGTGATTAACAGTGTTAAATTAAAACCAGCGGTCTTACAATGCTAATCAAATTACTAAACGCCCTAACTAAAGATGTTTCTTCACTGTTTCAGCATAATGAAAAACATTTAATACACCAAGCATGTAGTTGAACTAAGGGAGGCAGTTTCCTTTGTTTTAATGGGCCAACGTTTAGCTGCTGCCAAGACTTCAGATAAGTTATTTTCAGTGTAATTCAGATGGGTATTGTTAAACTGCTTAAGTTTTTATATTCTGTGAGAATGAAGGCCACCCTCATATCATAATAGAACCAATGGCTTGCATTGGGCTTGAAAAGCTGACAAGCAGACTACAGCAGACAAGAGCAACCCTCCTTAATGTAAGGTCCTCCTGATAGACTTAGAAAATAAACCCCTTCTAAAAAGCTGCTTGAAATCGGGAGCAAGTGCCTAATGCAAGAAGATTTTTAAAGAAGGAGCCTGCCGGTTAGCAGACAGTGACTAAGTTCTGTGCCACTCGATTAGTCGTAATACATCTGATCAACTGAATTTTCTATTAAGAGACAATAAAACTCACCTTGACTCTGACTCAGGATGTCATGCCCAAAAAATAAATTGGAGTGATCTGCATCCACTACCTACAGTTGTCATATTCTTATCTCACACCATCTCAATGGTATTGTAACAGCCACAGTTTTCTGCTAGAAGTATCCGCTAGCAATCAGCTTTAAAACCCTAACCATATTAGTGACCACCTGGACTTTGGCAAATGACAGCAGTCAATGAAAGTCTATTACGGCAGAGTTTTAAGACAAATTCAAAAAAGCTCGGAAACACAGTAAAGGTCAGTAACCAGCGGGGCAGACAAATTAATGAAGCAAATTTATCAGGGTGCAACTGGCAAGCAAGACTCAAAGTAGTTAGTCACATAAGAAGTAAGAAGCAAGTAAAGTCATTAAAATAGTAAAAATGTAAGAAAAGAAAATAAAGAAGAGTAAAGAAAACAGTACATTGTCCATAGGCAGGGATATAATTAAAAATGGGTTTTGACGGAAAGGCAAATATGTTTATGTCTGTGTATGCTATATCATGGAACATATCGTATCCTGTTAAAATGAAATCAGTTATGTCAGCCATTCATATGACAAAACAATCAACAGTTGTTCTCAGCTTTGGAAAATCTTAAATTCGTAAAGGTTTGAGTATTTTTGGGTTGATAATTATTAATGAAGTAATAATAACTAGGTAGTATTACATAATATGTGTTTGTTGATACTGCAGCTCAGTTCATTCTGCATTACCGTAGAAGAGACTCAAATTTAAATTTAAAAATGGTAGGAAAAGATTGTGGTTTGCTATTTATTTTCATGTTGCTAGCCCATCTAATATTATGTGTTTTGACTGGGGAATGAAGCTCATGAAAATAGGGAAAATATGGCAATTGTTGCAGCCAGCATCGGAAACTGAAGACCAAGTAGTGTGAGCCAATATTGCTCTCAGTTGAACAACTTTGCCGCCTAAATAGAAAAGTTTCATCCTCTAAATAAAACTAAAAAGTGGAAGAGATAGCACTTGCAAAAATGTGTCTTTTTTAAGTTTCTAATGGCAGCTTTGACTGTTGAATTAACTGCCATAAATAAGCAACTAAGAAATCTCACCCCACCCACTGTATTTCATCCACTCAGTGCTTGACAGTAGCATTTATAGTTCTACCCACTGGGAATTCATGAGAAATTGTGAAAGAAGATTCCAGATTTGATAAATCAGCAGTCCTTTTCTATTTCCACTTTTTTGCCTATTTTCAAAGTATCACTTGTTCTTTCCAGGGATGATGGCACTTTTTTTTTGCTTTTGTAAAGATTAACTATGTAAGTGCTTATATTTCAGAAACCTATCACATTATGTTTCCGATTATCCTTTACAAATCATGTTTCTGTCAATCACGTATTTGGTGACTTTACTGTATGTGAAATGCAGAAAATATCCAGCTTCACCCATCATCATTATTGGTGTGGCTTCATGTCTCCAGAAATATTTCTCCTGGTCTCCTTTTTCTATTTGTATTGTAGCTTGTCTCAAAACCGGTAATAGAGAAGGAATACAGTAGTTTACAGAACTGTCAAATATCTCAGTTTAATTGATTTATATTGTGATCATCAGAATAATGAAAGACGATAAGACTGCACGCATGCCCAAGATGTTAGGTACGTTTTTTTACAGTGTTTGCTCTTTCTTCTCTTGGTTGTTGAGACCATGTGAGACACAGGTAAACATATGACATATGACAAAACAGGTAAATGACACAGGTATACTACTCATGTCAGGGGCTACATCTGAGACAAAACTTTTTTTCCATCTAGAAACAGAGGAACAAGCCTAGGCCCTGTTACCACTTTTGTATCCTACTCCCCTCTTAACTAATTGCCCCCAAGGAAGCAGAAAATCTGGGACACCTCTTGACATCTAGGTTATGAAGAACTTTTCTTTGCAGTTAGGCAGACATACAAGAACTAGCTGATGGTATTGGTGGATAGCTAGAACAGTAAAATCCATAGGTTGAATGGAGATGGATGATGATGTGGTTGGGAGAGGTGTCAAGGTCTCTTCTTGCTCAGACACTGGTGAAATATGATGCCAGCCACTCCAGATGCAATAAGCTTCTTCTTCACATTACAGTGAGTCTAGACAAAATAAATAGTTTCCTCTCTTGATTAAACGTTTACAGATCCAGAATTGATTCCTGATTGGAATGAGCCACCCTAAGCTATGCAGGTCATTAAAGGGAACATTCATGCATCACTCCACCCACTTCCAGTCCCTGGAAAATTATCAGCCATCTGCAGGCAGTCTTTCAGTTAGCGAAGCCATTGCTAGGGCATCAGAAAGAACAGCAAGCATTGATTGAGCCCAGAGTTTGCACCATAACCTCAGAAATGTGGAAATGTATTTGGTTGACTCCTGTACTACAGACCAGCAAAGAGGAAATTTTCAGGAAAATTTCTAATACCAATCTCTAGCGTATTCATTTGAAAAAGTGTCCTTGATTCAAAGCTACGATTCCAGCTGATGTCCAATATCAGATTTAAATAGGAAAGGAATAACGATTTGACCAGGAATGTGTCCACAGCCATGCAACGACAGATACAAAAGAGCAGCAACAGTACTAAAATAGAATAATAGTACAAAATAATAACAAAAATGTAGTCAAACATAAGAAAAATCATGCAGCAGGTAAAAAAAACCTGAACATGTTAAATTCCCAGTAACCTGAAGCATTTCCCTGGCCAGACACCTCAAGGCGTTTGCTTGTGCTGTATCTTTCACAATCAGAAACTCCTACTGTCCCATAAATGATTTTATGTGTCTGAAGTTGGTTCCACTTGTTAGTAGTTGTGGCAAATTTCAAGAGGTTTCAGTAAGCCTCCCATCACTCAACGATATCAAAATGGCCCACTTTCACTTCACTTCCTTCTCCAAATAGCTGCCATCCACTGCTCTCTGCTTCCAGGTAGCTGTCTTTCACAATTATCTCTAGTTATCGAGGCTTTACTCTGCTGCCCTTGTCAAAAACAGCCATCACTTTGTTCATGTAATCCTTGATCAAACAATTCAAATGCCTTTGCCAGGAAAGACCACCAGATATTTTGTGTGCTCCCATATTAAATGAATCAGAGTTCCATTAGGTTTCTTTCCACTAACTCATCAATACTCAAGCAGCTGGGTTTGATTTTAGGCAGATTAATACATTGCCAAGGTCACAAGATATTTCCTGGAAAATGTATCCATGGCTGAAGCCAAATTTACTCTGCCTCAATACTTACTTGGGCCATGGTCACCTGCATGTTGCCCGCAACTTTCTACAACAACAAAATTCATTTCAATAGCACTTTTCATACAAAAGATATAGCTCAAAGTGCTTTACAAGATGTGAAAGAATTTTTTGCAAGAAAAGAAAAAATAAATAAAAAATTAGATACGAATAATAATGAAAAAAGTATACAAAAATAAATAATGCATACTTTTTTTAACTCTCTAAATCTTTATATATAATACGCTGCCATGGCTGTTTGTTTGTCTGTCCAGGATTTTAAATCACCTGTAGCTCGCAAACCATTTGAACTATTGACCTGAAATTTGGTACACATAGACTATGTGACGTCTACTATCCACTTTCGGGGCGATGATTGACCTCCAAGGTTATTTCTATTTTTATTTTTATTTTATTTTATAGTTGAATCGATTCTCGGCAGCGGCCAGCAGGACGGCCATGCAGCACATGCATATGGGCGCCGTTCTCATCCCTACCACCTTCGCCGTCACTACCCCTACCTCTTCATATTTTAAATCATTCTTGAGGCAGATTGAAGACTTAAGTGCCAGTTTAAGTGAAAAAGTATGGAAAACGTACAGAGGAAGAGTATGAAAACTATGAATGCTGAAGTCAAGTGTATTCATTGCACGTTATCGTGCAGTGCACCGTTACTGGTGTCTGATGAGAGAAAAATAATTCCAGTTAAGTTGGAGGAAAAAACAAAATCTTATCCAGTTCCAGACAGCAGAGAACAGTAGAGATTAGTACAGATTGTAGAACCTTGAAGAATATGATAATTCTATGCCCGTATAGTCTATCAGGAAATACAACTAAAAGTAGCTTCATAAAAGCCATATTAAAATAATGCATTTTTAGCAGTTTTTGAAAATGATCCACAGTACTATCCTGTCAATCAATCAATACTATCAATCAGTCAAGTATTCCAGGTGTTTGGTGCATAACAGCAAAAGGCCATCTCACCACTTCTTTTAAGTTTGGCTCTTGGAATTATAAGCAGGCCTCCATACAAAGATCTAAGGTCATGACTTGGAGTGTAGGGGGACAGGCATTCCAAAATATAGGACAGAGCAAGATTATTTAAGATTTAGTAAACTATTAATAGTATTTTAAAGTCAGTTCTGAATGAAATGGGTAACCAATGTAACAACGCTAAGACCCGTGAGATGTGCTCGGTTTTTCTTTTCCTAGTGAAAATTCTGGCTGCTGCATTCTGTACTAATTGCAACTGATTGATGTCTTTCTTAGTTAGTGTTTTTAGGAGTACATCACAGTAATCTAGTCGACTAAAAATAAAAGCATGTACTCATTTTTCAGCATCTTGTAATTTAATAAGTGGTCTAATTTTTGCTACATACCTTAAGTTGAAAAATGCAGACCTAGTAATCTAGTTAAAATGTGATTTAAAATTTAGGTTAGAGTCAATAATTACCTTTACATTTTTTACTTTCATCTTGACTTTTAAAGCTAAGGGAGCAAGTTTATTTCTAATGCCCATACTATATCCATGTTTGCCAATCACTAAGACTTCTGTTTTTTCCTTATTTAGTTTCAGAAAGTTTCTAGTCATCCAATTGAAAATACAAGTAAGACATTGGATCAGAGAGCCAAGAGCATCAGAGTCTTCAGGTGCCATTGATAAATACAGCTGTGTGTCATCTGCATAGCTGTGGTAACTCAACTTGTACTTTGAGATAATCTGACCTAATGGAAACACGTAGATTGAAAAATGTAGCAGACCCAGAATAGATCCTTGTGGTACACCATATACAATATCATGGGTCTCTGAAGTACAATCACCACAACTAACAGAGAATTATCTACCTGTTAGGTAAGATCGATACCAATTTAAGATGCTGCTGTAGAAGCCATCCCATTGTCTAAGGTGATTTATCAGAATACTGTGGTCTATGGTGTCAAATGCTGCACTCAAGTCTAAGAGACAAGAACAGATATGTGGCCTTTGTCCACATTAACCTGCAAATCATTTTCTACTTTAACCAGTATGGTTTCTGTACTGTGATATGTTCTAAAACCTGACTGAAACTTATCAAGAGTAGAATGTTTATTCAAGTATTCATTCAGCATGCAGTATGAATTGTGGGATCTTATATAAACAGATGTGTGTCTTTCTAAACGACATTCAATTTATTTAATTTGGCACAGCTGGACTCCGATCAAGTTCTAGATACATCATAAGGATAATTAAAGCAAACAAGATGCACCTGACGACACAGCACAGCAAAAGGTTTGAACTGTTTTGCGAATGTGAGGTTTCAATTTTTAATTTTTAATAAAGTTGCAAACCTTTTGTGAATTAGAGGTTTCAATGTTTAATATCTAATATAGTTGCAAACCTGTCAGAAGACATGTTTTCACTTTGTCATTATGGGTTATTGAGTGTAGATTGATGGGCAAAAATGGCAAATGTATCCATTTAAAATTAAATCTACAACACAATTAAGCCGTGCAGAAAGTGAAGGAGTCTGAAAACTTCCTGAATCCATTGTAAATAAATGTTATTGTTTGTGGTTGTCAGTAACATATAAAAAATATAATTTCTCCATGAAGTACACCTTTACCCCAAAGAGATATTAATAGATAATGGTTAGTAGTAATTATATTCCTGCCTAACAAATTAGAGTCTCTATAATGGACAAAGGAGTGATATTAAGAAACTGATCAAGGCTCTTTACGAAGAAGTCCTTCGCTTTCATATGATGGTAGAAATATTCTAGAGATAAATAATACTTGTAGAAAAATTAAGTAGAAGGTAAAGATATGTTATTAAGTCTAACAGTTCTGATATTCCAATTTTGCTGTTTAGTTTTCTTTGGTTCCTTTTCATAGATGTCTTGGTATGCGCAGGCTTACGTGACCTTGAATTTGTCTAGTGTATATAATCCTTAACCTCTGCTAATCAAAATAAAACTCCAGTATTCTTGTGACACAGCAAGAGAGAACAGGTTGTGTGGGTCAACCACATATAGGCTGTTGAAAAAGATACAAGTGGTGCTGAGAAAAACAGCAATTAAAAAAAAAGCAAAAGCACAAACCAAAATTATCTGGCGAGCATTATATCCTATTTCATTATAAAATTGTTTGTTATGCTTGCAACACATAAAGCCCATTCCCTACTTCTGTCTGTGACTGTTTAGCCAGCCAGTGGATGCATTGTCCTGTCCTCCACCCACTTTCACTCTCAGATGGCGCTTGCTTCCAGGCAGCTTTTTAGCCATTAGAAATATCATGTGATCAGAGTAAAGGATTATTAAACATTCCCAGAGTCAATCTGTATTTTTGTGTGGCCAGCTGTCAGTCCAGATGACCCTGCTGCTTGTTTATCATATGTTACTCTGTTCTGCCCAAGTGCTACAGGCAACCCAGGGTCTACACCCCAGTATCTCTCGAGGATCCACTTGGCCCATAGTTTATTTGAGATACACTTTCCTGTGCTTTAGAGTGCCAAAATGCTATTCAGAGATATTAGAAAATACATGCCTACTGCTTGTTAAATCAGAGAACATTTTTTGATTTTTCAGAATTTCAAAATATAAGTAAGACAATTCATTTTAATTTAATGTTACATTATAAATTAACTTATTTATAGATATTAATATGTACCTCAAAATTGTAAAGGTAACTGAGAAAATAAATGACACGCATTAATAAAGGATACAATGTCTATTGAGCTGCGGTGGGTTGGCGCCCTGCCTGGGTTTTCTTTTCTACCTTGCACCCTGTGTTGGCTGGGATTGGCTCCAGCGGACTCCCGTGACCCTGTAGTTAGGATGTAGCGGGTTGGATAATGGATGGATGGCTGTCTGTTGAAATCAGGTATTTACCAACAGATATGATCATTGACATAATTAAAATAGTTAACATTGCAGCCTGCATAGAAATGTGTGCAGTATATAAATAATAGAAAGACTCTGCAGATTATTGCTTGCTTTTGGACATTGGCTTCTGTTTAAGCTTTATGAATATTGCATTTTGGACTGTTTTTGTTTGCTCAGAGCTTTGTTTTTTGGGCATATCGTACCATTTGATTCTTTTTTTGCTTTAGCTATTGTTTAATTCTGCAAAATATTTTTAAAGTATAAAGTACCTTTATTTTGTTATTGTGGCCCAGGGAGTTGTAGGTTTCCCATCTGATAAACAGTATTTTTGAGTTTCCTTTGACCTTTTTGCCATCATAATTCATGAAGGTTGAAGCTTGCTTTTGAATTTAGAAAAAAAAAACTGACATTGGTTTCTAAGCTTCAGTGAAGTAAGAGGCATGCGAGTCTAAAATAATAGTAACAAACGGATGTTCTATAAAGGCCTCCTTAAATCACACCTGAAGGTCCTTTTACATTAGTAGTGAGGAAAGGAACCAAGGTAAAATAACAAACGTTACAGTAAATGTAAACAGAGAACAAACAGGAAACATGGGGGAATTTAAAAAATGTGTGTGAAACATGCTCCTTACTTCCTCCATAACAATTTGGTTTGGCAGTGTATCTGCTAACTTAAATCATAAACTGCAACAAGTTCTCCAGAACAGCAAACAGGATTATGGACCTGCAACTGTACTCTGTATATTTTGGGTAAAAAAGCAAATAATCAACTAGAGCAGTCATACTGCTAGCCATCTCTTTCAGTTATCATGTAATATACATCCACAGCACAAGAACTGTACAATATGAAGTGTCAGCAGTTCATTTGGTGCATGCGTTACTCTGGTTAATTATGAGTTCTTACCCCCATGTCTCTGCCCCAGAGTTTGCTCCATCCTCACCCCAACAATCATACCACATTTAATTTACTGATTTACAGGCTGCATAGTGTTAAGAATCACAGGGCATGGTTGTAGAAGACACCAACAAGCTCACATGTCTGCCTGTTTGGTCTGAAGTTGCTGACATACGAAAGATTCATGATCCCCACCAAGTTCCTCTGTAAAATCAAGTACTCCCACTACTCAAGACATTTGAACAAACAGCTACATCACCAAGATAACATCTGAAACGACCACGGATTGTTGAATATTTATTACAGCCCTATTCTTTTGACATTGGTTTTATGCCCTATTTGTGACTCCAAAACCTTTTTACTGTTATATCTGATTTTTCACGATAGTGTAAGTGTAGATTCAATACCACAAGTTTCTATTGATTTTAATGCTATATATTTATGGTATAATGCTCTATACTGGCATTTATTACTATTGTTTGTGATGTTGTTGTGATGTTGGACAATCAATATTATGATGTCTAGGTACCATATGTGTGTAACTCCAAGAATAATTACAATCATCTATACATTATTGCGAGGAAATTTAAAAAAAATAATTTGGTTCCAAATTTCCAACAAATGACATGAAAATCATTTTAAAGTCTAGATGTTCCCTCTGGCTCCTGAGATATTACTTTTAATGACAATCCACTTTAAACTCTGAAAATAAGTAAAATAAATCATTAAACAGTAGACGAAGCAACATCAATTTATGATTAGCTGACAAAGTTTTCCTTACTAAAAATGGCAGGTGTCAAGGAAACTGATGCTAAAAGAAGCTTGGCACGTTTCTGCAGAATAGTTTGTCACATACTGTACATATTTCACTGCTGAGAGAATAAATGCAGAAAGGCAAGCATGTCAGGCTGAGTGAAGAGGTGCTGTGCATAAGTAGTCCTGTACGATTACTTAGGTAAAGTCAGTAAGGCGCGACTGTGAATTGATTTGGAAAGTATTTAAACAGAGAAGCTTAACTGCAAAGACATGTTCACTTTGCAGCATGCACCTCTTAAACAATGTGCCAGTTCTGTGTCATTTAGACAGAGGTAATCCATTCTCCTTAAGCACTTTTCATAATGTGATTTTGTCTTCTTGCTCTAACATGAAAGCTTAACTGTTTCAGGATCATTCTACCCTTTGTATTATCGCTTTAACATCCATTTATGACTGGAAAAATCCTCTTCAAAGATCCTTTCTGTCTTGCAGCCCAAAAGTAATATAATGTGAGTGTTACCATTAATTAATACTACACTCGATTGACTCCTGAAAGGTCCATGTCATACTCGAGGACAGGTAAAAACTGATGACTTTTTATGCAAATTTTATGGAATGAGATTCACTTTATTCTGATACAGTACATGTTTCAAAACAACACAAGTTTCCATGTTGTTTTACATAGTGTATAAAAAATGTTTATTTTTTTTTTAATGAAAAACCTACATCCTTATATCTTGAATGACACAAACAGAAAATAAAACGTTTTGTTAAGTGAAGTAATACCATATTGCCATATGTGTATTTTAGATTATTTTGGGTTTGATCATTTATTTGCAGAAGATTTTAACAGTTTTAAATTATTTTGGCAACGTTTAATTTTCGTTTTCACTCATCCAGGCCTTTCTTTATAGGTGACATGGGAGGAATGTCACAGGAATCCGATCATTGGGCTCATTACATCACAAGAAATGACAGTATAAAAATGGTAGCAGTTCCCTGATTCAGAATCACTTGGTTGGACACAAAAAACAAAAGTTTAGCATAGTTAGATTATGATCAAGTTAGCCAAGTGCTGTTACATGCTCTTGTTGTGTACTCGACTTTCTGTTACATAGATAGATAGATAGATAGATAGATAGATAGATAGATAGATAGATAGATAGATAGATAGATAGATAGATAGATAG
>JANRMT010062835.1:44116104-44207554 GCA_026402145.1 Polypterus bichir lapradei
TAGATAGATAGATAGATAGATAGATAGATAGATAGATAGATAGATAGGCTTTTTACACAAGCTCTTTAAATAAATAAATAGGTAGATAAGTAAGCAAATAAATAAGTATGCACACATACTTTGATCTGAATATACTGGTGTAGTATACAGTAAAGGAGCCCTAGTAGCATTTCTTGACACACGTCTACTGAATAATTCATTGGCTGAAAGTACTCAATGTTTGTGTGTCAGAGAGAGGATATGCAGCATTGTTAATAATGGCACTCAGTTTTTTTTTTTTCTTCAATTCTCCCCTTCGCTATGACTTCCAGGAGGTTCAGAGTGCATTCTATACCTGAGTTTGCCCTTTTAATTAGCTTGTTGATTTGGTGGACATCCCATGAAGTGATGTTGCGCTTCCTTTTCTGACCTTGTTACACTTTGAGTGTTGTGATTGCATCTCTTGATTTTTTTTTTCTACTCACAATAATCCCTGGAGACCAAGGATGATACATGGAGTATGGCAATGAGGCAATGACCTCAGGTGCCACTTTGGTAAGAGCATTTTTATGAAACTTTTTTTTTAACATTAACATTAACGTTAAGTATGAATCTTAAGAAATACAGTGCATCCAGAAAGTATTCACAGCGCATCACTTTTTCCACATTTTATTATGTTACAGCCTTATTCCAAAATGGATTAAATTCATTTTTTTCCTCAGAATTCTACACACAACACCCCATAATGACAACATAAAAAAGTTTACTTGAGGTTTTTGCAAATTTATTAAAATAAAAAAAAATTGAGAAATCACATGTACATAAGTATTCACAGCCTTTGCCATGAAGCTCAAAATTGAGCTCAGGTGCATCCTGTTTCCCCTGATCATCCTTGAGATGTTTCTACAGCTTAATTGGAGTCCATCTGTGGTAAATTCAGTTGACTGGACATGATTTGGAAAGGCACACACCTGTCTATAGAAGGTCCCACAGTTGACAGTTCATGTCAGAGCACAAACCAAGCATGATGTCAAAGGAATTGTCTGTAGACCTCTGAGACAGGATTGTCTCGAGGCACAAATCTGGGGAAGGTTACAGAAAAAAATTCTGCTGCTTTGAAGTCCCAATGAGCACAGTGGCCTCCATCATCCATAAGTGGAAGAAGTTCGAAACCACCAGGACTCTTCTTAGAGCTAGCTGGCCTTCTAAACTGAGCGATCGGGGGAGAAGGGCCTTAGTCAGGGAGGTGACCAAGAACCCGATGGTCACTCTGTCAGAGCTCCAGAGGTCCTCTGTGGAGAGAGGAGAACCTTCCAGAAGGACAACTATCTCTGCAGCAATCCACCAATCAGGCCTGTGTGGTAGAGTGGCCAGACGGAAGCCACTCCTTAGTAAAAGGCACATGGCAGCCCGCCTGGAGTTTGCCAAAAGGCACCTGAAGGACTCTCAGACCATGAGAAACAAAATTCTCTGGTCTGATGAGACAAAGATTGA
The DNA here is from genome assembly GCA_026402145.1 of Polypterus bichir lapradei. Lineage (NCBI taxonomy): Eukaryota > Metazoa > Chordata > Cladistia > Polypteriformes > Polypteridae > Polypterus > Polypterus bichir. The sequence goes on from JANRMT010062835.1 coordinate 44,117,578, forward strand.
ACTCTTTGGTGTGAATGCCAGGCGTCACGTTTGGAGGAAACCAGGCAACGCTCATCACCAGGCCAATACCATCCCTACAGTGAAGCATGGTGGTGGCAGCATCATGCTGTGGGGATGTTTTTCAGCGGCAGGAACTGGGAAACTAGTCAGGATAAAGGGAAAGATGACTGCAGCAATGTACAGAGACATCCTGGATGAAAACCTGCTCCAGAGCGCTCTTGACCTCAGACTGGGGCGACGGTTCATCTTTCAGCAGGACAACGACCCTAAGCACACAGCCAAGATATCAAAGGAGTGACTTCAGGACAACTCTGTAAATGTCCTTGAGTGGCCAAGCCAGAGCCCAGACTTGAATCCGATTGAACATCTCTGGAAAGATCTTAAAATGGCTGTGCACCGACGCTTCCCATCCAATCTGATGGAGCTTGAGAGGTGCTGCAAAGAGGAATGGGCGAAACTGGCCAAGTATAGGTGTGCCAAGCTTGTAGCATCATATTCAACAAGACTTGAGGCTGTAATTGCTGCCAAAGGTGCATCGACAAAGTATTGAGCAAAGGCTGTGAATACTTATGTACATGTGCTTTCTCAGTTTTTTTATTTTTAATAAATTTGCAAAAACCTCAAGTAAACTTATGTCATTATGGGGTGTTGTGTGTAGAATTCTGAGGAAAAAAATGAATTTAATCCATTTTGGAATAAGGCTGTAAAATAACAAAATGTGGAAAAAGTGATGCGCTGTGAATACTTTCCGGATGCACTGTACATAAACATCCAGAGTGTAATTTATATACTACCTTTAAATATTGTGATAATGATTTTCATTTTAAAAGATTCAAATTTTGAATAGTGCATTTTGAAATACTTCACTACACCGCAGGCACCCGAGAATCAAAATGGTGCCCCGCGCATTTCAAAGCCACAAGTCTCAGTTTCATTTTGTAAGTAATTCAAATCCCATATAACTGGGTGCCGATTTCTACTGCATTTTGAATCTGCAAAAATAATAAAATTTATTTCATCAGACAGATGCAACCTAATAAACAAACATGAATGCCAGCTACATGCTGACTTCAAATAGTTTACAATGCAGGATAAACTGGTGAGCTCATAATAGTAAATGCTCAGAGATGCTTTGGGTGAAATCATCACAGACAAATCTGTCTGCAAAACAGAAAAATACGTGTGTGAGGCATGACATAGCAGAGAACACATCGCATTTGGGTTCTATTAGCAGGCTTTCTAACATTCTTTTTTTTTGCATTTCATATTACTCCAGAGCTATTAAATCTGTGTCACTTGAGTCAAGAAGATATTTTCTTTGAATGCCAATTTAAACAAGTGCAGTTTAGCTAGTTCTCTCTTTGACCTACCAGCCTACCAGGCAACTTACAGTGATGGTGAGAGCACAATTATATTTTTACTATGCATCCTCATAAATTAGAGTAATACAGATTATATTTAGGCTCTTGAACTAAATTGACTAACCTAATATGATTTCAAATTTCAATTTAATCAAATAATGATTATCTCTAAACATTCACTCATGCTTCCTGATTACCATATTCTTGGTAATGTATGCAAAGAATGCAGTAGCAACATCTAATCTATATACAACAACATATATTGATATACTGAATATGGAGAACATTTTATAGCTTGCCAGGTGTGAGTGTGAAGAGTTAGTTAGTTGATGGTGATGAACAACACAGGATAGTATTTGCCAAGTTTTGAGATATGCTTATATTTGAATTACAGTATGTAAGTCTTTAGCAATACATTCAAAATATACACCACATGAGTTGTTTCTGTGTCGATTGTTTAATTTTATTTTGCCACCTATGTGTCTACTATAATACACCGGGGGGCAGCACGGTGGCGCAGTGGGTAGCGCTGCTGCCTCGCAGTTAGGAGACCCAGGTTTGCTTCCCGGGTCCTCCCTGCGTGGAGTTTGCATGTTCTCTCCATGTCTACGTGGGTTCTCTCCGGGTACTCCAGTTTCCTCCCACAGTCCAAAGACATGCAAGTTAGGTGATCCTAAATTGTCCCTGGTGTGTAGGTGTGTGTGTGTGTGCCCTGTGGTGGGCTGGCACCCTACACAGGGTTTGCTTCCTGCCTTGTGCCCTGTGTTGGCTGGGATTAGCTCAAGCAGACCCATGACCCTGTAGTTAGGATTGAGCGGGTTGGATAATGGATTGGATTGGATGGATAATACACCAGTTAGAGCATTACTATTTTTATTATTACTAGAAACACTCAAACCTACAGTCCTTGAAGAAGCACCTCACATGAAACACACCGCCCCACGTAATTCAACAGAGGTTTCTGCAGTGTCGATCGCTGTGAGTCGATGTCACCACGATTGTTTTTCTGAAAGATATACGTTTGCATTTTTTAAATATGCCAGGTGAATGGGTGGCTGTTCTTTTCTGGGAATAATGTTGCAGAGAAAGCCCACACATCCAGTTCTTTGGTCGTGTTTAACACTTTGTTGTGCTCGGAGTGAATGACTTGCATTCATGATGCTCATGTTGTGTAGCTAACCTCTTGCTTTAGTATTTGCTCTTTCTTCTGTGATTGGAGTGTACAACTTCTGGCCACCAGTAGACCTGTGCAATGCATTTGACTGTCAGAATGGTGTGCACTCACACACTGGTTTATGCACTGCCAATCAGCTGGCCTGTTAAAAGTGCTTCACTATTAGTACAATGCATGTGCGCAGCCATCGTTCTCCTGTCAGCCAGGTCACGTGCATCTCTTACCCGTGTAGCTGTTAGCTTTTGTCAAACAATGACACACTCCCATACCTCTGATTACCATGAGAAGGACCTGAAGCCTAATTTCATGGCAGAGGTACCCTGCGAATCAACCAATTCATGGAACACAGTATTAATTTTATGAGATAAGTTATCAATTGAGACTAAGATCAAGATTCAAGGCCCAATGCTTCACAAATATTTGCCTGACAGATGGATAATCCTTACTATTTCACATGTGTAGATTATTCTTGTTGTTGCTAGGTTATCTATGTTAGGTACTGATGGATGAGAAAAATATGCTTTGCCTTAGGCAGCATTTTTTAACATGCTGGGCCTGCTGGGAAATGAGATCTCACTACTTTAAATCTGTATATTCTTCAGGTGAAGAATTCTGTGAAAGCTGCTGTTCGTATTTGGAAATGGTTAACAATCAAAATCATCAAGGGCCACCAAGTAAAACTGAATATAAAATCAATTTAGCAATGAAAGTGAATCCAAGGTTGTAAAGCCTACAGTGTAAATTAGATTCAATGAACACAAGGAAGATGGCATAACACATTATTTCCATCATTTTTTTAAAGTATGATTTATAAGAATGATTTACAAATAAACTTTGCTGAATAATCACATGATGGCAACTTAGTTCAGGACCTCTGAGCTCTCCACATTTAACATATATGTAGATCCATCTCTGAAATCTAATAATACAAACAAATGCTTTGTATGCTAATATGCATGTCCAATTTAGTGATAATACATATGTCTTCAGCCACTTACAGAATCAGCACTGTAAAACACATCCTTTTGTACATACAGTATATACAGGTATATACAAATTTTTATAGTAGTAAAATTCTTGAAATGTCAGAGATAAGTCCAAGTCAGCCCCTCATTCCCACTACAAAACAATTACAAGTCCAGCAGGGGACCACAGGGGTCTGACAGTAGGCTCCATATGCACTCAAATGAACATCAAATGTCACAACAAAACACAAAGAAGGGAAAGAAAACATGAAAGTCTCAGAACACTCAATCAAAACAATTACAAAGTAATATGCACAGCTGTAATAAGCATACCCTGCGAAATAATTAGTCTTAAGCACTGATTTAAATACCTCTGATATTGATACAGTATGTAGATCATCAGAGAGTGAAGGTTACTGTGTCTTCTGCAGTAATTTTATTTATCCTCAACTTTTAAGTCTACATGTTGAGTTTGCAATGTTTTCTCTGTAATACAAGCAATAATAACCTCTGGGAGGTAAGAATGGGCAAAACCATTTATAACTTTTATTTGTCAAGTGGAGAATTGTATAATCAGCTCTAAACCTAATTGGGAATCAGTGAAGTGAATCATGAATTTAATTGATATTTTTGTACTTCTTAGTTCTGTTTTTAATCCATGCTTCTGTGTTTTGAATTAACTGCATAGAAACGATTTAAACAAAACATATTTACAATACTGGGTGGCATAGTGGCGCAGTGGGTAGCGCTGCTACCTCGCAGTTAGGCGACCCAGGTTCGCCTCCCAGCTACAAACTCTATTATCCCTTTGGGGTAATTATTTCTGTGGTTGGGGTAACTCACATTTTTTTCTAGGCAGCATGCTGGATCTCCCTGTAACAGCCCTGTATATCCCTGCATTACTTTGCCTTTCAAGGTCCAATTACCTCAGGTGCTTTCTGGATGGTCTTTAAAGGGCAACATGGATTCCCTTCTCCGATGTGCTGCCACCTATGAGTTAAGATGCATTTTACTCTATCCTTGAATAGATGGCAAGTGTATCAAGCATTCTGATTAAACTACTGACTTCTAGGTTTCTGAGGAGATCTTTCCTACAGGCTCTCTGGGTGTCACACATGTTCTATTGCTCTGGTCACCCCAAGTAAATCACTTCTACTCTACCTTGTGTAGTTAGAATCTATTACCGTCACTGTTGATGACTTATGTCTGCTCTGGCATGTCTATATATGTTACAATACCTAAATATTAAGCAATCAATGTGCTTTTATATTAAATACACACAAATACTGCATACCAACAACTGTCATTAATCCTAGTCAAGACCCCACTTTCATCAAAAATGAGAAATCAGACTGTGGAAGATTGTGGGTTCACTTCCCGGTTCCTGCCTGTGTGGATAACGCTTTGAGTATTGAGAAAAGCGCTATATAAATGTAATGAATTATTATTATTATTAAAAAGAAAAGGTAAGAAAGGTGAACTGGGGAATAAATAAGCTTGTATAAAGACTGTGTCACACACGTGCGAGTAGGAGGCAGCTAAAGGGTCTGAGTAAGTATATATAATAAAACATCTGACCAGGGGGCGGCGGAGTGCACTGACTGTCTTTCTCAGTTCCCTACAGACCATTCCTGGGAAATCCTGCAAGGTTCCGGCGCCTCAGAAGCTGTCACTTCTGAAGCCGGCCCCTTTGCTGATGTCACTTCTGAAGCCGGCCCCTTTGCTGACATCACTTCCGAAGCCGACCCCTTTGCTGATGTCACTTCTGGTTCCGGCCATTCTGATGACATCATTTCCTCTCCAGACCTTTATAGCTTCCATCTTGGGCTACTATAGTCAGTTCTGTTTTGGACTCTGTGATATGCACATCGTGCTCTTGATACAAAAAACCCTTTTGCAGCTGGGAAAAACAATATACGGGTGTCTGCCCCAAACCTTTATAATGTCTTGGACTCTTAATTATGACAGTGGCATAGTCGGCAGGATGAAGTCCCAGAAGAAACCGGGACTTGGGCATGTAAATAACCAGGTTGGAAAGTACTGGGGCCGATCTTCTGGTGTGGGGGGGAGTGCGTTTGGGGGTCAGGAAGGACTCAGTACAGGCTCCGCTCCTCAAATACAACCCCGGGCTTATAACTTACCAAATGGAGAATGTGAAGGGGACATGCAGGCGTAGGCTGGTTTCTGGGGATGAAACAAAAAGAGCTTATTATGCTCTCTCGGAGGAGAGAGCTGAGCCGCCCATTGGGACTGAGGTCCCAGATACAGTCCAGCAGGCAAAAATAATAAAAAAACTGGATACTTGATCCAGAGAGATCAGTCCAGGAGCAGGCTATGACCCTCTGGGAGCAGGTGGCTGTATGGCTAAGGCCATTTGAATTAACCACCTGCCAGATAGTACAACAGGTAGCCTGTCTTATCTTCTTAAAAGGCCTCCCTAAAAACTTTGCCTAGCTGGACTGGGGTGACTTTCACTCTATGAAAGAGCTTATAAAGCTCATGAAATAACCTGAGACAGTCTCAAAATCTGGGAGAGCAGAACGGCCCTCTAGTGGATTTCCTAGAGATCACGTCCTACTGAATAAGTCTCTTACACATACATCGGAGCCTGTTTCTGAGTTCCTGGGCCACCGGGCGTGCAACCTACCCGGGAGTGAGGTGGGATGTACGTGGTGGGGGGAGATGGTTTGTGCGCTCTTGCCAACCCCCTGATGTGTTCGAATACGGGATCAGTAGTCATTAATGGTTATAAACTTCATGCCCTGTTTGATTCTGGCAGCAATGTTTCCATTGTTGGTTGCCGATATGTTTTACCTCGACAAAGAATTAAAAAAAAGACCAGTATTAAATGTATTCACGGAGACACCCAGATGTAAAACACCGCCCTGTGTTTCGTGAGTCAGTCACTAAAAAAGTTTCTCATGGTGGTCCACCCTAATCCTCCCTTTCCAGCGATTCTAGGGCGGGACTGGTCAGAAAATAAATGCGGTAAACTATTGACTACTCCTGAAAAAACTTAGGCCTCATTATAGATGGGGATAACTCATTTCAAGCTGTCTCCATGCCGTATACACAGCCAGCAGAGAGAGATACAGAAGCCCACAAGGAGGACGGGGAGATTCCTGGACCGTCACAGGCAAATACGTCATCCACCCGCGCCTCGACGAGTCGGGAGGAATCCCCTCCCCTTGAGGTCAGACCAGACCCTCTCTCCAACATTCACTTTCAGTTTAAACAAACACTGGCTTCTTTTAAAAGGGAGCAGTGGAATGATGACTCCCTAAAATTTGCAAAAAATGCAGTAGTCCTTGTCAACGGCCAACGCACACACCAGATCATGCCACAAGGACCTCACTTTGTAATAGAAAATGATCTTATATCGGGTCACGGAACATGGGGCAGAGGTTCGGAAACTGTTGTTAATCCCACAAACCTACCGGCAGCAGGTTTGTGAATTAGCTCACGCCCACCTCCTTGGAGGCCATTTAGGCTCCAAAAAAACTTTAGAGCAGATTAAGCTCAGATTTTATTGGCCGGCAATTAACGAGGAGGTTCGCCATTTTTGTATTTCTTGTCCAGAATGTCAATTACGGCAAATTCCTAGAAGGGACCGTGCTCCTCTCGTTCCCCTTCCCTTAATTGATGTCCCCTTTGAACGAATCGGGGTCGATATTGTAGGACCCTTGGAGCCCTCAGCCCGAGGACATAATTATATACTTGTCCTCGTGGATTATGCGACCCGATATCCGGAAACTGTTCCCTTGTGCTCAGCTACTTCTAAAGCAATCGCACGGGAACTAGTAGGAGTATTTGCGCGTGTCGGTATTCCTAAAGAAGTCCTAACGGACCAAGGCACACCTTTTACCTCAGAGACGTTCAGGGAAACGGCCAAGTTACTGAAAATAAATCACTTAAAGACCGCGGTGTACTATCCTCAAACCGACGGTCTAGTGGAGAGATTTAATCAGACTCTCAAGCAGATGCTTCACAAGGTGGTCAGCGGGGATGGAAGGAATTGGGATCAACTCCTCCCCCTCGTTCTCTTTGCCTATCGGGAAGTCCGACAAGCCTCTACGGGGTTCTCACCTTTTAAATTGTTATACGGATGACAACCCCGAGATATATTGGATATTTTGAAAGAAGGGTGGGAAGGAGAGGCTCTTCCCTCTACAAATATTTTGGAATATATCACACAGTTATGCGATAGATTTGGGAAAATCCGACCTATTTTAAAAAGTCATATGGAAGAGGCAAAAGCAGCACAAGCCCATTATTATGACCGTGGCACAACACTCCGAGAATTCCATCCAGGGGATCGTGTCATGGTATTAGTTCCCACCTCCCATTCTAAATTGCTCACCCATTGGCAAGGCCCTTATGAAATTAAGGAGAGAAAAGGGTTGGTCGACTATTTGGTGAAACAACCCAATCGTAAACCAAGTGAGCGGGTTTATCATGTGAACTTGCTGAAGCCGTGGAAGGAGAGGGAACCAGATCCCTCCTTCGCTCAGCCCTGCACATTCTTTGCTCACATAGACACCCTTAATTTCGTCGAAGCCTGGCTTCGTATTAATCCCAAGAAATGTTTCTTTGGATTGAAAGAGGTTAAATATTTGGACTACCTGGTGGGTCGGGGTACTGTGAAACAACAGTGTTCAAAAATAGGCAAATGGTCCCATCCGCGAACCAAGAGGCAAGTCCAAGCCTTTCTCGGGTTGGCCAGGTACTACCGCCGGTTTGTAATTCAGTTTTCAGAGAAAGCGGCACCCTTGACTGATCTTACAAAGAAGAGGGCTCCTAATCATGTGGTATGGACTGACAAGGCAGGCACTGCATTTAGTGACTTAAAACAGGCTCCTACTTCAGCACCAATATTAAAAGCTCCTAATTTCTCTCTCCCTTTTATTCTCCAGATAGACGCTTCGGACACAGGCCTGGGTGCTGTGCTGAGCCAAAGCATCGATGGTGTTTAACACCCCGTCATGTACCTGAGCTGGAAACTGTTGGATCGGGAGACTAGGTATGAACTAGGTAGGTGGAAAGGGAAGCCCTTGCGATCAAATGGGCGATTATGCAATTGAGGTACTACCTCTTGGGCCGGGAGTTCACTCTGGTGACAGATCATGCACCCCTACAGTGGATGGCCCTTCACAAGGAGTCAAATCCAAGGGTCACTAGGTGGTTTCTTGACCTTCAGCCTTACAGGTTTTCGCTGATTCATCGCAAGGGTTCTCTCCATGCCAGCGCTGATGCTCTCTCTCGTGCCCATGACCTCTTGGTGCAGGACGCCCGACCCGATGGGTCTGGGCTGAGGGGGGGGGGGGGGCTTTTGACACACATGTGCGAGTAGGAGGCAGCTAAAGGGTCTGAGTATGTGTAATAAAACATCTGACCGGGGGGCGGTGGAGTGTGCTGACTGTCTTTCTCAGTTCCCTACAGACCTTTCCCAGGAAATCCTGCAAGGTTCCGGTGCCTCAGAAGATGTGACTTCCGAAGCCAGCCCCTTTGCTGACGTCACTTCCGAAGCTGGCCCCTTTGCTGACTTCACTTCTGGTTCCGGCCATTCTGATGACATCATTTCCTCTCCAGACCTTTAAAGCCTCCATCTTGGGCTACTATAGTCAGTTCTGTTTTGGACTCTGTGATATGCACATCGTGCTCTTGATACAAAAAACCATTTTGCACCTGGGAAAGCAATATGCGGGTGGCTGCCCCAAACCTTTATAATGTCTTAGACTCTTAATTATGACAACTGTTATTGGTCATCTTTAGTTTAGAGGTAATTTTAAAGAGGGTGTTGATAAAAGGTTGCTGTACATTAAAGCTCTTCTGAGTTTTTCCCAAATATGTAAGTCTAAGTTTCTCTTGTTTTTAATAGCACAAATAATACAGAGCAGAACAAGGTCTGTGGCACCTGCAGCTCTAAAACCCCTTTCCAGTTGTTATCTGTGTCCTCCCACCCAGTATGTGTCACCCAAGGAAGCTTAGCAAGCTGTAATATTTATAATTATATAACTGTTCATGTTATGCTTGTTATTCCAATAAAATGTAAATTAAATGCAAAATGAGCAGAGAGAATACAATTGGAGGTAAGTCACCTGAAAAAAAAAATTGTTTTTTGACAAGCTGTTTTTTTTGAGTTTATAAATCATATCACAAAAGAGTTGGGGTATTTACTTAAAGAAAGTAATCCATTTCAAATTACTGAGGATTACTTTACTCATTACTTGTTAATTCCCTCAGGGAAAAATGAAGTATAATCCATCTATCTATGTATCGATTACATCCTGGAAAATGTTGTCAAATCACTAATTACTTTTACGGTACTCTCTACACCCATACAGATATTTACTATTTTGTAAAGTATAAGGGTGATACCCTGTAAGAGTAAAACAAGGAGGTCAAAACAAAGACTTGGGGTACCAGGGTGGTAGCCTCGTTTAATGGTGGTGAAATTAAAGGTTTTGAAATTAAAGACGTTCAAGGTTGCAAAACACAGCAATGTGCCATTAACAAATGAAAAATGTTGCTTCTGAATTGGAGCTTGTCTTGCTCAGTTGCCTGTCCTGAATGTACACCCACTTCTGATGACCTTTTATTGAGCAACCTGGAAGAGTTGAGGCCCTGCTTGTGGAAGTGGAAATGAGGTCACTCTTAAATGGGCCGCCAAGAAACTGAACTGCAGGTGAAAAAGGAGAAGATGTTACAAAACGTGCCCCCTGTCTGCTTGGGGTGGTGTTTTTTATCTTAGTCAAACCCTGAAGATGTCCCTCTGCATGACACACTCACTTGATATTTTTGTTTTTTAATAAAGAGGAGAGAACCAATAACAATGTGTATGCAGATAATCAAGTAAACCATGCCATATGAACCAGCCAGCAGAGATCTTCAATTCCCACAAAGAATTCTTAATAAAAAATCTTAAAAATTAAACTGACTGAACTACTCAAACACTTGCAAACAAGTCAGTCAGTGGTAAAATGACTTTTTATGTAGTGGCCACTTAGAATCACATATGGCCAGCTCGCTGCATTGTATATTAAGTAAAAGCTTCTTACACTATTTTTTAAGTAAAACAACCACTATACATGTGTATCTGTGTTCCTACTATCTTAGTGCTTTTTAGACCACCAAAAAAGGTATGTCATTATAAAAATAGCAATTACATTTTGTAATTAACTATCATACATTCACTAACAATTAAGGTAAAGTTTCAGTTACCTTACTTGTATGCAGATTTCAACATTTTGCTGGAATGTTAAAGAGATGTACCAAAAAATTGAAAAAATTATTAGGATACAGTGATAACATCTGTTTAATTTGATAGGATATCGAAGACTGCGCATTACTTTTTTTATCATAGGTTTAATTATATTGTTCCTGGATACACACCATGGTCCACTTCACTCCATATAGAATTAATTATCTCAATTAAACATATTATTTCAATGGATTTTAAAAACTGACCAGTAAAACCTGAAACCTTTATTTCTCAAAAAAGACAAAATCCATCTTATTGCCATTCTGAAATAAAATTAACTAGCGTGTAATGTTTTAAAATAACACACATTTCTTGTACAGAGTGGGCGGGACAGTAAAATTCAATGTACTTTGCACCTCCATGAATGTGTTGTGCATGCGTAGTGCAAATCAAGTAGGGGGTGCAGATAGAACATTAATTGAGATGGAAAGTCTGCCCTTTAATATATTTACTGTACATATTATTTGTTTACAAACATGTGTATCACAAGTAACAAAATTCTAGTCACTAAGTATAATGTGTTTACAAAAATATGAACTTTATGTGTAAAATTACTTCAATATTGGGAAATAAAGTTAGATTATAGTATCATGTCACTTAGTAGCCAGTTACTTACCGCCATCATCCCCCCCAACTCTGAATCACAAAAATTAAATCCACAGTTCAGTCACAAATATAATCATTACACCATTACAAATAACACACATTATATTATAACATGTAAAATACAGTACAGTATATTGTTTATTTATTGAACTGAAAGCCAACTATGGAGTATCTTCTCATGTGTATCAAATCAATATAGGAGGTGTGAAAAAGGCGCTATATAGCGCCCAACCCAGCACAGACTACGCAGAGGCACGTGTAAAAGTCACACAGGCTTTTTATTTTTCTTCACCCGTGGGCGCACGTCTTCCCAGTGACCCACAGGCAATACACAGTCCCAAAAGCACTAAAACAACACCAACAACTCTCCACCTTGCACCACCACTCCTCTCAGGCAACCTTGTCCTCCTCCACCCAACTCTGGCCCCCCAGTGGTGGAGGCTGGCCCGTTTTATAGCCCACCCGGAAGTGATCCAGGTGCTTGACCACCTGGTCCCAATTGCACCTCCGGGTGGGGCTGATAACTCGTCCAGCCGGGTTCTCGAGTCTCTGCAGCACCCCCTAGCGGCCACCCCAGCTCCCACCCAGGTTGTGGAGGACTCCATGTCCCATGGAGCCATGCTGGAGACTGGGGAACGAACTTCAGCCAGGGAGGCTGCCACTAAGCGTCCCGGGGGAGGTATTGAGCTGTCCATGGTGGCTCCCCCGGAACATATGCCACAGAGGCGTCCTGGCTGGGCATGGGACCCGGCTGTCCATCACAGAGGTTAAGCAGAAGTGTTTATTTTAAAACAGCATTCTTACCAAATTCAAAATTAAACCTTTGGACAATTTCTAATAGACAATTATTTTTTTTCTAATTTTAAGTAAAATAAGAAATCCTTTCCCATTGAATACTGATTGATGATTTTAGATTTTTCTAAATGATTAAGATAAAATGACAAACAAGGAATATAGCATAAAACAAAGCAAAACATTTTTCATGGCATAACATCATCCCCTCTGCTTTTGTTCCAAAAATGCTGTTAGAGAATGTGGAAAATGTTTGAACCCAAAACTATCTGACAAATAAACTAAATTCTTTTTCCTGTTATGATCTGAGTGCAGGACATTCCCAAAGCATATGACTTGGTGGGGCATTGCGCTTGATACCAATGTTCACAAGGCCAATCTTTTCCATGGATATGTTTAGGAAAATATTATTAAATATTATGTGCAATTTTGAAATAATTCCCTGATATTTTTTGCAAATTGTTGAAGAATTTTTTAATTGATGCTCGAATTCAATCAATTATCTGAGATTCTGATTGAAAGTTCTCATTCCGAATGTTGTCTTAGATCTTCTGGAGTGCCCTCTTTCAAATATGATGGTAGAGTTTAAAAATGCTCTATTGATTAGGTAATACATTAGGCAATATGTTTCAAATTATTATCTGCTACGTGCACATAGAAGAAGAGAGACCCACATTGGGTAAAGTGGGTTCAGAAACTTGAATAGATGAATAGAAAAAAGAAGGCAGTAAGACTGTTTTAATACATTGGGCTGCTTATGTGTATTAAAATGTGCTATATTAACAAATAATGCTGTTGTTTTTGCCAATGTTATGATTATTGTAATAACTGAATGTCATAAATGTAATTATCTTTAAAATTAATTTTAGGTTAGAAACATATTCTGAAGTTGTATTTATCTGTTCATCAGTAGTCACAGTGCCAGCTACATGTGGGTGGGCTTGGGCTTGAATTATTGCGTTTGGGGTTTAGTAATAGCACTTTATATGCTTTTGCGTTTTTTAAAGTATGTTTCCCCTCAGGGGATGTTCTACACATAGTAATTGCATATCCCTGAAATAATGTTTCAACCCTATCATGCTGTGTCAACATTTAGAGAGTGAAAACAAAACTCTTTAAAACCACTTACAGTTCGATTTAACATCATTGTGGTTTAAAGGATTTGAAGAGTCAGAGCCTGAATCTATGATTGCTTTGTCAGGCATGGGAAGGCAAGCAATTTGGTTTGACTAACACATCATCATCAAATATGACATATAGTTAAAAGGAAGAAGAGAAAAGATAAACACAAATGAGTAGGGCATAATAGTGAAAACATTTTTTTTATACTGCAGAGCATGACAAGATCCAAACAATTATGGTGATAACAGGTTCGACTTGATTGGCAAGACAGAAAGATTTGTATTTGCAAAAATAGTTTGTTCATAAAACAGACAGAATAAAGAAAACATTTATCTGGCTCACTGGGTCTTTCTCTGTATTTCTTCTGCTCTAATAGTCTTGAGGGGCCTCTTGTCTACTTGCCCACCAAATTGCTGTCACCTTCACCATCACTCTTCTCTCTTGATTCCTCTTCATCAAGAGTGGCCAACCCCAATGTGAATGTACTGAAATTTGTTTTCTTTCTACCACGACAATGTGGAGATATCACACTAGTGATTATAAATAAGTCTGGTATGGGTGGGAGGTTTTGCATGTGAATATGCAATGTGGTGAAGTGTTACCCATTCAGGATAGGTCATACCTGGAATCTGATTCTTCCTAAATAGCCTACAGTGCCATTCTGTAATGTCTAATAGATGGATGGTCAAATATTCCACTAGATCTTCAATTAGTATATTCCAGCAAGCATTACATGTGTTTTACACCAGAGGGCAGTACTCTGTTCTACATTTACTTCAGTTTCTTGGATTTTGTAGATCAGTTAGGATTTTTCTCTTGCATTAAATAATGGAATTGTTTCCCTTGAACTTGTTTTGTTTACTTAAAACTTGTAGTAATAAAAAGTCAATCCATACATCCAGTACAGGTGTGTATCCTGACAGTACTTCATTAAGCAGTTAGCATTTCTCACCATTCTCTGTCTCTCTCGATCACTTTCTCATACAAACACTCAAATAGACCTTGTTCTCTAAACAGTGTGTATATACCCAGAATTCTCTCTCCAACTCCAGACTGAATGAGCCCTCTTGCTTGAGGTGGCTTTAAACCTTCTGCATAGGTCATTTCTAGCATTTCTGGAATTAATTTCAGGATCAGTGGCATGCCATCTTTGACCACAGGGACACCAAATTAGCTGTGCGCCTTCTTTCCTGTTCCATCCTTAGCCCTTAAAAGACAGGGTCTTTCACACAACCTCCATGTTGCACATATCATTAATATACAGGGTGGTCCAGATCTAATTATGCAGATCCAGATCGTCTGGATGACTTTGATTTATGCGGGGACGATTCCAGTTCAGCACGAAGACGGTTCTTCATGTCGTCAGTTCGCACACTTCTCGATGGTCCAGGATTTTTCGGGTGATTTTCTATGTAATAAACTTAATAAGTTATAGCGTAATGAAAATTGCATAATTAGATCTGGACCACCCTATAGTTGCATTCATTCCAAATGAAGACAGTGTGCCATCACATAACATTTTTGGATAACAGCTTTGGTTTTGTAGTTTAGGCCTGAGCATTGGTAATGGTTATCTTTCTAATTTCTCTGGCCTTTGCCCATTCTCTGACAACAGAAGAGTCATCCCCTTTTGATCTTTCATCTCCCAGACCTGTTTCACTCTTTTATTTTGTCTCTCTCTGTATATCCTTCATTTCACTGTATCCTTACACTGTTTGCCCTTTGACTTTTTTAGCCCCCTTTTTCACTCTAAAGTGGCATTTATTAAACATTACTTTTTGCCAGTGTAGTGTTTTCACTGTCCTGGAGTTATGTCACGGTTAAGGTAAGTGCCCTTTGCACTTTGCCACCTTGCTGATATCCTTGTGCCTGTCCTTCTCATGCTATCTGAGCATCCCTTCTCACAATCATTGAAACAACTTGGGTGGAAAGCCTTAAGGCTTATCATCACTGTGTCTGAAACCAAAAAAGTCATCCTATTCATTATGGCCCCATTTTACTTTTAGAGAAAAGACTCCCATTTAAATATCATTTCAAAAAACATCAGACAAGTTGCAGTTCATCAGGACAGTTCATGTTCAAAATAATGATCATTATTCTTATCTCAGCATTGTTGGTGTTAACAGATGAATGACTTATTTAAAATAACATAAAAAGCAATTGCATGAATAATCAATTAAAAAAGTCAGTGTTAAAAAGGTAGGTATTGTCCTACTTTAGGTAATGTACTGAGAAATGTGATGTGCTGGGTTGAATTCTGCATTTTGATTTCAACCTGTCAAAACAGCTAACCTTACTGTCTTAGATTACATTTTCTTTGTGCTGCTTTCTTCACAGCCACAGGCCTGTCTACTTTGATTTCAAGAAGGCCATTTTAAACACATTTACTTGCGCACGATTACAGAAGAAAGGCATATATGCCTTTTTATGAGACTGCAGTTCTTAGGATGACACGTCTTAAAGCAACAACAGTTTACTCTGTATTATGAAGAATTCTTTTCTTGAAAGTCAGACAACAGGCTGGAGTATTTATGTTAATGCTAATTAAAAATGGCCAATAACAAACATATTTGCTGTTTTGCTATGACAGAATATTTCTTCCTACATATATATATATTCAGTTGTGCTCGTAAGTTTACATTCCCTGGCAGAATTTGTAAGATGTGTACCATACTTTCAGGAAAAGATGACTGATCAGGCAAAACACATTTTATTTACTTTTATTGAAATCCAATATGGACTATAAGGCATCACAGAATAGCACAACAATTAAACAAAACATAGTAATAAAGAAAATAATGAGATGGTCGCTGTTCAAACTTTTGCATACCCTTAGTTCTAAATACTATGTATTGCCCCCTTTAGCATCAATGATGGCATTCAGTCTTTTGTGATAGTTGTGGGTGTGGCCGTTGATTTTCTCAGGTGGTAGTGCTAACCATTCTTCTTGAGATCTTCCCAAAGCTGCTCAATGATATTGAGGTCAGGAGACTGTGATGGACACTCCATAGCCACTGAAGGGTCAACTTGTTCTTGTGTTTTGAATCATTGTCATGTTAGAAGATCCAAGTGCATACCATGAACAGCTTCCAGACTGATGAATGCAAGTTGTCCTCCAATATTTTCTGGTAACATGCTGCATTCATCTTGCCATCAATTTTCACTAAGTTACCTGTGCTGCTGTAGCTCACTCACCCCCAGAACATCAGAGCCCCACCTCCTTGTTTCACAATAGGGATGGTGTACTTTCTGTCATGGGCCTTGTGTTAATGGTTGTGACCATAAAGTTCAATTTTGGACTCATCACTCTAAAGGAATTTGTTCCAGAAGTTTTGGGGCTTGTCTACATGCTGTCTGGCATATTGTATGCGGGATGTTTTGTGGCGTTTGGCACAGTAAAGGCTTTTTCCTAGCAACTTATGTGTGCAGCTCATTTTTGTTCAAATACCTCCTTATACTGCATCTTGAAACAACAATACCTCTTGTTTGCAGAGAAGCTTGTATCTCAGCTGAAGTGGCTTGTGGGTTTTCATGATATTTTGACAAATGATCCTGGCAGGTGTGGCTGAAATCTCGGTTAGTCTAGCTGACCGTGGCTTGGTAACAACAGAACCCCTACCTTCCCACTTTTTTTTAAATCAGAGTTTGAACACTACTGACAGGCATTTTTAGATCTCTGAATATATTTTTATATCCTTTTCATGATTTATACAATTCAACAACCTTTTCTTGCAATTTGCTTGACAGTTCTTTTGCTTTCCCCATGGGTTGATATCCAGCAATGTCAGTGCAGCTCTGCATGAATTTAAATTGACTATTTATACACAGACACTGATTAATATCAAAGAAGTTACAGGTGTGGACATTCTCTCTTAATTACCCTTAATCTGAACCTGTGTGTGTCAACTTGTGCGTATATAATCAGCTCCTACTTTTAAGGGAATGTAACCTTGAATGATCAAATGATTAGATCCATTTGGATGATTTCAGTTATCATTATGGTTTAAAAAGGGCACACTCCGTAATTAAAAGGAAAGCTTTCTGCATGATTACTTATATTTTCCAAACAATGGCCAATATTTCACAAATTCTGTCAGAGTAAGTAAACTTATGAACACAACAATATACAGGGTGAGCCAAAATGAAGTACCATATTTCTCAAGGTCATTGTGCGAGGCAGCCAAGTGGGTTGTAGTGGAGGTCCTTTAAAGGCGATCCCTTGTAGTTTTCAGTCGGCAACATGTCTTGGTCTGGTGTGCACCATGCTTTTGCTGTCGAAGCGTTCTTCAAAAACAATGAATTCATCACTACGCAACACGCCTTCCAAACGTACTTCAGCGTTCCTCCTAACAGTGATGTCCCAAATTGGAAAACAGTTCTTTAGTGGGTGACTAAATTTAGACAGACAGGTACAACATTGAACAGAAAATCCCCAGGGTGTCCTCGGACTGTATGAACGCCTGAAAACATCTAAGCTGTAAGGTCATCAATTTTGTAGTCTCCTAGATATTCAGGGCACAAACATTCTTCTGCCTTAGGCATTTTCAACATGTCTTTGAGGAAGATTTTGCATGAGGACCTTTAATATAATGGTGGTCCAAAAAACAGATTCTCAGGTTCTCTACAAGGCTAGTTTTATTCTTCATATTTATAACAAACACAATTTGTTTTAAGAAAGCAGCCAGCCCTAATGGGCAAAAATAAGACCTGCAGTGAACTTATTCTATAAACATCAAACTCTTTGTATTGGTTTGTAAGTCCACCCTAAAGTATATATATATATATAGTAAAGAAAGCAAAGAGACAGCATAAAGGTTTGGGGTTCCCGGCCCCGTATACTGTAAAGATATCAAAAACAGGTCAAAATATATAAACATAAATTGTTCATAAGCGCGATGCCGATACTGGCATCGGCGGCCATTTTATAAAGGAGGAGCCGGAAGTGGTGGAATGCTGGGAAGGAACTGTGAGGGAAGATGGGATCGATGACGTCAGGAGCAATGGTGGAGGAAGGGCGGAAGTAACGTGCTGCGGGAAAATGAGGCTTATGGTGGCGGAGCGTCTTTTGTTCTGCAAGAAAGCAAAGGAGAAAGGTTAGTACCCCGCCACTCCCTGCCGGCGAATCTCTTCTGAAGCGTGCTAAGGTCTGTCCGTGATCTCCTACTCGCGCGTGCGTGACACGACCCCCCCCTCAGCCCAAGACCGTCAGATCGGGTGGACCTAACCGAGAGGTCGTGGATGCGAGAGAGGGCATCGGCGTTGGCCTGAAGGTTGCCGCGGCGATAAGTGACAGTGAACTTATATGGTTGTAAGTCCAGGAACCACCTGGTGACCCGCGGATTTGACTCCTTGTGCAGGGACATCCACTGAAGCGCAGCATGGTCAGTACCCAGAGTGAATTCGCGACCCAACAGGTAGTAACGGAGATGGGCCACTGCCCACTTAGTGGCCAAGGCTTCCCTCTCCACCGCCGCATACCTGGTCTCTCGGTCCAGCAGTTTCCGGCTTAAGTACATTACGGGGTGTTCAACACCATCGACGCTTTGGCTCAGCACGGCACCCAGGCCTGTGTCCGAAGCGTCGGTTTGGAGAATAAAAGGGAGCCCAAAATCGGGTGTCATTAATACAGGTGTCAACGTTAGGGCCTTTTTCAGGTCACTGAATGCCTGTTCTGCCTTGTTGTTCCATACCACGTGTAAGGGAGCGCCTTTTTTTGTTAAACAGGTCAAGGGTGCTGCCCTTTCGGAGAAACGGGGTACGAACCGGCGGTAGTACCCCGCCAGCCCCAAGAAAGCCTGCACCTGTCTCTTGGTATTCGGACGGGGCCATTCCACGATGTCTTTGATTTTTGAACATTGTGGTCTCACCTGCCCTCGTCCCACTAGGTAGCCTAAATACTTGGCCTCCTTCAAGCCAAAAAAACACTTGCGAGGGTTAATGCGGAGTCTGGCTTTAGCTAGTGTCGTGAGAACAGCAGAGACCTGCAATAGATGCTCCTCCCAGGTGTCGGAATAGATGACTACGTCATCCAGGTAGGCGGCACTATAGGACTGGTGGGGCTTCAGCACTCTATCCACCAGACGTTGGAAGGTCGCCGGGGCCCCGTGCAGCCCAAATGGGAGGACCTTGTATTGCCAATGTCTGCTAGGGGTGCTAAAGGCCGTTTTTTCTTTTGCAGATGCCGTTAAGGGAATTTGCCAATACCCTTTCGTCATATCAAGAGTAGTCAAGTATCGAGCCGTACCCAGCCGTTCAAGTAGGTCATCAATGCAGGGCATCGGGTAGGCATCGAATTTGGAGACCTGATTCATTCGTCTGAAGTCATTACAGAACCTCCAGGAGCCGTCCGGCTTGGAAACGAGGACGATAGGACTGGACCAGGGACTATGGCTCTCCTCGATAATGTCCATATCCAACATCCGTTGCACCTCTAGTTCCACTTCAGCGTGTTTTGCCTCCGGGAGTCTATAGAGCCTCTCCTGGATGATTACTCCGGGGTCTGTGACTATATCGTGCGAAATCAGCGTGGTCCGGCCTGGTGACTCGCTCACTACTTCGGGGACGGCCTGGATTGCATGGGTTATCTCCCGCTGCTGTAGGGGTGTCAGCTTGTCGCCGAGGTTAAGGGCAGATATGCTAGTGAATAGGGAGAGGGATCTACGTGTGTTGGGAGACTCCTCCCTGTCCTTCCAGGGTTTTAATAAATTGACGTGGTAGATCCTCTCACCCGGTCGACGATTAGGCTGTTTAACCAAATAGTCGACGAGCCCCTTTCTTTCCTTAACCTCATATGGCCCTTGCCAGTGAGCTAGTAACTTCGAATGGGAGGTAGGGACGAGTACCATCACTGGGTCCCCCGGGTGGAACTCCCGGAGGACGGAGTTGCGATTGTAACACCGGGCCTGCGCTGTCTGCGCACGAGTCACGTGGTCTTTTAGGAGTGGCCTGATTTTAGCGAGCCTGTCGCGCAGTTGCACCACATACTCCAGTATATTGGAGGAGGGAAGGGCCTCAGCCTCCCAGCCCTCTTTTAGTATGTCCAAAAGTCCTTGGGGTTGTCGCCCATACAGCAACTCAAAAGGGGAGAAGCCCGTAGAGGCCTGGGGTACCTCGCGGTAGGCAAAAAGCACAAGTGGTAAGAGCTGGTCCCAATTCCTGCCATCGGCGTTGACTACTTTGCGGAGCATCTGTTTAAGCGTCTGATTAAAACGCTCTACCAGCCCGTCTGTTTGCGGGTGATAGACAGACGTCTTCAGGTGCTTTATCCGGAGTAATTTGGCAACCTCCCTGAACGTATCTGAGGTGAAGGGGGTACCCTGGTCCGTAAGGACTTCTTTGGGTATACCCACTCTAGAAAATAAGTTGACTAGTTCCCGTGCGATATTTTTTTTATTAGCGGAGCGCAGGGGAACCGCCTCTGGGTATCGGGTAGCGTAATCCACCATGACCAATATGTACTTATGGCCACGGTTTGAGGGCTCCAGGGGTCCTACTAAGTCCACCCCTATTCTGTCAAAGGGAATATCTATCAGGGGTATAGGGTCGAGAGGAATGCGGTCCCTCCTAGGAATCTGGCGAGTCTGACATTCCGGACAGGATTGGCAGAAACGCCGGACCTCCTCGTTGATCCCGGGCCAGTAAAAGCGGAGTTTTACCCTTTCTAAAGTCTTTTCGGCCCCGAGGTGGGCGCCTAGGAGGTGAGTGTGAGCTAGTTCACATACCTCCCGCCGGAAGGTACGCAGAACTAGCAGCAGCTTCCGCACCTCGCCCTCGTGGGTCGCTACCCAATACAGCAGATCGTTTTCAAGCACAAAAAAAAGGCTCGCGTGGTATGGATCCGTGAGCTGGTGAGCTGCCTGGAAGAACAACCGCATTCCGGGCAAACCGCAGGGAATCGTCATTCCACTGCTCCTTCTTAAATGAGGCAGGCGTGGACCGGAATTGATGGTCCAAGTTACTCAGGGGATCTTGGGAGGCGGTCAGCGGGAGTGTTCCCTGGCTCGTCCCTTCACCAGCGGATACCTCCGGCTCAGGGTCCGTCGCCGGGGAAGCATCCCCCGATGTGCCTGCGCCATTACGGCCTGCCCCAGGGCACGGCGTGGAGACCGTGGGAAGGGTGCCTTGCCCCCTCATAGCTAGACCCAGTGAGGCCCCGGGAGCGGTGTGTGTCTTACCGCATTTTCTCTGTGACCAGTCTTGTCCCAAAATTACTGGATAGGGGGGTTCGGGCAACACCACGACCAACAATTTAGACAATTCCCCCTTCCAGGTGATGTAACACTGTGCGGAACAGTAAGACCTGGTCTCCCCATGCACACAAGTGACTTGCAAATGTTGCTTAAGCCACTATCGCGGTAACACATAACGGCGAGCGACAATAGTTATGTTGCTGCCGGAATCAAACAGAGCCACCACTGAATGCCCATTTACTAACACCACTCCCGTGTTTAGACTCGCCAAGGGATGCGACGGAGTACAGTACCTCTCTGCGGTGGCCCAGGTGCAATCCATCGGCTCCATGGGGGTGTTCAAGGGGCAGGTCGTCAGTAGGTGGCCGGTCTCACCGCACTTGTAACAGCGCGGGGAGGCCGGCTTTTCTTTGGGTCTCTGCGGCGCTTCCGCAGCACGTCGAGAGGGCTCGGGGGTGGCCGCCTGTCCCTGTCGGTTCCCACGAGCTTGCCTTTCTGACCCCCCGGCTTGGAAAACCGCGAGCTGACGTTCCAGGACTTCCAGGATTCCTGGCATGTCCTTATATGGGTGGCGACGGACCTGCTGGGCGAGGGAGCTAGGCAGAGCATTAACCAGGCCCTCACAGGCCACCTGCTCCACAACCTTCCGGGCTTGGGGACCCTCGGGCCGTAGCCAACGCCCCATTTTTCCCCAGAAGTCGAAGGCTTGTGCTCAGGCTTCAGGTAGGGCACCAGAATGGACGCCCACTCGGACTGCTGCCACTCGTTCCGGGTGGCCGTCCTTTCAAAAATGCCAAGGTAGGACTCCACGTCATCCGCCTCCGTCATCGGCACTAGAGGCAGAGGCTTTGGTCGAGGTGGGTCGGTCCTTACTCTCTGGGCTTCTGCCAACCTGGCCTTCGTGGCCTCCAACTCCTGGGTAGTAGCGGCATGCGCTTGCTGCAGGGACTGGATCTGGGCATTCATCCCCTGCAGCACGGTGTTGAGGTCCTGTCTTTCAGTCATTTTTTTTTCAGAGCAGTATCCTGCCGACTACGCCACTGTAAAGAAAGCAAAGAGACAGCATAAAGGTTTGGGGTTCCCGGCCCCGTATACTGTAAAGATATCAAAAACAGGTCAAAATATATAAACATAAATTGTTCATAAGCGCGACGCCGATACTGGCGTCGGCGGCCATTTTATAAAGGAGGAGCCGGAAGTGGAGGAATGCTGGGAAGGAACCGTGAGGGAAGATGGGATCGATTACGTCAGGAACAATGGCGGAGGAAGGGCGGAAGTAATGTGCTGCGGGAAAATGAGGCTTATGGTGGCGGAGCGTCTTTTGTTCTGCAAGAAAGCAAAGGAGAAAGGTTAGTACCCCGCTACTCCCTGCCGGCGAATCTCTTCCGAAGTGTGCTAAGGTCCGTCCGCGATCTCCTACTCGCGCGTGCGTGACTATATATATATATATATATATATATATATGTGTGTGTGTGTGTGTATATATATATATATATATATAATGTATAGTCATACTACAAAACTACTATTATTTAAGTCATATCTTCTTAAAGTCTAGAATCTATTGTAGTGGTTTCCTTGCAAATTCTGTAGGGCACCTGCTTTACCCAAAGATTTTATTTTTGTTGTAGCCATACATATATGTATGTATATCCCTGTACCATCTGAATGGGATTATCAAATCTAATCTAAA
Organism: Polypterus bichir lapradei; assembly: GCA_026402145.1. Classification (NCBI taxonomy): domain Eukaryota; kingdom Metazoa; phylum Chordata; class Cladistia; order Polypteriformes; family Polypteridae; genus Polypterus; species Polypterus bichir. The sequence goes on from JANRMT010062835.1 coordinate 44,140,741, forward strand.
ACATACATTGCCTTGATCAGTTATGTGTTATATGTATGCATATTCTGTGGACGCATAACAGCCTTTAGAATCCTCTCCCCTGCCATGCAAGACAGAAGAGAGCAGTGCTTATGAAATGATGACTGTTTTTATTCATGTCACAGCTCCCTCTTTGAGTATTTGTGGTATTTAACATGTCCCTGATCATCTCCCCACACCCTGATGAAACTACCACCTCAGTCCAGGTCTACGTTTTTGGGCTTCCCCTATATTTGCAGTTTATCTGTCTACCATCCAGATATCCACTAGCTGAGGCTTGACCTGCGATACTGTAAGTAGTAGGGTGTTGAGTTTCTATAGAATGCTCATTATAAAACATAGCATATTAAATCGTAATCATACATGTTTCATAGTATCTAAAAATCATTAATTATTTATTGGACAAAATATAAACAAATGTTTTAAAATAAGCTTTGCTTAAGCAAGTGACAAATAATGTTATTGTTTCCATGTTTCACCTTATTTTAAAGCATTTTTTGAGAAAAAGGTCCATTTGAATTTTGTTGTTTAACTTTTTATAATCACCATTCCTTCAAAATTGCATATTACTTTGGATATAGTTTCCCGTCTCATCATTTTCAATTAAATAAGAATATGCAGTACTTGACTTTCTAGTGTAAGTGCCATCAAACCTGTGACTAAAAGGACAAATGCCCTTTGTGTATCTCATCAGCAAAACTCCATAAAATGCACAATATATCTAATTTCAGATGCTAAAAACCAGAGCATTTTGTGCAGGATTTCAGATGTGAGATAGTTTAGAAAATTCTCATTTTATTTAAGAGGTTGTAAAGAACTGGTTTGTTGGGTTTCTTTTGGGTTAGAATCCCCTGGGCAAATGAAACTGTAAAAGTTCACAGAATATCTTGGCAATAAACTGTACAAAGGAGTCACAAGTTAAACTTTCAAAATTAAAACTTGCTGAGGTCTTGAGATTTAGTCACCAAAAAGTCAGATGTATCTAATTTTGTAGCAAACCTCCTTCATATACTGTGTGAGTGTGGCACTAGTAAAATTACTATTTAAATATACAAAGTCTAAGCAAGGTAACAATAATAATGTCATTTGTTGTACTTACATTGTTTTTTAATGATGCATTCAATGACTACTGTAGTTGATCTACTCTACATGTTTGAGTCTATGAAATGTATCGCAAAATGTAACGTTCACATCGACTCCATACTACCCATGAAATCTTATAAACATAAGAAAATATAACATGTTGCTTAGTTAACAGATAATCAAATTTTTCCTTTTTATTTTTATTTAGCCAGGTCTGTTTTTTCCAGACTCCTTTTACCATTTCCTATTTTTTATCCTAAAAGTATTTATGTCTTTTAAGGAGACTTTTCACTGCAAATCTGGTATCTTATTACTTTGATCTGTGAAATGTGAAAATCTTTTTTTAAATGGTCTACTGAGAATTAGTCATTAGGATCCGGAAAACCACTCTTGAGCACGGCTCATTCATGATTATGTACTGTAAGTTGAGTTGAATGATTTGCTAGTCTGCTTGTACAGTTACCCTGTGGGCACAAGGACATCTTACTTATATTATCTTATATAACCCTTCTCCCTGAAGCTGTTTCCTTATCAATGGCAATTGTAAAAATATTTGTGATCATATTCACTTATATGCTAGAGGGGACACCTATCTTGAACTGAAGCTATTAAATTATAATGAAGACAGAATTCAGAATATAAACCATACTGAATCATTTTTGGAATCAATAATAATAATAATAATAATTAGTTTCTTCATTTTTCATTATTGCACTAATAGCATAAAAGACTCTACAATATAGAAAACACGATTTTTATAGCAAAGACACCAAATTTTAGGTTTTTTAAAATATTTTAAGTAGTCATAAGCACCTAATTATTAATCTGTCAGCTGTAGGAGTTCAGTTTATTACCAAAATATGTAAAAATTTGCTAAAGGTATAAGTGCTGTTTGTGAAGAAGGAAAACTGGTACCTGTATATACTGTAAATAATTTAAATAAAAATAGTTTTTTCTAATGTTGGACACAAAATACACATCAGTAAGATATACAATACAGTATTACATTTTATTTAGATCAGATACAAAACATAACTCATATAGAGAACAGATAACATAAAAGATATGATGTGAAGAAATGACTTAGAGATACGGAAATATTAAAACTGTTAGCACATCCAATTAACTGACAAGACCATTAAAAAATGCTTAGGAGATTCTTTGTCAAGTTCAAGTAAAAAAGGAAATCCTTTTCCATTTTTTTGGTATAGTTGGTAAGACAGAGTTCTTCACTTGAATGAGGTAAGCTAACATGCCAACAGAGTGGTGTCACAGCACAATAGGTGGTTCATTAAGTGGTGATATCCCGCTAGAGGTTTAGGTATTACTCTGTGGATTACCATAAGACAAATAAACAAAGGACTTTCATCCAAATGGTACTAAGCAGTGGATCCAGGGAAAAAACAAATATGACCCAATAATGCTTACAAGTGGAGTCTTGATGCAAATTCATTTTGGACTAGCCATGGTACCTGTTGAAAACAGGTAATAGAATAATTAAAAAATATTTTCTATCTCCTGTTCTATGTATACCTTCAGCACCTTTCCTCTACTTGCTGTCTCAAATTTTGCCTTAGTGTTTATTTTCATTTAGCACATTGTGTTATAGATTATATTTTTGGTCTGTCTCATTGAATATTATTTATTTGAATATCGATTTAGTTGATAATTGTCTTTTCTCCGTCTTTTTTTCTGTCTTTCAGGTTGTAAACCAAGGCCAAAATGACGAATCATGAACTTCAGTGTATCAACAAAGAGCTCAGGGTACACAGATTTGGCAGTTCTTCACATGTCAGTCCACAATGCAGAAATAGGCCAACTATAAGGACTACAAGAAGAGTCCTTTGAAAGTACTCTGGAAATATCAGCATCATCAAATCCACGACACACCACTTGGATGGACACCAGGCCGAATCAGATTCACCTCTTCTCCACTGAAGCCCACCAACTGCTTTGGACCTCTTTGTCCCCCCGACTTGCCTACACCTAGTAAAGAAATTTTAATTATTGGAGATTCGATTGTTCAAAATTTAAACTTTCCGTCATCTGACCAGAAGTTTTTTGTATCCTGCTTGTACCCATGTCTTGGATATTGAAAAAAAACCCACCACCAACCTTTGAGTAGCACATACACAGACAATTTGGAAGTGTTGTTCTTTAAGAGGGTGTAAATAATATTCAGCTCAGATATCTTTATTATCGACTGTGCTAACTGTATCAAGTGTGCCCATTGGAGGGTGAACGACCAACTGGCTTAAGTTCTGGCTTTTATGATGCAGAAACTGATTGCCATCAGACCTAACTATTTGATTTGCTCGCTTCTGTCTTCCGACTGTGGCCCTCTTCTTCTTCTTCTTCTTCTTCTTCTTCTTCTTTTGGCTGCTCACCTTAGGGATTGCCACAGCGGATCATCTTCTTCCACATCTTTCTATCCTCTGCATCTTGTTCTGTTACACCCATCACCTGCATGTCCTCTCTCACCACATCCATAAACCTTCTCTTAGGCCTTCCTGTTGTTCTCTTCCCTGGCAGCTCTATCCTTAACATCCTTCTCCCAATATACTCAGCATCTCTCCTCTGCACATGTCCAAACCAAAGCAATCTCGCCTCTCTGACTTTGTCTCCCAACCGTCCAACTTAAGCTGACCCTCTAAGGTACTCATTTCTAATCCTATTCTTCCTCGTCACACCCAATGCAAATCTTAACATCTTTAACTCTGCTACCTGCAGCTCTGTCTCCTGCTTTCTGTTCAGTGTCACCATCTCTAACACATATAACATAGCTGGTCTCACTACCGTCCTGTAGACCTTCCCTTTCACTCTTGCTGATAACCATCACACATCACAAATTACTCCCGACACTCTTCCCCAACCATTCCACCCTGCCTGCCCTGTCTTTTTCACCTCTCTTCCACACTCCCTGTTACTCTGTACTATTGATCCCAAGTATTTAAACTCATCCACCTTCACCAACTCTACTCCCTGCATCCTCACCATTCCACTGACCTCCCTCTCATTCACACACGTATTCTGTCTTGTTCCTATTGACCTTCGTTCCTCTCCTCTCTAGAGCATATCTTCACCTCTCCAGGGTCTCCTCAACCTGCTCCCTACTATCGCTACAGATCACAATGTTATGAGCAAACATCACAGTCCACAGGAACTCCTGTCTAATCTCGTCTGTCAACCTGTCCATCACCATTGCAAATAAGAAAGGGCTCAGAGCCGATCCCTGATGTAATCCCACCTCCTCCTTGAATGCATCTATCACTCCTACTGCAGACCTTACTACTGTCACACTTCCCTCATACATATCCTGTACAAACTCTAACGTACTTCTCTGCCACTCCTGACTTCTTCATACAAAACCACAGCTTCTCTCAAGGCACATTGTCATATGCTTTCTCCAGGTCTACAAAGACGCAATGCAACTCTTTCTGGCCTTCTCAATACTTCTCCATCAACATCCTCAGAGCAAACATCACATCTGCGGTGCTCTTTCTTGGCATGGAACCATACTGCTGCTCACTAATCATCACCTGACTTCTTAACTGAGCTTCCACTACTCTTTCCCATAACTTCATGTTGTGGCTCATCAATTTTATCCCCCTGTAGTTACTGCAGTCCTGCTCATCCCCCTTATTCTTAAATATCGGCACCAGTAAACTTCTTCTCCACTCCTCAGGCATCCTCTGACTTTCCAAGATTCCATTAAACAATTTGGCTAAAAACACCACTGCCATCTCTCCTAAACACCTCCATGCTTCCACACATACTGTATGTCTTCTCGACCAACAGCCTTTCCATTTTTAATCCTCTTCATAGCTGTACTTACTTCCTCCTTGCTAATCCGTTGCACTTCCTAATTCACTATTTCCACATCATCCAACCTCTTCTCTCTCTTGTTCTCTTCATTCATCAGCCTCTCAAAGTACTCTTTCCATCTGCTCAACACACTCTCCTCAATTGTGAGTATGTTTCCATTTTTATCCTTTATTACCCTAACCTGCTGCACATCTTTCCCAGCTTGGTCCCTCTGTCTAGCCCTCTAGAGGTTTATTTTTCTTCTATGGCCCATCATAGGAGTTTTTTGTTTTCCTCTCCCCCATCCCAGCTGGTCAACTAATCACATTCAGGAATCCAAAAAAAAAAATCCATCTACATCCAAAGTCAACTGAAACCACTATGGACTGTTGTATTTGCTTTTGTATCTTTTCATTAACTTTAATAAAATCAAATTCTTTCTACTCAGTGGGTTGCCATGTACATATGCCTAGGTAAAATGTAGCTATATGCTGTGTATTTTATATGCATTAATTAGATCAGGTTGTTCTATTGTCAACCTTAATGTATAAATATTTGAATTAGAAAACCTTTCTCTGATAAGAGTGAAGGTTTGTTTTGCATTTTGGTGGTTAAATTTTGCTTAACAATACCTGGTTGAATTTGCATTTATGTGTATTTATTACATCCATCCATCCATCCATTATCCAACCCGCTGAATCCGAACAGGGTCACGGGGGTCTGCTGGAGCCAATCCCAGCCAACACAGGGCACAAGGCAGGAACCAATCCTGGGCAGGGTGCCAACCCACCACAGATTTATTACATTTATTTGTAATTATATTATTAATTACTGATAATAATCCAGTATATCTTTGTTTTTTTTTGATTAATCTGTGGAAAGCACCTTGAGTTGCAGTAAATGTATGATAAGGTGCTATATAAATAAAGTTATTACTGTTATTCATAGGTTGGCACGGTGGCGCAGTGGTAGCACTGCTGCCTCGCAGTAAGGAGACTTAGGTTAGCTTCTCGGGTCCTCCCTGCGTAGAGTTTGCATGTTCTCCCCATGTCTGTGTGGGTTTTCTCCGGGTGCTCCGGTTTCCTCCCACAGTCCAATGACATGCAGGTTAGGCGCATTGGTGATCCTAAATTGTCCCTAGTGTGTGCTTGGTGTGTGTGTGTTTGCCCTGCAGTGGGCTGGCACCCTGCCTGGGATTTGTTCCTGCCTTGGGCCCTGTGTTGGCTGGGATTGGCACCAGCAGACCCCCGTAACCCTGTGTTAGAATATAGCGGGCTGTAAAATGACTGACTGACTATTATTCACATGTGTGTTCACTGGCGCTCACTCTTTGAAGTGCATTCCCGTGCCTGCTTCTCAGATTCTGATCATTTTCAAGGTGTCTTTCTCACCTCCTATCTAGTTTTATACTTTCAGTCTTTGAAGATTACTCTGTCAGCGTGCGTCTGATACCTTTACTAACATCTAATTACCGGCAGTCTCTTTCTCAAGCGTATTCCTGTAAAGCTGGCTTCTCAGACTCACCTCCTGTCCTAATTTACACTTGCCATCTTTGACAGTGACACTCTCAACGTATCTCATACGCCTTTACTTCTCTTTGTGTGTCTCATACTTGCACTTCCTCGTTTGACCACATCATCAAAGCCAAACTGACCCACCAGATTGCCCAGAGGGACTGAACACACAGACCTTAGTGTTTTACTATATAGTAGATAGATTGTGTGAGTCCGGATAAAGAAGTACTGAAGTTTAAGTTCAACTATGTTTTAGAACACAACGGAATATCTTAAATCTGATTATTGAATGAAAATGCAAAGCCATTTTTTGACTCAATTCCAACTATTTTGTTGAAAAATCAGTTTTAGTAGCTGCACAATCAATATTTCATACAATTAAATGAATTATTTATTAAATGGCTGCAATGGACTGATGACCTTTCCAGTGTTTGTTCCTGCCTTGCGCCCTATACTAGGTGTGATAGGCTCCCACACCCAGCGACCCTGTGCAGGACTAAGTAGGTTAGAAAATGACCGGCTGATTTATTAAAAGGGATTTTCCCTAATTTCTTCAATGCAGCAATTGATGGTTCTGTATTGAGAAATTTAGTTTATAAGAATTATAAACCATTTTCTAATTTGCCTTTTTTTCCTAAAGTTTTAGAGAAAAGTTTAACTGTATGATTCTAATCTTGTCTAAAAAGAGAGTTTTTACGAAAAATGTCAGTTGCTTTTCATCCCAGTTAGAGCACATAAACTGCTTTAACTTGTATTTTAAATGAAATTCTATTCCTGATGCAAGATTTGCAGTTATTGTATTTGTAGTTTTAAGTGTTGTGTTGATAGTACTGATCATGATATTCAGTTTGAATTTTATTGGTCTATCAAACACTCTTCTTAGTTGGTATATAAATCATATTCTGTATGTGCAGAGGTGAGAATGCATCATTGTCTCATTCCTCTCTACAGTTAGGATTAGTTCTACTTCAAGGTTCAATGTTGAACCAGTCCTTATTTTCCCTCTATATATTTATATTGCCATTCAGAAACAGAATATTAACTTTCATTTGTATGCTGATAACATTCAGCTGTATTTTTTATATAAACAACATAATACTTCCCAGTACCACTCATTAAAATGGCCATAGGTTATTTTGTCAGGTGTGTGTTGCCCTTTATTAATAAGACTGCCACTCACCCCACCTCCTCCTGTAGATCTTCAGCAGCTGACTGTTTTTAATTCAAAGCATTAGTGAATCACCATGACTGTCCTCCCTGGACTACTGGCAGTTAACATTAATCTTATCTGGGTTCCTCACTTGCCCTTCTGTGCTGTCTTTTGAAGCTGGTCTACTACTCTACATTTTACTGTGCTGTGCCATGTTTCCACTCAGGCTGTTCATTTACTCTGATAATTCTAATCCGAGACACTGAAATGACAAGAACGAGAATGAGGGAAGCAACACACTGGATTTTTCAAGAAAAGCCGAAAAGGCACATTTATTACTTCTCTTGCAACGATGACCTCCCTCTTCTTGCTGTTGGTGCCATGGTTTAAAGATACCTCCTAGGATGCACTGGGACACATCATCAATGATGCCTTCTGAGGTCATCAGGTGTTTTGGGTCTTGCAACATTAGATACCTTTACTCTGGTGACCCAGCCAGGGTTGATCAGGCCCTGGCTTGTGCCCCAGCAGCATCAGCCCACTATTTAGACCTCCTGATTCAAACCCACCTGGAGGTCCTCTCTGCAGCATCTATGATGGATTTTATGGCTTTCTTTTTCACAGCTCCTGTGATGCCAAGCATGTTATAGATGTTGCGAAATGAGAGGCCAGCAAAGCTTCTACACTGCACTTCAATGGGCTCAAGGGAGCATTCCAGCCGCTCCACTGACACTGCTCCACCAGCTCCTGGTACTTGGACTGCTTTCGTTCATCAGCCTCTTCAATTCGGGCCTCCCAAGAGTTTGTCAAATCAACTATGAGCACCTGCTTTGAAGAGGCAGTTGTTAACACCACTTATGGCCTTAAAGAAGTTTGGTGTAACATGGTCTGGGAACTTGAGCTTCCTGCCCAAATCTACTTGAAGCTCCCAGTCCAACACCAAAATGAGCAGGCCAGCTGCTACCATAGGATATGGCTGAGACTGCTCTCCCACCCTGACATTGGTGATTTCCCTCTGGTTATGGATGACCCTGTTGTTAGCCACGGCTTTAGAGTTGGCCACTGCCACTGACTTGAGCACCCGGTTGTGTCGTCAGTGGTAATGGTTCATATTGAGGACTATTGTGCAGCTACTGAGGATGTGCTCCAGTGAGCCTTTTCCAGTGCACTGGAGACTCACCCTTGCCCCAGGCGTGTAGATTACCGCATATCATATACCCTGTTGCCCTTTGTATTTACCCAATAATGTCACTTGTGGGTACTGAACTGTAGCACCCATGGTTCATGTGGTACAGCTCCTCTGTGCTTGCCTAGATGGCACATTACAATATAAATATGAAATAAATTGTTCCCAAAATCAAAAAATAATATAGCGCTTGGTCATAATATTTACATGTTTTTTTTTTTTGCAAATGGTAGGCAGGTAGGTTATGTGACTTCTTCACAATCACACAGTGAGGCAGAGCCAGGGACTGAGAAGGCAGCTTTGTTTTGCAAATGCCAACATCTTAGCCACCATTCTGTAGAGAACAGGACTAACACGTTATTATAATGGACAGCAAGTGGACTGATGAAAATACTGCACAAACACTACTGCCTATCTGTCCATGTTGCCCTTAAATTAATGAGAATTCAAAGGAACTTAATGGCAGTCATATCCAGTGTTTAGATTCAGACTTCATCACAATTCTGCCAAGATATAAGCTGGTTCAAAAAACTGATAGAAGAATGAAGAAGATGTAAGAATTTAAGTTCATGGTTGTTATTATGGTATGATCTCATGATTCCACTATCTTCATAATTCCATTGATAAGAATTTATGGAAAACAACTTTAGGTAGTTGAGTTAAATGTTATCTTGCTCCTTCTCTAGACTACACAGTCTATAATTTTTACATTTTTTGCTGTTTAATACTAAATTATCATAAATTACATAATTTCTCTGTTTTTTTTCCTGTTCAATTGTATAATTTTTTTCTAATGAACAGAAGCCATGAGAAGTTTCTTTTGCAAAACCCCATCCCTTTTCTTCTTCCTCATTTCATAATCTGTTTGTCATAAATGACTCAAATAATAATTCAGCACGTTGAATATCTGAAAGAGGGTGGTATTTAATTCCCTGGAAAAAGAGTTGTGACACGATGTCTGAATGGCAGTTTTCCCATTGCTATACATTAGCTGGCCTTCAAAAACTCAAAACTTTTTAAAAAACCCACTTACCTGTTTTCTTTGTCAAGGAAAATCTAATGAGCTTTTCATTTGGAGCACTTTTTAAATCAAAACAGGACAATATAATTTCTGTTGTTTTCTGTTCTCAGTAGAATGAACACTTGTAAAGATGGCTTTTTAAAATAAAACCTTTTATAATCAAATGGTGTAACCACACAAAGCTTCCTACTAAAAGGTTTTGTCTTGTGGTTGGTATTAAGAAAATTAACACCTATGGAGTTGTTAATAATATTAACAATATAGTAATAAAATAATAGCAACCGTTAGGGAACAGTAAACAAGAGGTTAAAGACTTTTTGAAATATTTTATTAAGGCTTGTAATACAAGGACTAGCTGTACACATTTTTGATTTACATTAGTATTGATGCTACACATACACACACATACACATCTTTGCTATGTGGTAGAAAACTGAAGAAAACCAAGAACATCCAATAAATAATAAGTACAGTACGCAGAGAGTGACCAGGCTGGAGTTTAAACCGGGGTTGTGAGGCACTTGTGTTTAACACTAGAATTACCAGAGCCTATGAAAAAACTTATAGATCTGTCCCACCTTAAATCGCTTCGCACTTCTCCGTCAGCGTCTTTTGTCCTGTAAATGTGTGGATAAGCAGCAAACAGCAAGCAGCCTGCTATCACATCCCCAACCCCGCACAGTTTTCTCAGCTCAAGTCTGTTTACCTGCGTGTCAGTTGCTTAGAGTTATATAGAGTGAGAAGTAAAGCAAAATCACACCTTTGATCGTTATTTGGAACAATTGCATTTCATATGTGTTCCATGTCTACAACGATCTATGTAAATACATTGTTAAAACAGAAACGTTTTTCATGCTTTAGTAATAATTGAAAAAATATTGACATGAAGTGCATAATGTGTGAAGCCTGAAGTCCAAATATCAAAGAAACACTTTCACAAAAGGTACAAATATAACAGTGCGCTTTTATTCAAGAATTTAACCAATGAAAAAGAACCTGCATTAGGGTGCGACATTGACACACATATGCTATGACTGCTTCGGTGGTGCAACGGTATCAGCTGTTGACTGATAATGAAAACTTTGCAGGTTCGATCCCGGATGAGTACATTTTGAGAAGTGAGCTGCTCGTATTCTTACTATTTTAGAATAAAAACATATATTTGACTGAGTTGGGTGGTGGCCGAAAGCGGGGACCTTGGCAGTCTGATCCTCGGCTACAGAAGCTGGCTCTTGGGATGTGGAATGTCACCTCTCTGAAGGGGAAGGAGCCTGAGCTAGTGCGCAAGATCGAGAGGTTCCGGCTAGATATAGTCAGGCTCACCTTAATGCACAGCTTGGACACTGGAACCTATCTCCTTAAGAGGGGCTGGACTCTCTACTACTCGGGAGTTGCCACCAATGAGAGGTGCCAAGCGGGTGTGGGCATACTTATTGCCCCCAACTTGGAACCTGTACATTGGGGTTTACCCCGGTGGACGAGAGGGTGGCCTCCCTCCGCCTTCAGGTGGTGGCATGGGTCCTGGCTGTTGTTTGTGCGTATGCGCCGAACAGCAGTTTGGAGTACCCACCCTTTTTGGAGTCCCTGGAGGTGGTGCTAGAGGGCATACCTTCTGGGGACTCCCTCGTACTGCTGGGAGACTTCAATGCTCACGTGGGCAATAACAGTGAGACCTGGAAGGGCGTGATTGGGAGGAATGCCCCCCCCTCCCAGATCTGAACCCGAGCGGTGTTTTGTTATCGGACTTCTGCGGATTGTCCATAACGAACACTATGTTCAAGCATAGGGGTGTTCATATGTGTACCTGGCACCAGGACACCCTAGGCCTCAGTTCAATGATCGACTTTGTGGTCATGTCATCGGACTTGCGGCCACATGTCTTGGACACTCGGGTGAAGGGAGGGGCGGAGCTGTCAACTGATCACCACCTGGTGGTGAGTTGGCTTCGATGGTGGGGGAGGATGCCGGTTAGGCCTGGTAGGCCCAAACATGTTGTGAGGGTCTGCTGGGAACATCTGGCAGAGTCCCTTGTCAGAAGTAGCTTCAACTCCCACCTCCAGTAGAACTTTGACCACGTCCCGAGGGAGGTGGGGGACATTGAGTCAGAATGGGCCATGCTCCGTGCCTCTATTGTTGAGGCGGCTGACCAGAGCTGTGGCCGTAAGGTGGACGGTGCCTGTTGTTGTGGCAATCCCCGAATCCATTGGTGGACACCAGCGGTGAGGGACGCTGTCAAGCTGAAGAAGGTATTCTACCGGACCTTTTTGTCCTGTGGGACTCTGGAGGCAGCTAATAGGTACCAACAGGCCAAGCGGAATGTGGCTTCGAGGAGATTCTGGTCCACTGTCCAGCGTCTCAGGAGGGGGAAGCAGTGCAGTGTCAACACCGTATATGGTGAGGATGGTGTGCTGCTGACCTCGACTCGGGACGTTGTGGGTCGGTGGGGGGAGTACTTCGAAGACCTCCTCAATCCCACTAACATGCCTTCCAATGAGGAAACAGAGCCTGGGGACTCGGAGGTGGGCTCTGCATTCTCGTACCATTGCTTGCGTACTAAAGTGTCAGCATACACTTTTCGTGGCATTACACATATTGTTATAGCGCGTCTTTATGTGAAAACAGCAGTGTCAAATGCGAGGGGGGGATCATGAACGTGACTGTGAGAATAAAACTGAATTAAAAAAAAATGAAGCTAACCTTTACAAGTATCATAAATTACACTGTTACAGACTGGAATCAAATGTATGTTTTTATTCTAAAATAGTAAGAATACAAGCAGCTCACTTCTCAAAACGTACTCAATCAGGATCGAACCCATGAAGTTTTGATTGCCAGTCAACAGTTGATATCATTGCGCCACTGCAGCAGTCGTAGCGAATGTGTTTCAATGTTGCACCCTAACGCGGGATCTTTTTCTTTGGTTAAATTCTTGAATAAAAGTGCACTTGTTCTGTTATATTTTTACCTTTTGTGAAAGTGTTTCTATGATATTTGGACTTCAGGCTTCACACATTATAAACGTCATGTCTACAATTTGTCAATTGTTACTAAAACATGAAAAACGCTTCTTTTTTAACAATGTGTTTACATAGATCATTGTAGATGTAGAGCGCACATGAAATGCATGTGTTCCAAATAATGATATAGTATTTATAAAAGGTGTGATTTTGCTTGAATTCTCACTCTATACAACTCCAAGCAACTGACACGCGGGTAAATAGGCTTGAGCTGAGAAAACTGTGCGCCGGTGGGGGATGTGATAGCAGACTGCTTACTGCTTGCTGCTTATCAACACATTTAAAGGACAAAAGACGCTGACGAAGAGGTGAGAAGCGATTTAAGGTGGGACGGATCTCGAGTTTTTTTGTAGGCTCTGGTAATTCTAGTGTTAATGACATGCCACTGTGTTAGCCATGCTTAAGTGTAATTAGTAATAGGCAATGGTATGTTTGCCATAAAAATTATGGCAAGAGTGACAGAGAAAGAGAGAGAGAGAGAGCGAAACACACACACACAGAGTCAGAAGGGGAGGAGCCTATGAGAGGGAGAGGACGCACACACACACACAGAGTCAGAAGGGAAGGAGCCTGTGAGAGTGACAGACAGACTGTAAGAAGGGGCAGAGCCATTCTGAAAGGCCATGTGGATGGGGTGCTTGTGATTGATAGAGATGATCAACTACAAAACTTCAAAACGGTGGCTAAGTAGAGTTTACTATAAACCTTTCAACAATATGCTTAATTTTCGGCATCTACTGAGAGATGGGATGAGGGTGTTTACTGCTCTATTTACCCTATATGTAGAGATGCCACTGGTAAAATGGGAAATTGTAAAACATAAATAAAAAGCCAGAGTCATGAAAGATCTCATTATTCACACCCTCCTGAGATCATGCTATGAATTTTAAAAATTTCATAAAGGGATGAGCCTTTCCATCTACTGAGGTTACACTACTTTAATTTTTACTTTTTTGTTTTTCAGGGTTTAATAAATTATCAGATATCAATATTTACATAAAGAGTACTGACCATAGTATAAACTTTTACCTTCACATTAACTTTACAAAACATAAAATCTTCTTTTCATGTCATAAATGAAACTAGAATTCATAGAATAAGGTAAGTAAGCATACATTTTTATTCAAAAAAGATATTTAAGTTCTGAGGAAGATGTATTTTGTGATTTTTTCAGTCTGCATTGTTTACTCAGTTGATACACATTAATAATAAAAGCAGCACTGCATAAATTAATTAAACTATATTTTGTCAAATGTAGTTGTTAATTCAAACACTAAATGATGCAATAATTTTTAAGTTCATAAGAAATAAAAGTAGATCATGATAACAAGTATTTTTGTTCTGAAAAATAAATGCATACCGATACAATGGTCCATTTGCATGTTTAATTTACTGAAAGACATGCTAGAATATTAGCTATGCCACTTCATAATAATTCCAGATGTAATTTAATTTTTGCTGTTTTATACATTTACATTAACATCTATAATTCATTAATATATTATATGAATTCCTATTCCTTACCAGCATAAGGTAACTTGATTATAAAATTATCACATATGAAATATGAAAAAATAATGGCTTTAGAATTTGTAAAATATGCTGCTATTAATTATTCAGTCTGTTCTATCTGGCATACAATGTGTGAAAATGTATGGCCGCTCTCTTCTCATTTCCCTAGAGACTTGCTCTGAGAAAGCTCTTCTGCAATCAGTGAACAGATTCCCTTGCCCTGTACCTCAGCCATTTATATTTTTAAAATTACACAAAGTTCTTTATAATCAGTTATAAGAAGTTATTAGATGCAAGAAATCTAAAAAGAAAAAAATGCACCTGGATTTATAAACCAACAGTATTATGTCTCATATTTCAATTACCTGCTGATAATAACCCAAACATTTTGCAATTCAAGAAGGTTTTAATTTTACTATGACATGAAAGTTGTAATGAACCTGTTAGAACCCCCTTGTGTCCTTAAAATTAAATTACTGATAATGCGCTGTTTACTTTTCATTTACCTCATTTTTAATCTTAGTAAGGCAGTGTTTCTTTTGCTATTGGTGCTTTTCTTATGAACTTATGTGCAATGGCCTTAGCAATTTTACTAGCAGAATATTTTTAGAATGTGGTTTGTACTGACCTTTAACAAAAACATATTGCCACCAACACACATACATCATAATAGATATCATTTTTAATATTGATTTTTGTAATTACTGTTTCATCTTCAGACCATGAGTAGCCTTGTCAACAACTTCAATGTACTGTATATGGGAAGAGGAGTTAATACCACCACTTCCATACTAGTATTTTCTTACTACTCTGATAAACATGTGAAAGGAGGCCCAGTCAGGGCTGCAGATTAGAGGTGTGGACTCTCCATTCAAAACAAGAGATGAATGAAACTAGCACCATTTGAAGATGATCATGCCAAACCCTACCCCATATATTTTAAAAACTCTACTTAAATTAATTAGGTAATGCAAAATATTCATGAAATAAATTTGTTTGTTTGCATAACATGCCTGGTGTCGGAGCATGTCAACATCGATTAAATATTGGTTCCAACTTGCACTTCTTTATCTATATTTCCTGAGTTAAAGATGCTGGCCAAATGAGAGTCTATGTAAGTCCAGAAGGCTGCCCTTTAGTTGGTTGCTTTCAGATTTTTCCTGGGACACAGCTCTCTGCACCCCAGACTCTACCACATTTTTTGGCAGTGAATTAGTATTGTTTTAGGTTTTTTTAATCTAAGGTGATTGGACAATTGTCGATGCTTTATTTCAAGTTCACATAAATAGTTAACAGTTCACACCCACCAGTAACGTAACTGCAGATGAGTAAGCGTAACTTGAGAGGGCAAATTCAAGTGGAACTTCAGAAATCGTTCACTTGAAGAAGAAAATAAAGATAAAGGAGCTTTGACTGGACCAACCTGACTTAAGAGTTCAGCAGCAGGCAAGTGATCAAGGATGAGCTTACACGTAGACTTTTTCTGCTCTTGTTATGCCAAACAGAGTTGAGTAACTGGATGTGGTGTAAGTAATGCTCTTTTATGCTTTCCCTGTTTAGTTTCAAAGTTTTAAAGCATTGTGGACAATGACAGGGGTACAATACCTAAAACATCTTTCTGAAAAATTCAAGTGGCATGAAAGCAGCCACAGTCATCTAGAGCAGTCTTTTC
Source organism: Polypterus bichir lapradei (assembly GCA_026402145.1). Classification (NCBI taxonomy): domain Eukaryota; kingdom Metazoa; phylum Chordata; class Cladistia; order Polypteriformes; family Polypteridae; genus Polypterus; species Polypterus bichir. The sequence continues at coordinate 44,156,718 of JANRMT010062835.1, forward strand.
AACCAGTGTGCCATGGCACTGTGGTGTGCCATGAGAGCTACTCAGGTGCGATGTGGAAATAATAGTGTAACGCATCTAAACCTGAGAGGACATCCTCCTCATGTGCTCTAGATCTGTCTGAGGAGGACAGGTCTACCTGGAGAAGCTGGCATAAAAATAGCTGTGGACATAGACACGTCTCCATGCTGTTAGAGAGTCTCATAGCATTGGTGGATAGTGGGCCTACGAGTTGCCTCTGAGGCATAGATGGCCTGGCAATGGGGTGAAGTGGCTTGGAGATGATATCAAAATACTCTCTAATTGCTGTATCTGCAAACACTGATTTCCAAGCCTTTTTACCAGCTTCTCTGGTAGTCCTTCCCCTTTAAAAAGTTGAGCAAATGTATGAGATATACTGTAATGTGTTAGTGGTTAGTAAGATAGTGATGTGCCCTGGGATGATTTTGGTTATAAAATGCATCCCACTACAGAAAATAAGGTTGGGAAGCACTGATCTAGACAATAACATGAGGCAATTTTTTTGGCAGGCTTAGTGAAATGATTACATTTAATCAGAAAGTAATTGAGAAATTTACAGTCCTGAAGGAAAGGAGGGCAAAGTTTATGTTCAAGGAAATATAGGTATCCTTATTGTAAAGACAGAATAAGATTAAAGTTGGACTTGCCCTGTGAGTGTAGTACAAGATAGGTTGGGGTGGGTGAGTTATGTTTTAAGATGTGGTTGTCTGTGGATTTTACAATGTGAATTTGTGCCCAGGTAAGCCTGATAGACTTGCATAGGACTGAACAAACTGGCAACAAGTTAAGGATAAAATTAGGGTGGGAATGACTCTGTGGGTGTGGTAAATAATAAACTGGGGTGTAAGACATGAGAAAAATCAGAGGACTAATGACTGTATGATGTGAATTTATGGAATACAGTCGAAATGGGCAAAGACTGGGCACTACATTAGCATAGGCAGAATATGATTTGGATTGGACTTATGGTATGGATGTGTTATAGGACAGATGGAAGTGCACATTATTGGAAGAATACAGAGATGGGGGTGTTGACATTATGGTGTGGGATTGGGCAGAATGAGGAACTGGGCACGTTGGCAGATGACTGGGCTATTTAGAGAAAGGTGTAGTATAAAATTTGAGTGGCAGGTGCAACTGTTTCTTTCCACATCCATAGGGCAAGTTATAGGAACAATAAGGGACTGTGGATGTCATGGACTGAGGTTTTGGAGAACAGTAAAAATGGGAAAACTGGCCTAAGATTGGGCAGCATGGTGGAAAGGGAATAATATATTTTAGCCTGGATTTGTCCTTTGTGTCTAGTACTGGACAGGCCAAAATGTACATCGGCACTATGATGAGGACCATGAGAGCATGTGAAATTACCAGATAGATAGATAGATATGAAAGGCACTATATAATAAATAAGTAGATAGATAGATAGATAGATAGATAGATAGATAGATAGATAGATAGATAGATAAAGCTGAAAAGCACTAAAAAATAAGTAGGAAGATGTGAAAGGCACTATATAATAAATAAGTGCTGCTTCAGTTTGTCCCTCAACAACTGTGCCCCACTTTTTTCACCAGCTGCCACTGTGGTTAAACTGTCTGTGATTAAAACATACAGAGGTTTCCCAGTGTTCCTGTGTTTTTTCAGATATTATTTTTTGGCAATTTAATCATTTTAATTTGTAGATTGATTTTTAAACAAATGCTAATTTGAAGTATTATTGGTACTCGTACTGTACAAACACAGACAGAGAAGTTGGGAGCATGCACTGTTAGCAAATTGCCGCACCCACCACATGATAAACCACCTGGACTGGGAGCCAAGTGCAATGGGTGACACTTCAGCACCACACTGGAAGAGTGTGTGGTGTTTATGGTGGCTGCAGTGCCAATCCTGCCACCTACCCCCAAGTTTTTCCTGTAAGTTGGAGGACCTGCTTGCATGCGTTATACCCAGGATAGAGCAATTGCAGGCTGAGGGCCTTGCTAAAGGGCCCAATGAATTAGAGTTACTGAGTTACTTCTTGCATTTCCAGGATTCAAACCGGCAACCTTCCAATTGCTGGCTCAGATCCCTGGCCTCAGAGCTACCACTCTGCCCTACAAGCACAGATATCTCCATATTGTTTACTGTTTTTGCAGAAAATGCTTAAAGACAAACCCCCAATCATTCCTAAAAGGCCATTTTATAGTTTAGGGTTGCAAACTATCCTGACACACATCATTGGGATGTTGAAAAAAAAACAAAAACTAAAGACTACCAGAACAGTCACTCATTGGAACACTGAGAGAATGTGCACACGTCAAAAAATTAAGATTTAAACCTAGAATTCTGATGCTATGAAGCAGCAGCACAAATCACTAAACCACTATTCTGCACAAGATTAAACAGATCCAATTAAATTAAACAGCCATAAGCATAACATAGTGTAGAAATTAATGAAATTAATGAACAGGGACTACAAAAATTGTCATTTGCCCATTTTTTTCTGCAGGGAATTTAATTGCCACAAACCTAAATTGGATAGATGGATATAATTTAATGATAAATATGTTTTATATAGCTGTATACGCACACACATGCGCACACACTCATGGATTAGAGCAACCTTAAAATAACTTATTTTATTAAAATAAGTACACGTCCACTGTCTAATTCCTCTACGCACTGGGACTAATTAATTAATTAGGTTTTTGTTTCTACTAAGAAGATACCAAGTTTAACAAATCTTTTACAAACTTCTCTTGATAGGCTTTTTTAATGAGTAACTAAAGTGTTTTTTTAATCTGGACATGACACAATGATGAACAATACGTACACAAGGTTACAGTTTCCTCATTGCTCCCAATCCTCTTGACATTCTCTATGATAGCGTAAGTTCAATGCAACGAATCTGGCAAATTCCATAGCATATATTAAGATACCATAACTGTACAAAATAATTTTGTTACAGTTTAGAAAATATGTTTTAATTTTATGTATAGAGACTCTCTATCACATCAGTGTAATTGTCACGAACAACATCAGCCCTAAATTAATTTCTTTCATGTACCGCGTTAAAAACTATTTTTTTACATATTTTTACTATTATTAAAATTTTACACTGCTGGCCTAGCTCTCTTTCTCATGGGTGGGGGCTGATTTTGTTAAACATGACTTGCTTATATGGAATGTTATTTGATTTTAATAAAATCAATAAAATGTTAAAAAGTAAATGGAAAAAAACTAGTTGATTAGCTGTGAATTACAAAGTGACACATTCTAATTTTTTTATAACTTTTTTTTAAGAGTGATTTTTTTTTTTTAAGAGTTTTGTTTTAATCCCCTCCTTTTCTACTATCTGTGGGGGACCCAGAGTGCATCCCATATCTGAGCCTACATTTTTACCTTACTGGTCCAGCACACAGCTGTGTAGAAAATCACTCTGACCATCACAGAGCTGTAGAAGGTGTGAAGGATGCCACTTCTCACATTAAAGGAATGCAGTCTCCTAAGAAAAAGGGGCCTGCTCTACCATTTCTATATTGTTTCTCTGTGTCATTGATGTGGACCACCAGGTACTTTTAGGAGTTCACCACCTCTACATCCGTTCCCTGAATAGTGAAGTGGAGTATAGAAGCTCTTTGGAGTGGCAATTATCAATAACCAGGGTCTTAGCTTTTCTGATGTTGTTTCAGACAGCTCCTTCTGTACCAAGAAACAAAGTTCTCCACCTGACTCGTATACTCTGCCTCATCCCCTTTATCAATGCACCCCATAAGTGCAGAGTCATCAGAAAATGTCTGCAAATGACATGACCTGGTGTTATAGTTACAGTCTGAGTAAAGAGGAAAGCAGACAGGACTGTTCCTTATGGTGCTCCAGTGTTGCTCACATTTATAAATCAGACTCATTACAAAATATTCAACTAAGTGGATTTTATTAAAAAAAGGACCATTAAGGGAAAATGTGTTGCTACAATTTTTTTTTAAAGGACAGAATCCAAGTCTAGTTTTGAAAGTGACATTGGTATGGATGGACACATGTCCCCTGGTGGTGTACAGATGTTTTTATATAGTAGATTGATTTTCTAAATCAGCTTGTTTTTAAGCTGTAAAACAATTCCTCTTGACTCTCGTATCATGTATGTTTTTATTTCAAATATTTTTTGCTTGCATGTATTTCCTTCAAAGATTGGTCTGAATGAGGAGACCTACTTTATCTTTTGGTTCTGCAGGTGTTTATGCTCATATCACTCCATCTTTAACTTAGGGATGTGTGACGGACAGCCGCGTCCCATGCCCGGCCGGGACGCCTCTGCTGCATACGTCCCGGGGGAGCCACCATGGACAGTGCAATACCTTCCCCGGGGCGCCTGGGGGCAGTCTCCCTGGCCGTGGGTCCTTCCTCAGTCTCCCCCGTGGCTCCATGGGACATGGAGTCCACCACAGCCTGGTTGGAAGATGGGGTGGCCGCTAGGGGGTGCTGCGGAGAGCCAGCCGCCACAAGGGATGACTTACCAGCCCCACCCGGAGGTGCAATTAAGACCAGCTGGTCAGGCACCTGGATCACTTCCGGGTGGGCTATAAAACGGGCCAACCTCCCTTCATTCGGGGCCAGAATCGGGAGGAAGAGGACGAGGTTGCCTGGGAGGAGTGGTGGTGCCAGGAAGGGTTGTATAAAGTCTGTTTTGTGCTTTTGGGACTGTGTATTGCCTGTGGGTCACGGGGAAGACGTGCGCCCACGGGTGAAGAAAAAGAATAAAGCCTGTGTGTTTTGTACACGTGCCTCTGCGTGGTCTGTGCCGGGTCAGACGCTATATAGCACCTTTTACAGATGTTACCATGAATCAAATGGAGAAACAGAGAGCATCGATAAAGAGTTACAGAAATGTTTACATTGTAATGTTATTGATTTACAATCTGATGATATCAGAAATCTCTAATGCATGGAATGTTTCAGAAATACAGTATATATGGTTCCTCATCTATAAAGCATTTACTATGTGAGTATATGTATAGTTTTCAACCATCTTTCTTGAGTATTATATCTATAATAGTTAGATCCTTTGTGTAAATCAGTTTCTCATTATTATATAACCCATATAGCCTAAAGTATCTTGAGACCTAAAAAATGCAGACCTATGTTGAAACCCTACGAATTTCTGTTGCCATCCCAATATATCTAATATGTCAGGGTTCACAGATAATTCCTGGATGAAAGCTTTATTCAGGGAATACATTATGATTTGGGATTGATTTTATTTTTCCTGATTTCCTTTCATGTTATTTCTTGTCTTTTTTTTGTCCATTTGGGTATTTTGAATTATGCTTGATCCAATTCTAAAAATTGTTTTTATATGTGAATTCTAACTTATAGATTTTAGATGTTTTGCATCTTTTGCTTCACTGTGTCTGTTTTATTATGGTGCCACCATTTTGTGCTTGTAATTATAACATTGCTATGCACGGATGACCAATATTATGACTCCTGCAGGCTCTTGGGCTCAAAGTAAGCAAAGTGAGGCTGAACCAGTAAAGTTTTCATAGGCCTACTGAGACTGTGAAGGGTTTTGGGGTACAAAAATGCATAAAACAAAGAAGATGTCAAAAAAAAAGGGGAACTGTCAAATGTTTAGAATTTAAAGGTATTATTAACAAAAGAAACTCCTAAGGAAAAGATGTCTAAGGGCTCACCTTAGAAGCAAACCTAAAGCAAACAAGGCCAAAGTATAAAAAGAAAACAGAAACATTAAAAAATACACTAACAATTCACAGTCTAATTCAAAATCCAAACAGAAGTGTCCCAATATATCAATAATCCCATAAGGGACAGTAACAGCCTTGACCCCTCAGAGTTGATGTCTGGGGGATCCTTTTATTGTGATTCCCCCACAACACACATAATAACTCAAAAACACAGCAAACTAAATTACCAAACTAATATACAAAAAAAAAAATCACACAGAAAAGATTTGCATAATATCGAACCATCCATTATCCAACCTACTATATCCTAACTACAGGGTCACGGGGGTCTACTGGAGCCAATCCCAGCCAACACAGGGCACAAGGCAGGAACAAACCCCGGGCAGGGGGCCAGCCCACCGCAGGGCCATAATGAATATTTTTTATTAAATAATAAGAACCAACCAGTAGACCATTCAGCTCATCAAGCTCATTTGTTTACCTTAAAGTTGAGCTCGCCCAGTACCTCATCCAGATATTTCTTAAAGGTTGTCAAGATTTCTGCTTTAACTACATGGCTTGGTAGTTTGTTCCAGATTCCCAAAACTCTTTGTGTGAAGAAGTGCTTCTTGGATTCAGTGCTAAATGCACTTCCCCTTAATTTCCACTGGCGTCCTCGAGAATATGATTCACAGTTAAACTGAAAGAATTCTGCTGAATCTAATTTGTCAATTCCTTTAGTACTAGGGTATTGTACCATGTTAGCCATTATGGATGAAGTGAGAAGTTCAGGGCCCTTCTTACATCTTGCTTGAACGGGCCTGAGTTGCCTCGAAAGCTTGCATATTGTAATCTTTTTAGTTAGCCAATAAAAGGTGTCATTTTGCTTAACTTTTCACTACATTAATTCCTTTTATAATTTTGGAAAACTTGATTAGGCCTCCATACAGTCTCCTCTGCTCGAGTCTAAACAGGTTTAATTCTCTGAGTCCTTAAGTACTGAGATGCACTTGATTGTTCTCCTCTTCACAGTTTCAAGTAATGCCATGTCTTTGTAGTAGCATGGTGACCAAAATGACACACTATACTTCAGATGTGGTCTCACTAGTGCATTATACAATCTTGATTTACATTCAACTGTTTTTTTCTTATATAACCTAACAATTTACTTCCATTTCTAACAGCTTTTGCATATTGTTTAGATGATGAAAATGGTATGTCAACATAAATCCTTAAATCCTTTACAAAGGTGGTTAATTTAGGACAGTGCCTCCCATCTTGTATTTAAAATTGATGTTCTATAGCAGCGGTTCCCAAACTTTTTTCTCTCCTGTACCCCTTGATTAGGCTTTTCATTTATGAGTACCCCCTACCTTCATTACCCCCACCTATCCCTCAAAAAAGTTTTTTTTTTTATCTTTATTTTCTTAGGTTAGCTAAATAATCAAATGACTCAAATTAACCTAATGACATTTATAGGCTTTTATTTTTGATTTTACATTTTACAATTTATTTCAATTTTTTTTTATAATAGCACCCTATATAATAAGATCAAAACAAATAAAAACAGCATTAAAATAATTTTTACCCACATTAACTTATGATGAAAGTACATAACAATTATTCATCTTGATGTATAAGTCTTCCAAAATGGCTTTTAATAATTTTAACGTGATTCTTGAGCTTGTATCATGCATCCAAGTTTTTTAAAATCAGGTTCAAATGAAGACAGATATAACCTAAAATCAGAAGCTGCATCAAGCTAATTGCAATATTTATTCTTAATATATGAAAATAACGAGAATGCTCTTTCGACAGGTTCTGTGTACATGAAACGTAATACATATTTTATTGCTTTATCAATGAGTTCTTGGTACTCTCCTTTCACTGCTGCCCAGAAGTCAATGACATTTCTTTTTTTGAAATCAGATTGTAAAGAAGAATCAGTCAAAAGTTCAATCAATTTTTCTTTTTCAGAAACTGATAGTTTTTTGGCTTGTTGAAAAAATAATTCATTGAATGGATTTAAAATTCAGTTATCTTTACTATTTCACTTCAGAAAATACTGTCTGAACGACACCTTAAGTCATTTAAAGTGAGCTATTATACTACTTTTTACTACTTTTGACAATTTCAGCTCGTTTTCAGATAAGAAACTGTGAAGTGTCTCAAAAACTTCACACTGGTCTTTTATGATACAGTACATGATTCCCAAAAATCCAGTTTCTTGATCATTGACTCAATTTTGTCATTTGTCCTTTTTTTGGTGTTTTCCGCCATTACCAATATTATTTTCGCGTACCCCCAACTGGTCCACAGGTTGGGAACTGCTGTTCTAGCAATTTACCTTTGTCTACATTAAACTGCATTTTTCAAGTTTTCACTAAGTTTTCAAACTTGTCTGTATCTTAATGAATTGATTTTGGTGCCTCCGCAGTATCTGCCATTTCTTCAATGTTAGAATCATCTTTAAATTTCACAAGTTAACTAACTATACCAAAATCTATGTGTTTAATGTAAATCACAAAAAGTAAATGTTCCAGGACGGACCCCAGAATTCATTGTCTCTCCTCATCACATGTCCATACCACCTCAGCCTACTATTCCTGTACTTTCTTAGATATCTCTCCCACTTTTGCTCTACCACTGATTGTCTCATTTCTTATTCTGTCCTTGATTGTAACGCCACACATCCATCTCAACATTCTCGCCTATGTCTAGAACAGACATGGCTCTTAGAAAGAGAGAGAAAAACATTCAAGAATTGACCAGATAATTTAAGCCAATAAATAAGGTAGTTTAACTAAACACCTGTTCTTGGCCCTGCTTCCTTTTATAATAAGCACATCCTGCAAAGTTCAAATTGAGGTTGAAGTTCAGCTCTGTTAAGCATTAAGGTTTGTCTCTGGATGTTTACATTGAAAAGGGCCTTGTCTTACAGCTCAAAGGTCATCATTCTTTTCTTATAACAAAGGCTTTTATATGGGTGTATGAATTAAAGCTAATCATTTGTGTAAATAGCAAAAATATTGCATATTTGTCTATAAATCACAGTGGAAATTTTAATAAAACTCTTGTATTGTGTACTTTACATGCACCATCCTGATGCAAACTACACTTGAAAGGATGGAACTTACAGACTTGTGATTGATTTCCATATTTACCTGTTATTAACTTTCTGTTGAGCTACACTTCATTGTCATCTGCATTAAAAAAGTCTTCAAGCAAAAACAATGTATTTTTCTTTCCCACCATGCTTATTTATGTATTACAATAACACATGCTTAAATGCATTCTTTAAGGATTTAGCCTTAATTGGAGTCTGTAAGCTTTCAAAATGATTGCAGCAAATGATATGGATGGATAGTCACCTGACCAACCATACTGTACAATGCAGTAGTACTCAATTATTCTGGTTTAGGCAGACAGCACTCCATATAACTACAGCAATAAGTGCAGAGTGGATTATTAGACTTTCAGATTTTTCTTTGAGGTCATGTTTATCAATCAGTTTTTTACATTTTCCATCTTCCATTTCTTAACACCTAATCACCCATGACTGACTTCTGCCATCTTCTGCACTTTGTTTATGATGTTTTATTTTCCATCTTTCATTAGCTTGTAAAATGATTATTTAAAATAAGGAGAGTCACCCATGCACAACCTTGGAGTTCTTCACAATGAGAATGCAAAGCCACATCTTCAGTGTCTTAACTTAAATTGAAGAGCACCAGGCTGAATCTTTTATTAGGTACTATACTCTGGAAATGGAACCTGACATCCAGGCACTATTATAAAACAGTATGATATGCTATATTGTTTACACTGACTATAACTTGGAAATATTTACTACTAAACTGATTTCTTTTTGTTGGTTGAGTTTTGTTGTGTAGATTAGGTGCATGATGCACTTCTCAGCCTTATTTTCATGCAGTGAAGTCTGTGTACTGTATAAACCTGTCATAAGCTGTTATAATGGATTTGCAACTGTGTTCAGATTTGAACAATCACATTGTAAATCATGAAGTCAATTGAATTGTGTTGCAAAGCTTGACATCCGATACCTGACTTTGTTTCTTTTTATTGCCTCAAATACTCTTTCTTTCTTTCTTTCTTTGCTTATTTTGCTTTTTATACTGAACTATACCATTGGAGGTTACAGGAGGTTGTGAGCATCATTTTGCTTAAACAAATTTCTGCATGGCTTAATTCCTCTGATTTTGACTTCTAAATCTGTATCTGATAGGGTTATTTATTTAGATGTTTTAAATTGCACATTGCCATAGAACAAATTATTTATGAATTATAAAATAACTATCTTAACTTTCAGCTTGGATGGATGGAAATATTAGCACAATCAATTTGCAATGATTATTGCCTAGTTTTATTGGTTCTAGTATGATATAGGCTAATGAAGGCTATAATCTAGACTGCAGTAGGTAATATACAATTAATTATCAGCAACATATCATGTCTGTTTCGGGGGATGTCTGAGTGAGATATAAGGAATGAAATGATTCTAATCTGTGTCATCTACACTTTAGCTGTTAGGACATGGGTAGGACCCACACTGTGCTGTTTCAGGTCAGATATTCCTCCACTGATAAACAAAAAAGCTTGACAACAAACATATTCATCACTAGAGACAACAATGACTCATTGGTAGTCTTTCTCCCACTCAAACCTATCTCTCGACAGCCTCTCATGTTTCACTGGAAGACTTGCATTAGCAGACATCACTGTGTGTAGTATCTTGTTCTAGAAGTTCCACTACACTGCATGATGGGAAGGATGACACTGACGTGCAATCTCATTCAGTGCTTGTCCGTCTTGATTTTCATTGTTCTTATAACATTCTCAGCAATTTGAAGAGCTAGTGCACATGAAATGATATGTACAAAATACAGGTCAAATCGCTTCCCTTATTGATTCAATACAGTATGCAGGATGATCCTGTATTATAAGGGACAATTGGCGACTCTACAGGTGTGTGAGGATGAAGTTCATTATCAAGAAATAATAAAGGAATCGATCATGAGCCGGTGACACCTTATTACTATTAACTGACTTGAATTCATTTACCGGTGCTTCATTAAGTGTGAAGTGTAGTCAGATTGACCAGTTTAAATTAACATATTTAGCGGTTGCATTAAAAATTTTAATTGTAGAAATTTTTTAACATGTTAATCGCCAGCATTAATGGCAATTAATCAACAGCACTAGCTTTTTCCACTGCATAGTTTAGAACCTTCCTGCTTTACTTCTGGCTCAGTCAACAGTAAGAGGCAGTGACTTCCTGTAAAAATGCTGCAAAAATGTTCCAAAAACACAGTTTTTTTTTTTTTTTTTTGCCATTTAATGAGCGTTACCATTCATTTTAATGGAACAACCATTTGGCTGAAATTAAACTGCTCCCTGGTAAAATGCTTAGATGAGAACAGTGTCATTGAAAATATCTTTACAAGTGATTTAGGAGTGTTCTGGTCTAGTGTTAAAACTCTAGAAAAATGTTCACAGTACTTGTGAATGGGCCCTTAAGGTTGGTCAAGAGCATATGTGCAATACCAAGGAGAAAAGGTAAACCAAATAAATTTAATGTATGACTAGCTACTTCCCTTGACAAAATGTAGGGAGTTTGTTTTGGTGAGGAGAGACTGTTCCCATATTAAACTAATATATTCCAATGTTTCTAAAAATAATTTTTTAAACTTTTTGACTAGCAATCATCCTTTCTGTCTCTTTTTTATCTTTTAATGATTGTACTCACTCTGTTTCTGTCTAATGAATCTTCCTAAATTTTATTAAAAGTTTTAGGCCTGATGATCTAAGAATCCACTAAATGTTAACCTATTTTCCCCTGTTAAGAACTTCTACATGTTTATTTAATCAATCATATCTGGATTATGAAATCAGGAATGATGTTCACCTCTGCATCTGCTCTTTCTTAGACTGTCAGTTTCAACACTACTGATGATAACTTCTTACTTAGTCAGCTTATGCAATCTGCTACGTGTTTACACATTATTGCAACAGGATGTATTCGAGCTACACTGACTAAAGGAAGTCTCTGTTCATTAGTCATAAATATCACTTTGATGTTCCTAGCCCAATGTTTGGTACTTTGTTTCTGAATATTTTTCCCTCTATGCACTCACTGTTTTATTACTAAAGAAAAAATGTGAAAAAAACTTCTTGATATGTGAAGTTTTTTAGTACCCCAATAAGGTACAACTTTTTGTGGCAAAATGACTCCTTCAGAAGTAACCTTTGATACAAGAACTAGATATAGTTCTAAGTTTTTTGGTTAAAGTCTAGTTTGTTACTATATGTTAATTTACTTTTGCTTACTTCCCTATAAAATGTTAATTTTGATAGATGCATTTGTTCTACTGTTCCAGAAGTTTAAAAATCCTGTTGATGTAGATGTCTGTTCTAGTCATCTATCACACAGTGACACACTGTGGTCTGGATGGCAACAGTGCAGACGTCTGTTCTAGTCATGCATTACACAGTGCCACACTGTGGTCTGGATAGCACAGTTTCTTCTGTCACTGGTTGTTTTTCTCCAATGAGCTCATTAGATTTCTCTCTGCTGTACTTAGTACTGGCATTATGCAGGTGTTGACATTTGAGTCAATCAGTAATGTATATTTTACTGTTTTTACAGTGTTTTACCCATCATCTAACACTGCTGGAACCCATGCAGGAATCTATATATGCATGTTTAAGTCATACATAAATGTCAGCCATGAGATTTTCATGCTTCAAAATAAATTCAGTCATTACATATTGTCAAAATGCTTTTCAGCCATTTTCCATGAAACTTTGATCACGTCACTGAAGCAAAAAAAAAAAAAAAATACCAGTTTATGTCAGTTTAATTCATTTCAACATTGTCAAGCATTTTTAGGTTATTCCAATATAAAATATGTTGTTTGTTATTAGCTGATCAGTTTATATCACCAAAGTATTTTGCTCAGCAAATTTGCTGGATTTGCTGGTGATCTTGCTTGCAGAATATTTTCCTGAAAATTTGATGGGTGTCTGGCACAGACCAACTTTTTTCCCAGCGCCCCATGATGCTTTGTGAGCCCAGCATGACATCAAAGTGCTGTAGCAGCTTAGATTGAATGGGACAGACTCCCAAGTGTATAAAGTAACACTGATCCTGGAAGTGGCATTACACCAGATCAACTGGTATACCAGATTAAATTGTTCTTCTGGTATCCATGTAATAAGAACTATTCTACAGCAAGCTAAAATTTAGTAGAAAACCTGCAAATGCATTTAAAAAGCAAAATGCACTTGTAGAAAGAAACAAATATGTTGGTCTGTTTATGTCATAAAGGCCTTTTTGTATGGACTCTTATATGACCTGTTTGTAAAACTGAACCTATCCCTTTAATAATATTACCCAGAGTGCTATGCAGTTGATGCATACAGTAAGGAGTGAAGAACTGGTGTGCTTATTTGGTAATAGCAGCAGTGAGTGATTAAAGCATCATGTTAAAAAAAACTGTACTTTTCATTCAGTCGAGGTGAGTACATGCTATCAAATCTGTGGGCGGCAAGCCTTACATAAATTCATGCTTCCTGCTCCTGTTGCCACTGTTGCTAAACATTTCCATGATTTCGCTGAACTGAAGGCGAAGCAAATTCAGTGGGGCTCACTCATCACTAGTGTTGAGGTTTGGTTCAGAGCATGCACTGATAGCATTTTGCCACATCCACCACATGACAGACCACCTGGATTGGTAACCAACTGCAGCAGGTGATGACTCGGCCCCATACTGGAACAGTGTGAGGTTTCTTACAGTGGTTGGAGAACCTATCCTGCCACCAATCCCCAAGTTTTCCCTGTAAATTGGAGGACCTGCTTGCAGGGCTGGATGTAATTTATCAACATACACAGGACTAAGCTGCAGGGTAAGGACTTTGCTCAAGGGCCCAGCAAGGTAGAGTCACATCTGCCATTTATGGGATTTGAATTGGCAACCTTCCGTTTGCTGGTACAGATCTGTAGCCTCAGAGCCACCACTCTGCCCCAAAAGTGTGTTGGGCAACTATTATAGTTTCAGGATAGCACTGTGGTTAATGATATCTCTTCAAATCTAGAGAGACTTTGCAATACATGTGTAATATGTTAAAAACTAATAATTGTGCACTGAATGGCCAAATTATTAAGAATAACTGCCATTCCCAAGCATTTCACTGCGCAGTAAAAACTCTGATCTGATTGGACGTCTGCTAAGGGTGCAGGGGCTGCTGGAGACAAGAAGGCCAGCAGGAATTTTTATACAGAGAAGACAGGTTGTTTTGTGTCTCAATTTACCCGTCTGTTTTGTCTTCCCGTTCATAGCCTATGGATTATTGTTTTTGTCCTGGATTATCCCCTGTTCGTGTGTATGGACTGTCTGGTGTGTGCCTGCTGTGTAAGGACTGAATTATATTGTTTGTCGACCTCCGGTGATGGAGCGCTCCCAATCCCATCACTCTTCATCATCAGGATATACCGGTAGAACTGTTCTTTAAATTTTCTTACAGCGAGCTGATCTCTGTGAGTGGTTTTTGTTAGTTGTTTGTTGTTGCTTAATTTATGTTTATTGTATATTGCTGGAAAGAGAACTGGGGTGGGATTGTTTTGGTTCATGTGGTTATATTTCCTTTATTATTGTTTAATACATTTGTGAATTTCTGTTTTAACTCCGTTTGCTTTTTATCTCTATGAGGAAGTGTGTGTAAGTTGGGCCAAGGCTGGGTGCATTCCTGGGATTCCCACCAAAAAAATAAATAAATCACTGTCATCAGACGGTGTGAATCTTAGCTGAGTTTTAGACAGCTACATTGGGTAAGTAGGAAGGCACCAATAGAGCCTGTCTGAGTGGTGTTCTAAGGGAGAATAGCCCAGACCAAAGATTAAGTGGAATGTGGTGGACACCAGATACATTAGTATGATATGGCAATCAGTACCCAATTAAGTTTATTTTCTGTTGGCAGTATGAGCTAAAGTATATGAATAATAAATCCGTCACTTGGTCTGATGAGTCACACTGATGCAATGAAAAGGATATGTCGAAATACTGTGAGTTCATGAATACATCCTGCCTGATGTTGAAATGTATTATGTGAGAAAACTATTATTTATAAACTCTTTGTGCAAAAGCTATGTGTGGCTTAATGTGTTCTACTAAACTGCTGTATGAAGGCTATGTGTGTGCTGGTTAACTTGGTCGTCTATACTGTGAGGTAATCCAATAAGAAATAGGCCCTCCTTTACATCCCTGTTGTCAGCTGCCTTATTAATCATAGTTTATTGTAGTAATATAATTTTTTTTTAAATGTTATGGTATTCTGCGTATAACAGATGGTAACCTTACATATTTGTGATGGTGCAGGCTTTGCTGAATTCACTGAATCCTATGACATGAGTAAATAACAGGATATGTGAAGTTCATTATCTTCAAACCATTATAATCATATCTTAAGATTTGTGGCCATATGTTCTGGACACTCAGGTGATAGAGAGAGTAAATGCTGTCAACTGATCACCACCTGGTCAGATGGTGAGGGAAGTGCCAGGACAGACATGGAAAGCCCAAACGAATAGTAAAGGTGGACTGGAAACATCTGGGGGAAGCCCTTGTCCAGAAGATTTTCAACTCCAACCTCTGAAACAACTTCTCCCACATCCCAGGGGAAGCTGGGGATATAGAACTCAAAGGGCCCTTGTTCAAAGCCCCCATTGTGGAAGTGGCTACCAAGAGTTGTGGCCTGAAGGCTATAGATGCCTCTCGAGGTTGCAATCCAAGAACCCAATGTTGGACACCAGAGGTAAGGGATGCCTTCAGGCTAAAGAAGGAGGCCTTCCATGTGTTAACATGGGAGACACTCGAAGCAG
The DNA here is from genome assembly GCA_026402145.1 of Polypterus bichir lapradei. NCBI lineage: Eukaryota > Metazoa > Chordata > Cladistia > Polypteriformes > Polypteridae > Polypterus > Polypterus bichir. The sequence goes on from JANRMT010062835.1 coordinate 44,172,297, forward strand.
CAGATGGGTACCGACAGGCCAGAAATGCTGAAGGCTTTAGACATTGTTGGGCACTCATGCCTGACATGCCTTTTCAATATTGTATGGTCATTGGAAACCGTGCCCCTGGAGTTGTGAACCCAAATGGCTGTCCCTTTTTTAAAAAAGGGGGACCGGAGGGTGTTCTCCAACTATCAAGATCATACTTCTCAGGCTCCCTTGAAAAGCTTATGCCGGTTTACTAGAAAAGAGACTTTACCCAGTCATGGAACCTCAATTCGAGGAAGAGCAATGTGGATTCCGTCCAGGCCGTAGAACAATGGATCAATGGACCAGCTCTTTAACCTCATGAGGATCGTGGAGAAGACATGGGAGTATGCCCAATTGGTCTACTTGTGTTTTGTGGAGTTCATATGACCCTGTTCCACATGGGATTCTAAGAAGGGCGCTGGGAGAATTCGGGCTTCTGGCACCCTTAATAAGGGCTATTCGGTCCATGTATAATCACAATAAGAGCTGTGTCTGCATACTCAGGGAAAACATCAGCACCATTCTTAGTGGGTGTGGGACTTATCCTGTTTGTGATTTTCATTGATAAGATATCAAAGCGCAGTCAGGGGTGGGGGATCCAGTTTGGTGGTATTAGAATTGCATCACTGCTTTTAGCAAATTACATGGTCCTGTTGGCTTCATCAGCTGTGAACTCCAGTATACATTGGGATGGTTTTCAACAGAGTGTGGTGTGGCAGGGATCAGGGAATCTGAGGCCACGGTCAATAGGATAAAGGTGAAGTGTATTCTCCGAGTTGGGGGTGTGTTACTGCTTCAGATGGAGGAGTTTAAGTACCTCGGGCTACTGTTCTCATGTTTGTTAAGGGGAAAAGGGGTGGTGGAATTGACAGACAGAAAGGGGCTGCGAGCAATGAAATATGGTCGCTATACCCATCTGAAGAAGGAGCTGAGCCAGAAGGTGAAGCTCTTGATTTACTAGTCAATCTACATCCTTTAACATGAGTAAAGAACAGGATAAACAGTATGAAGGTCATTGTCATTCAGCAGCATCCTTCAAGGCATTAGTGTATTCATCTGAGAATTATATACATTAGGAGAACCCAAATAAGTGGTCACTAAGTGTAAACGTTTGACATTAATAAAAATAATGACATTTAAAAAAATAATAAGTTCTCATTCTTGGTAGAAGGTTTTGATTTAACTTATACTTTCCCATTTTAGAATGTGGCATGTTTTTTACCGGCCTCTTACTCTGACAAGTACTAATGTACACCTGGTTATCTTTCCCCAAAGACAGTGCTAATTAACTGTTTTATTTAAATTGGAGAAATCCTTTTGATAATTTACAGATCTGACAAAGTGGTTATTCTTGGTATTTCAGTCAAAATGGGAGGAAGGCATTTCTGTCTCAACCTGCTCACAAAAGACTGCCTGGGTTGTGAATTATAAGACACTAGGTTTTTCCATTGAAGCTAATTTCATTGTCAAGAGATGTGGTCAATGAACCACTATTTAGTCAGAGTTTATATCTCTTTTTAGTTTGTTCTATTTATATATTTTATTTATATACTGTATTTTGTGAAGAGATAAGAGGAAACAAGATAAAGAGTTGAGGTCAAAGGATAAAACCACTTTTAATGACATCTTTTCAAAAAATAGCAAATAAAGTAAGGATTGTTTTAGTTGACGATCCATTGAAATAATGAAAAGAGATAACATGAGACGAGATAAAGAGTTGGGGTCAAAGGATAAAACCACTTTTAATGACATCTTTCCAAAAAATAGCAAATAAAGTAAGGATTGTTTCAGTAGATGATCCATTAAACTAATGAAGTAATGGGCATTTTTAAAGCACTTCTGAAGAGCAAAGACAATCTAATCAATCGTGGGGCCCTGAATTAATTCCACCTTCTGGTTTGGAGGTATATTAAATATGAGTTGACGAGGCAGAAGAGGCGGGACTTAGTGGATATTAGAGGAAATGGTGTCACATCTCATCTTTGAAATCTTTGCCAGTTCTGAGACCAGTCTTAGGATCGACAATAGTCTGGAGATAGGACTGGATTAAGCTCTCTTAGACAGTAAAGAACACATTTGCAATCTGTATAGCCAGTTGAACCAGTATTTCAACAAACTGAACTTTGTGGCAAGCTTTTAATCTTTGGAGAAGGGTCAGGGAAAATTAAGATTCAATGAGATGTCTTAAAGCCTCCAGTAGATAGCAATGAAGATCAACAATCTATGTGTCACTATAGTCTGTGCATTTAATAATGTTTGCACTGAAATATATAGCCAGCTTAGGAAATGTTATCCTTTAATATATAATATATAGTTTTCTTATTGTAGCATCCCAGTCAGGGTGAAGCCTGGAGAAAAAGAAACTATTGAGTATAGATGGGAGGGCAGAGAGAGGAGTGAAGGATTGCTGTTAGTTATGTGATTGATGATAAAACGGAGTGAAAGGGTGGTACCATGAATGAAGGGACTGGCAATGGAGGCAGGGATTTTGGGACAGTTCAGGGGACAACAGGAAGATGTGGGATATAAGGACGAGGGACAATCATGAGTGGGGAGATTCTGTGCAAGGAACTGGATTTTTCTTTTATGGCGTCTCTTAGGGCCATGACAATGAGGGTTTTATAGATAATTCTAAATAGTTCTATCCATCCATCCATCCATCCTCTTCCGCTTATCCGAGGTCGGGTCGTGGGGGCAGCAACTTGAGCAGGGATGCCCAGACTTCCCTCTCCCCGACCACTTCTTCCAGCTCTTCCGGGGGAATCCCAAGTCGTTCCCAGACATAGTCCCTCCAGCGTGTCCTGGGTCTTCCCTGGGGCCTCCTCCCGGTTGGACATGCTTGGAACACCTTGCCAGAGAGGCATCCAGGAGGCATCCTAATCAGATGCCTGAGCCACCTCCTGACTCCTCTCGATGCGGAGGAGCAGCGGTTCTACTCTGAGCCCTTCCCGGATGACTGAGCTCTTCACCCTATCTTTAAGGGAAAGCCCAGACACCCTGCGGAGGAAACTCATTTCAGCCGCTTGTATTCGCGATCTCGTTCTTTCGGTCACTACCCATAGCTCATGACCATAGGTGAGGGTAGGAACGTAGATCGACTGGTAAATTGAGAGCTTTGCCTTATGGCTCAGCTCCTTTTTCACCACGACAGACCGATGCAGAGCCCGCATCACTGTGGACGCTGCAACGATCCGCCTGTCGATCTCACGCTCCATTCTTCCCTCACTTGTGAACAAGACCCCGAGATACTTGAACTCCTCCACTTGGGGCAGGATCTCGCTCCCAACCCTGAGAGGGCACTCCACCCTTATCCGGCTGAGGACCATGGCCTTGGATTTGGAGATGCTGATTCCCATCCCAGCCGCTTCAAACTCAGCTGTGCACCGATTCAGAGAGATGTGAAGATCACGGCCTGATGAAACAAACAGGACAACATCATCTGCAAAAAGCAGTGACCCAATCCTGAGTCCACCAAACTGGACCCCCTCAACACCCTGGCTGCACCTAGAAATTCTGTCCATAAAAGTTATGAACAGAATCTGTGACAAAGGGCAGCCCTGGCGGAGTCCAACTCTCACTGGAAATGGGTTTGACTTACTGCTGGCGATGCAGACCAAGCTCTGACACCGGTTGTACAAGGACCGAACAGCCCTTATCAGGGGTTCCGGTACCCCATACTCCCGGAGCACCCCCACAGGATTCCCCAAGGGACACAGTCAAATGCCTTTTCCAAGTCCACAAAACACATGTAGACTGGTTGGGCAAACTCCCATGCACCCTCCAGGACCCTGCTAAGGGTGTAGAGCTGGTCCACTGTTCCGCGACCAGGACAAAAACCACACTGTTCCTCCTGAATCCAAGGTTTGACTATCCGATGGACCCTCCTCTCCAGAACCCCCGAATAGACTTTTCCAGGGAGGCTGAGGAGTGTGATCCCTCTGTAGTTGGAACACACTCTCCGGTCCCCTTTCTTAAAGAGGGGAACCACCACCCCAGTCTGCCAATCCAGAGGCACTGTCCCCGATGTCCATGCGATGTTGCAGAGACGTGTCAACCAAGACAGTCCTACAACATCCAGAGCATTGAGGAAGTCCAGGCGTATCTCATCCACCCCCAGGGCCCTGCCACCAAGGAGTTTTTTGACCACTTCGGTGACCTCAGTCCTAGAGATGGGGGAGCCCACCTCCGAAACCCCAGGCTCTGCTTCCTCATTGGAAGGCATGTTAGTGGGACTGAGTAGGTCTTCAAAGTACTCCCCCCACCGACCCACAACGTCCCAAGTCAAGGTCAGCAGCGCGCCATCCCCACCATAAACAGTGTTGACACTGCACTGCTTCCCCCTCCTGAGATGCCGGACGGTGGACCAGAATCTCCTCAAAGCCGTCTGAAAGTCATTCTCCATGGCCTCCCCAAACTCCTCCCACTCCCACGCCCGAGATTTTGCCTTAGCAACCACCGAAGCTGCATTCCGCTTGGCCTGCCGGTACCTATTAGCTGCCTCTAGAGTCCCACAGGACAAAAGGGTCCGGTAGGACTCCTTCTTCAGCTTGACGGCATCCCTCACCGCCGATGTCCACCAATGGGTTCGGGGATTGCCGCCACGACAGGCACTGACCACCTTACGGCCACAGCTCCGGTCAGCCGCCTCGACAATAGAGGCACGGAACATGGCCCATTCGGACTCAATGTCCCCCACCTCCCTCAGGATGTGGTCGAAGTTCTGCCGGAGGTGTGAGTTGAAGCTACTTCTGACAGGGGACTCTGCCAGACGTTCCCAGCAGACCCTCACAACATGTTTGGGCCTACCAGGCCTGAACCGCATCCTACCCCACCATCAAAGCCAACTCACCACCAGGTGGTGATCAGTTGACAGCTCCGCCCCTCCCTTCACCCGAGTGTCCAAGACATGTGGCAGCAAGTCCAATGACATGACCACAAAGTCGATCATTGAACTGAGGCCTAGGGTGTCCTGGTGCCAAGTGCACATATGAAAACCCCTATGCTTGAACGTGGTGTTCGTTATGGACAATCCGTGACGAGCACAGAACTCCATTAACAAAACACCGTTCGGGTTCAGATCAGGGGCCATTCCTCCCAATCGCACCCTTCCAGGTTTACATGTCATTGCCCACGTGAGCATTGAAGTCTCCCAACAGTACGAGGGAGTCCCCAGAAGGTATGCTCTCTAGCACCCCCTCCAGGGACTCCAAAAAGGGTGGGTACTCCAAACTGCTGTTCGGTGCATACGCACAAACAACAGTTAGGACCCGTCCCCCCACCCGAAGGCGGAGGGAGGCCACCCTCTCGTCCACCAGGGTAAACCCCAATGAACAGGCTCCAAGTCGGGGGGCAATAAGTATACCCACACCCGCTCAGCGCCTCTCACCGGGGGCAACTCCAGAGTGGTAGAGAGTCCAGCCCCTCTGAAGGAGATTGGTTCCAGAGTCCAACCTGTGCATCGAGGTGAGCCTGACTATATCTAGCCGGAACCTCTCGACCTCGCACACTAGCTCAGGCTCCTTCCCCTTCAGAGAGGTGACATTCCACGTCCCAAGAGCCAACTTCTGTAGCCGAGGATCGGACTGCGAAGGTTCCCGCCTTCAGCCACCACCCAACTCAAACTGCACCCGACCTCCTTGGCCCCTCCTACAGGTTGTGAGCCCATGGGAAGGGGGACCCATGTTGCCTCTTCGGGCTGTGCCTGGCTGAGCCCCATGGGAGCAGGCCCAGCCAACAGGCGCTCGCCATCGAGCCCCAACTCCAGGCCTGGCTCCAGAGGGGGGCCCCGGTTACCTGCGTCCAGGCGAGGGAAAAAGTCGTCCAAGGTTTTTGTTCTTCATAGGAGGTTTGGTTGAACTGCTCTTTGTCTCATCCCTCACCTAGGACCAGTTTGCCTTAGGTGACCCTACCAGAGGCATAAAGCCCCGGACAACTGAGCTCCTAGGATCATTGGGACATGCAAACCCCTCCACCACGATAAGGTGGCGGTTTGAGGCGGTTCAATTTAATTTGTTTTGTTTTACCTTCATGCATTCTTCTTAAATGGGTACAAGTAAACTGTTCTGCAATCACTTCTTTGTCCTACATGTTATCCTTTTCAAACCTGTTACTGTGAGGTCGCTACAATATATACAGTAAATCCTCACTATCCACAGATTCCATTCCTGTGGATTTGCTTATTTGCTATTACAAATGATTAACATTTTTTTTTGCAGTACACTGAATAGATCAATGTGTGTCTACTTTCTGCCACGAGGTGTGGATAAGCCATTCAACACCATTTCTAATGGGGACCTGGCTTGCAATTGATCCCCATGAAAAATGAATTCTTAGTATGGGTCATAAGCTGAAACTGATTAAGTCCCTGCCCTTTGTATACTCTACCTGTCACTACTCGTAATTGGGTGGGTTAGTGAGGTCCTCAGATTGTTATTGCTGCGGTCAATAACAGTTGCTGGCAGTGCATCTAGCAGACCATCAAACTTAACTATAGATGAATTAAAAGTTTTAATAAGATTTCCATAGATGAAAGACCTCAAGTGTTATATTGGAAGGATAAGCATGTCCAGTCGACCTCATTTCTCCCACTGGTAGATAGACAGATAGACAGATAGATAGATACTTTATTAATCCCAAGGGGAAATTCATGGTCCTCCCTTCAAGCCGGTACCCTGCTAATTTTTCCCATAAGACCAATGCTTCAGTATCCACTGTTTCTATATCTGTGGGGTTTTTATAAATGTAACTGAAGAAGATAATAAGAACTGGCTGTGTGTACACATTTTTTTCTTTTTTTATTTCATATTATTATTATTCCTGTATTGTAGTGCTTGCCTTTCCGTTTAATCAGTATACATTTTTGCTTTTGTTTTACTTAATATGCCATACAATTCAATAAGAATGTATTTATGGGCTCTTCTAGCAGAAATACCATAAAGTTCTTTGCTTACAGAGATTTCAAAGAAAAGATGTGGTAAAGCTTCTAATTTCTGGTTTACTGTGAAAAAACAATATTATCACAAAGTTACAAAAAATCTTACTATACCCTAGCATTTGAGACCCAACAACCTCTGGACACTCAATTTTCTACAGCAGCACAGCCTCTGAACTGCTAAACCTTGGGATTTTTGAATTTTTGCCTTCTATAACCTTCCACCCTCCAGACTTCCTCATACTGTGGCAGCATCTGGAGGAGATAATTGCCAGGGCACAAAAAACCCTTCATCTAACTGTTGCATTTATCTCTGTCAACTTTTATTGTGAGTCTTCTGATACAGCCCGAGTATGAATTTACATGTTGAAATATTCTTTTAATATAGGCTAAGTATAACCTAATTATGTGTGGCATAGTTATTTTGTAACTATTTTTGGTTTGAGGAGGCCTTTAAGCAAAATAGCCTTTCCAGAGTATGATTCCCAGCTTTGAAACGGGTTCACTCCAAATACTAATACTCCCTACTGGACATAATCTCCCATCACACCCTACTGATTTTTCATTTAATTCTTCCATTGATGATTGAAAAGAAGACTATAATATGTTTGTGATATATTCAGCCTTAATGAATGTGTTATTTATTGACTTGTTTGATGATTCTTGATAACTAATTTCCATCTCCTATTCTTTTATATCAAATCTCTACTATTTGTTTTTCTTCCTTTTACTACTTGGTATACTTGACTCCAAATTTCCCATCTAATGGGTGGGCTGCCAATTTTTCTTTTCTGGAGATCTAGTTAGTATCTATTTTATAGATATATTATACTGTTTTGTGACTGTACATCATGTCCTGCCAATTTTATTCTTTTGTTCTTTATTGCCTGAATAGCATCTTCTTCCCTATATTTTTCTTAATTCTGCATGGCTGAGGTTTCTTTGTTGTTAAGAATATCTTAGATTGTAATGCTCACTTTCTGATAATCATTTCTAGAAGTATGGTAACTTTCAAATTAATTTGATCAATTAGTTTACTTTTAAAATCCTGCATGGTTAATCAGATAACTTCTTCACTATTTTTTAAATTGAAAATTCTGTCATTACATTTAACAATCAGTGTCATTTTGTGTTAGCATTGCCTTTATTTTATATTGTTTAACCAATGTCACTATTTTGTTTAATCACTGTCACAGTATTTTTCTACTCGCAGCAAGCCTAAATTAAATTAAAAGCCTCTCAGAAAACAAATCTGCTTTAGTTATAGCTACAGTAATTCCTTTTACTTTTATCACTCTTTCTACTCTCATGTGGATTACAATTGAGGTGGCACACCCACTTATGCAAGTTGTTGTCCATTTATTACAAAATATAGCATTTGTAAGAACAAATAAAATGACAGGGACTATTCAGACTTTCTAAAGAATGCAATCCTTATTGCTAGTGGCTGTCTTCCAAGGGTGAATTCTGCCAAAATACACTTCATCCACACTGAGCATGTTCTCTCACTGGAATTTGCACACTCAAATTAATCTTGGCCTCCATGCAGCAAAAACATCTAACAGAAGAAAGTCCATATCTTCAATTTAATAGCTCTCTGTTAGGTTATTCTCTAATATTAAGAGAATATTCAGGTCAAATGACAGTTCATTATAATAGAATGTACAGCATCAGTTTCCTCCGAGAGTATATATTTCACTGACTTGTGTCCTTCGAATTACAAAAATATAAGAGTAGATAATGGGCAATAAATAATTTCTTTTCTCTGGGCCCTGTGATTTTTTTCCCCCACATGTATGTAAGGTTCATTGGTAGACATTAATAAGCTCTTTTTGAGTGAGTGTGGGCATTTGCTTTGCGATGCACAGAAGCCCCACTTGGTGCTGTTTCATGTTTAATGTTATGAAGGTTAGGCTTTATTGGTGACTCTGAACTGGCCCCATGTGTGTCCAAGTATATAGATATGTGAGCTCTGCAATGGACTGGTGCCCTGTCAATGGGTGGTTCCTGCCCTACCCTCAATGCTGTTTGGACAGGCTTCACTTGGACAGGCTTCATCCTCACTGATCCTGGATTGAACTGGACAAGTCTGAGCCTATCATGTTTTGGAAAAGGTATAATGCACATCAATACTGTATATTCTAGCCAACAGACTTTAGATTCATTTTTTCAGTTCACACCACACGAAGAAGAGATTGGACTGTCTGTAGAACTCAGTTCTTACACCGAGCCTGTGATACAAAGGATGAATACTTTCTGTAGGCACTGTAAGTTTTTACATTTTATTGTAAAACTTTGAATCTCAAAGTGAAAACACTTTACAAAGTGATCTAAGAGGATTTCAAGAATAAAACACAAAATAATTGATCATATAAGTTTCACACTTTCAAATCAGCACTTACTAGATGCACCTTTGGCATCTTTGAACTTTTCCTCCATTCTTTGCAAAACTGCTCAAGCACTGTTGAGTTGCATGGGGAAAATAAGTGAACAGCCTTTTTCAAGTCCAGCCACATTGGAGCTTAAAAACAAAAATAAGCCATTCCTTTGTAGCTTTGACTTTATGCTTAGGGTTATTGTCTTGCTGAAAAACAAATTTCTGTGAGGGCGCAGGATTCCTACAAACTGCACTAGGCTTTTCGCCAGGATTTCTGGGGATTTTGTTGCATTCACTTTACCCTCTACCCTCATAAACCTTCCTGGGCCTGCTGCAGAGAAGTATGTTGGCTTACAGCAAACACTGTGTAGTCTGATGACCAAAAAAGATCATTTTTACTCTTATTTGATCATACAAGTTCAGAGTCTACCATGTGCTTTCTGGCAAACTCTCAACAACATGTCATGTACACATTTTAACGGAGGCTTTCTCTTTGACACTTTCCTATAAAGCTATAAATTGTGAAGCACGTGAGTGAGTTATTGGCTGTACTGTCTGTCTCCAGTCTCATCTGCTGCATAACTCCTTCAGAGTTATCATTGGTCTCTTGGTGATCTTCTTCATTAGTCTTCTTGCATGAACATCAAGTTTTTGTGAAAGGCCTGCTCTTATTGATTTAACTGCACTATAATTAACTGATATTCAATGACATGGATATTTCTTGTCTCCGTCCCCTGACATTTCAACCACCTTTTTACATAGTTGCTTGGAATGTTCTTTTATCTTCCATTTGTAGGTTACGCCACAATTCTGCCTCAATACAAGCTGGAAGTTCTAGATAAGGTGCATTTATACTACAGACTCAACTGTACCCCCTGCAACAACAACAACAAAAACATTTATTTATATAGCACATTTTCATACAAATAATGTAGCTCAAAGTGCTTTACATGATGGAGAAAAGAGAAATAAAAAACAAAGTAAGAATTAAAATAAGACAACACTCAGTAACATAGAATAATAGTAAGGTCCGATGGCCAGGGAGAACAGAAAAAAAACAAAACAAAAAAACAAACTCCAGACGGCTGGAAAGAAAAAATTTAATCTGCAGGGGTTCCAGACCATGAGACCGTCCAGTCCCCTCTGGGCATTCTACCTAACATAAATGAAACAGTCCTCTTTGTATTTAGGGTTCTCATGGAAAGACTTGATGATGATGGTCATTTAGACTTCTGGCTTTTAATCCATCAATGTAGGAACATCATGGAGCTTTGATTAGGTGGTGGTGGTGCAGGTTGCCACCACAGAAAACCGGGAAAAGAAACAGAAGAGAGAGTAGGGGTTAGTACGGATATTAGAGCCACCATGAATAGTTATGATAATAAATTGAATATACAGAGCATCAGGATTCAATTATAGTGAAGTTATGAGAAGGCCATGGTATAATAATGTGTTTTTAGCAGTTTTTTAAAATGCTCCACCGTATCAGCCTGGCGAATTCCTATTGGCAGGCTATTCCAGATTTTAGGTGCATAACAGCAGAGGGCCGCCTCACCACTTCTTTTAAGTTTTGCTCTTGGAATTCTAAGCAGACAATCATTTGAGGATCTAAGGTTACAATTTGGAATATAGGGTGTCAGACATTCCGATATATAAGATGGAGCGAGATTATGTAAGTTTTTATAAACCATAAGCAGTATTTTAAAGTCAATTCTGAATGACACAGGTAACCAGTGTAGTGACATCAAAACTGGAGAAATGTGCTCTGATTTTCTTTTCTTAGTTGTGATTCTAGCAGTTGCATTCTGCACTAGTTGCAGTTGATTTATGTCTTTTTTGGGTAGTCCTGAGAGGAGTGCGTTACAGTAATCTAGTTGAATGAAAACAAAAGCGTGAACTAATTTCTCAGCATCTTTCAATGATATAAGAGACATGTGATCTCCATTTAAGTGACTTCTTAAACCATTTGGCTGCACCAGTGATGATTTATGTGTGTCATATTATAGGGAAATACTTATGCCATTAGGGTGGTATGGTGGTGCAGTGGTAGCGCTGTTTCCTCGCAGTAAGAAGACTTGGGTTTGCATTCCATGTCCTCCCTATGTGGAGTTTGCATGTTCTCTGCATTTCTTTTGTGTACTCCAGTTTCCTCCCAGTGTGTATTTGGGGTGTGTGTGTATATGTATGTATATGTGTTCTCCCTTCACTAGCAGTCCTTCCAGGGTTTGCTCCTGCTTTTCTCCTATGCTAGCTGGGATAGGCTCCATGCCCCCGTGACTCCATTCAGGACTAAGCAGGTTAGAAAATGATTGAGTGACTGTTTTTGAGGTAGCAAAATGTGTTCTAGTTAGCCAGGTAGAAAAAACACTTATTTTACCTACTTCTGTATAAAATTCTTTTTTATTTTTGGGCTGTAATGTTTGAAATTATCTTTTATTAGTAGATCTCACAGCAAGAATGTCTATAAGGCCTATCCCTTGCACTCACAATTCATCCATTGCCATTGATCCCTTTCACTCATTTTCTAGGCATCCATAAAGTATCTGTCTGTCTTAAAGCTCTGAATTCCTATCCTTTCAAATTATATAAAAAAAAATCAGATAATACGATAGTATTCCAGATGAATGTGCAAGCTGGCATAAGAAATACATGTGAGGACCTATCCAGTTTTGGATAGTGATATGATTCAGTCAATTGTTTTTCTGCTTCATTGTTCTTTGACACTGGGTTTGAACTGTGGGACTGTTCCATGTCTTTAAGAAGTTTTCACCTTCTCCTTGTGTCTTTCTGGATTTTTACTGCCACCACACAATTATGTATAGCCAGTTTTGTTAACAGTCAGCTATGGGTTAGCATGAGTGTGTTAATGAGAGTTTACAAAGGGACTGATCCTGAAAGATGGTCGAGGTTGTAGATCCCACTGACCCCTGAAATAGATTATACAGTTTCATGAAAATGATGGACTGATGGATAAATCAAGTTTAATGTCATACATCAGAAAAGCAATATAATGCAGGACACATAAAATAAGATACAAGACTTAATTTCTAGTTAACATTTTCTCAATAATCTGTTTAATGTAGGCATTTACTTGAAATCACAGTACATATCACATAGTCGATGAGCGAAATTTGTTGTAGGACATGCAAGATTTTATATTAGTTTATAAATTCCACAAATGTAGTACAAGGATACATGCACCATTGTAAAGCAAATTTGTAATTCATATTTTCTCAACAATGTTTAGTCTTAATTAGGTGCATTTCATTTATTTTTTACACCTGTTATATCAAGCCATCCATTTTCTAAACTTCTCTTTTAATAACAGAGTTGCAGACACATCAGATACAAGCATGAGTATAGCAGAGGAACAAGCCACATGCAAGGTAGCAACTCATCATGCTCCTTCTTGTACAAACTCACATATACTCCTAATGAGCGAATTTAGAAATGTCTTTTAACCTAGCATTACATTTTTGCAGTGCAAGACAAAACTGAACTATCAAATGAAAACCTACATAGATGCAAGAAGAATATTCAAAATCAATACAAATTGTGACAAGGCGAAGAACTGAACACTGGTCACTTGAGCTGTAATGCAGCAATACTTAATAATCACTGCAGAGCCTTGACACTCCTTATTTTTGCACATTGCATTTATAATATTTTCAGGTTTTATATTGCTGTAAACAAAATGCAATTTCTCAACCAAATTTGCAAATTTCTATTCTGCATATGTGCTTTGCAAATATCCTGAGCTATGCATTCCATATGAATGAGTGTGTTGTATGGCAATATGTTTAAATATGATAAGGAAACTAATATCCATTGTATGAAATTGAGTTCACACTGCCTTTAGGTGAATTCATATACTTCTTAAAACTGAAACCAGTAGTATACACTTCCCACACTCAGAAAACGGACAAAATTCCCCTTAAGCAAATCTGCTGACCAAGAACCATAAACATACAAATCTATGTTCTGCATATAGTCAAGTAATATTTAATGTCTGCATGGGGAATTTCTTGTCATTGTGTAACACCATATTATTAATTTTACAAAATGCTGAAAAGGGAACTATTGACTTTAAATTCTTTAACCTCATAGTTCCAATTCAATTTTGTAAATTCAAAATCTTTTTGGTTATTTGGTTCCCTAGTTTCTGCACAAGTTAATATAGCTAACTCAGCTGATATATTAGTTTTTGAACTAAACTAACAATAATATACATATACATATACTGACATAATATGCAAAGCTATGCTTCCTCCTTTGATATTCCATATCATTCATTCATATTTCAGTTGACAACTATGTGGAAAAAGAGCCACGAAGGAAACTACTTAACATTTTGTAAATTGTTGTTGCATGTTATTTTATTATTCCACAGAAGCTTTCTTGTTTAATGTGCATTTTTATTTCTCTTTTATACATGTGATACAAGTAATACTGACTTGATCAAATCATTTAAATTTGAATCATCTTTCTCTGTAATATATGAAAAAACTGATCGATATAGGTCAATTTTCTCTGTATAGCTGCTAAGTATTTGAGACTGTCAACCTCCATCTATCCATTCATTTTCAAACCTGTTTTGACATGATAAGGTTGCAGGGGGCTGCAGCCTGTCTCAGCAACATTAGGCCCAAGGTGGAAACAAGTCCTAAAGAGGTGTGGTATTGTTACTCTCTTACATATAGTGTCTATAAAAATATTCATCCCCCTTGGAAGTTTTTCAAATTCTGTAATATAACATTGAATCACAGTGGGTTTAATTTGTTTTTTCTGGTACAGCTCAACAGAAAAAGTGTCTTTAATGTCAAAGTAAAAACATATTTCTGAAAAGTGATGTAAATTGATTCCCAATATACAACAGAATAATGTATTCAGCCTCTTCAAGTCACTATTAAATGATTAACTTCTGGCCACCATGACAGCCTTAAGTTTGTGTGCCCAGGTCTCTTTCAGCTTTGCATTTCTGGACATCGCAGTGTTCTCCCATTTCTCTCTGCAAAACTTTTCAAGATCTGGGGATTGAGAGTGAACAGTCTTTTTCAAGTCCAGCCATTAATTCTGAATTGGTTTGAAATATGGAGTCTGATTTTGCCACTCCAGGACATTACCAATATTGTTTTAAAGCCATTCCATTGTTGCTTTGGTTTTATGCTTGGGGTTATTGTCTTGCTGGATAGGAAGCTTTCTTGCAGACTGAATCGTATTGTTCTCCAGGATTTCCTTGTATTTTGCTGCTTTCATGTTACCCTATACCCTCACATGTCTTCCAGAGACTGCTGTAGAGAAGCATCCCCACGACATAATGCTGCCAACACCATCCTTCACAGGGGGGATGTTTTTGATAATGTGGAATATTTGGCTTATATCAAACATGGGATTAAATCCGATGGCCAAAAAAACTCAATTTTGGTCTTGTCAGAAAATAGAACATTCTTCCAGCTGACTTTAGAGTCTCTCCCATGTGCCTTCTGGTAAATTTTGTCAGAATTCATGTGTGTTTATTTTTAATAGAGGCTTTCTCTTTGCCACTCACCCAAAAAGCTATGTGACTGGGGAAGCACCCAAGCAACAGTTGTATGCAAAGTTTTCAATCACCTTTTGATGCATGTGTTTTGAATGTTCTTTTCTCTTCGTTGTGTAGGTTAGTCTACCATACCGAATCATCATAAGTTGGACCTACCAGTTAAGGTGCATTTATGCTACAATCAATTAGAACTCCTTGACCACAGACATTTAACCAATATGTGACTTCTTAAACCAGCTGACTGCACCAGTGATGATTTGGGGAATACGTATGTGCTCAACTATTTTGCATTTTACATTTGTAATTAATTTAGACCATTTTGTAGAGATATGTTTTGACTTTGATATTAAAGCAAAATTTTTAATAAGTGTCAAAAAAGCTAAGCTATAATCACTGTGATTGAATGTTGCATGACAATACAATGTGAAAACTTAGGGTGGGTGTGAATTTTTTTTATTAGCACCATACATGTAAGGCCTGGGAATTTGTGTGTGAACAGTGGGAACTGAGAATAAATTCAACAGGAAGTAAACTTGTTTTTTTATTTTTTTAACTTGGAGTGAGTGATTCTTAAAGGCTCTTCTGATAATATGATAATGTTTTAAATGCAAAAAATTCTTAATAAGGTAAATGCATAATTTGGGATTGTGACTTGAAAAAAACAAAGTGAGAGTAGAATGGTGACTGCCTGACTATGCTAACATAGTATTTTCATCTTCCAGCTAATGTATAGAAGCTGTTAGTAAAACTAGTAAATAAAGTTTTGAGCAACTGCAGTATGACCAGGTATTAATACATAGGATTTAGGTGGGATTTAGTTTTCTAATAACAGTGTAGGTATAATTGGTATTCTATTCTTTATATTTTTGACATATACAATATCAATTAAAGTTGTAAAAGATATTTTGCGCTGGGCATATAGGATTTCCTACATTTTAAATATTCTTGTGTCTCCTATATCTACTTTATATATATATATAAAATCCTAAGCCTAAAAGTGCAACGGTTTTATGTGATATTTTTATGTCATTTTTTGTCACGCTTTAAATCGGGCTTATTTTAAAACCTACATATATATGTATGGTATCATTCTTTTCAGAATGTATTGAACTTTAATGTGATGTTTTTAGATTTTCAGATTCTTATTCCATTTTTAAACTATAAATTAAAAAATATCAAGAAATCATGTCCAGCGAGATGAGACTTTGTGCCAAGAGATTTAACCATGCCCGGGGCTGTAAATAAAAGACAAAGAGTAGGACAGCTGCTGTACAGGCTTTTAAATGTTCAAAGTTCCGTGCAAGATGCAGATCACGCGGCACGGCAGCAGCAGCAATCCAGGAGCTGATCGAGCAAAGAGGAGGTAAAAAAAAAACCAAAAACTGTATTTGTTCCCCATTCTATCACTGTTTAAAAGGGGGTTTCGGAGGAGCGACTGCATCTCCTTGGGGTCCGTTCAGCCCCCCTCTTCACAACGCGAGCGGCAGAGACGCGAAGTGGCTGGCACGTAGTGCAGGCCGGGGGGGTTGGCGAACAAAGCAAGCAGGGGGTGAACCCCCTAGTAAGTACTGTACTGTATATAGAATTTCAAACTGACTTGTGCAGTATATTTCTACTTGTACTACAGCATGGTTAATTTATGCTGACCAATATTGAGACTACGCTAGAATTAACTATATTAAATCATGACACCACTTTCATTGTTTTTCAAAGAATATATTATGATTTTCTCATAAAGGAATACAGTTTAAGTTTGCATCAGTTTTACAATCTGCTTAACATTTCAAAAACCAAACAGAATCTTTCACAGCATGCACAAAAAACAAACAAAATAAGGTAATCACTTTTACACATTCTCACCAATATCACCCACACCAGTCAAATCTAGAATTGGCATTCATTCTACCTGAAAAGGCAGAATATCCAGAGAAAAAACATGCAGAAGTGGGAATAAAAGTCATTACAGATCAGCAAAAGTGAACTTGCCACATCTGACCCCAGTCTCATTGAGCTCATAACAACGAATTTCCCTATAAGTTGGTAAAGTTTATCTTTTTATCTAGCTATCTATGAGACTTCAGCATTAGGCACAGCAAAGTTCTTTTACTATGTTTTCTCTGCAAACTACTCTTTTAGTCTTGCCCTCAAATACATAGATGACTGAAACTGAGCTGGGTAACTCCTTCAATTTAGTTTTGTGTCTGTCCTGAAATAGCTGAACTTCTGAAATCACTTTGGCTATTCTGTACTTCAACCCTTTTTCTGGGTGAAACTCAGAAGATAAAGCCATATGACAAATTGGACTATTATACATAGTGTGTTGTGAAAGCAATACATTAAATGTTTTTGTGACTCTTATTTCATAATACATCAGCCCATCGGTTCCTTTCTTTGTGGAAAGGATTTGATGATTCAAACACACAAAATACAAACCAGCATCCTCCTAGAGTATAGTCATGGACTAAACTTTTTTCAGCCTCTCATGTGCAATAAAGTAAGGTTGGTCCTCAAAACTGTCAGTCACTGGATGTTAATTCTTTATAGCATATTTCTGTGTATACTCTAGAGACTATATAGTGTATTAAGCTCTCTGGTAAGATATCTGTTTCTGAGATGCTGGAATGAACATGTCTCATATAAAATTATGCCACAATGAAAGTCAAATAGAGCATACATTTTCTGTTTTCTAATGTTTGGCTGAGCAACATGATTTATACTTGTGCATTTTTTTAATTTAAGGAACATAGCAAAAGTCAGACCTCTTATAACTTTACAAGACACTGAAAAATTACTTCGCTTTTGTTTTTAGTTGACTAGATTACTGTAATGCACTCCAAACAGGACTACCTAAGGAATACATCAATCGGTTGCAATTAATGCAGAATACAGTAGCCACAATCTTAACTAGAAAAAGAAAATCTGAGCACATCTCACTAATTTTAATGTTGTTACATTGGTTACCTGTGTCATTCAGAATTGACTTTAAAATACTAATGGTTTATAAAACCTCAAATAATCTTGATCCATCCTATATTTTTGTATTCCTCTCCCCCTAGGTCAGGGATGGCGAACTCTAGGCCTCGAGTGCCGCAGTGGCAGCAGGTTTTCATTCTTATCATCTTCTTAATTAGTGACCAGTTTGTGCTGCTGATTACTTCTTTTAATTAATTTGACTCAGGCCCTATAGTTGTTTCTTTTTCTTTAATTAGCAGCCAAACAATAATGAGACCCAAAACAAGCCACCACATGACCAGCTCCCCTGTGCCCATTACACAATATCTGAAATTAAAGAGAGGTGATGGTCTTGGTAAGGTTGATCTCTCAGGTCACCAAAACATTTTGACAATGCTCTTAGAAAGAACAGAAAAACAACAGTTTTTGAAATGTGTGCTGTGGCAGAATGAGAGCAGCAACAAGCCATGGAATTAAATAACAGGTTTAATTAACAGCAAGAATTGGCTTCACATTAAGAAAGTGATTGGAGTGAAATTGGTTGGAGTTTGAAGCCCCAGTTTAGCTCGTTTCACATCTCATTTCTGCTTGGCTGTCATTTAATGAAGAAAGGAATCAATTCAGAGGGCTGAACTCTTCTAGCAGGGCTGTTAAAGTGATGGGGAAAAAGTTAATTAGCAGTGAAAACTGGTCACTTTGTTACTTATTCCTTAATATTATTGCCTGAACTTATTTGTTTTTCTTTTCTTGTAACTTTCTCTTTGATATCTTGTAAAGCACTTTGAGCTACATTGGTGGTATGAAAATGTGCTATATAAATAAATGTTGTTATTGTTGTACAATGAGTTGTACCCACCTGAATACCTATTTGAAGAGAAGGCAATTGTCATTATCAGTAGGTATACCTAAAAAAAGGCCACTGAGTGCTTATTAAAGCTTCTGCAAATGTACACTGTCACACCTCTTCTGTAACTCTGTACCCTCAGCTTTTGGGTAAACATGTTTTAAGTTAAATATGTTTAAAACTGTAGGAATAGTTCATTCTTAAAGATGTGTACCTTACTTGGATTTTTAAAAATCATTTGCAGAAAAATAGTAAATCTCATTTCACTCTTCTTATATTTTTATTGCTGCTCAGAAACAAAAGCTTGACAATCTTCAGAAAATGTAACTGGGCCCCCCCCCCCCCTCTATTTTGTTTCTATCCTTTTGTGGCACATTTTGCTACTACTGCTTTGCCAAACCATTTCTTCTGTTTACGGAAAATTACATCACCATTGTTGGAAATCTACTGAATTCAGTCTGTTTCTCATTACACATCAGTTGTTATAGTTGTGGTTTTTAAGCATGTACTAGTGACTATGCAGAATACCCATGAAGGTAAGACAACCAGTTGGCTTAGGTCATCAGAAATGTGATTTTCCCTCTTTTGAACATTTGTAGACCACCTAGCTGTTGATTTAAAGAAATTCTGTTATTTTTTTGTTTTCCTTCTTCCACCTGGCCTTGTCTCAATTATATTAATCAGGAATATATACAGTTATGATTTGTTTAATCATAGAGGTTCACTCCTGTTTTACTGTACGTATAACTTAAATAGTGTTAAGGTATGTAAATGATATGCTGTTTAGTAAACTGTTATTGTATTATTGTTGCAAATGTGTAAGTTCTCTGCTACTACTTAGTCAAAATCATTATCCAAGCATTCTGTAAATTCAATTGCTATCACTTTCATGGGCACACTATAAAAATATAAACATTAAATATCCATCCATTTTCCAATCTGCTTTTTCAAAGTTAGTCTGTGAAGGGTTTCCTAGTAATAACCTACCTAGAGACAGTCCATTGCATGGTAAATGTACACATAGTACATAAACACGCACATACACAATTGTAAAAGCCATATTAAGAGCTGACAATGAATGTAACAAGAATGTCTAAGGTATGTTGGAGAAAAGCTGAGGAATCTGTGAATGCAGTGTGTGTGTATTATGAATGAAGATTTAGGATCCCAGCTGGGATATTTCGCAATTTATTTGCATCAAGCAAGGTGAATAAAAGCTTAAAAACAATGTTGAACTGTAAAAACAAGGTACCACTGTCCTTGGAATAGTCTGTTGGTAATACTCCTCTGATGTTAGGTTGTGAATTCTATACCTTCAGAATAAAGAGGACACAGCTGCATTACATTTCAAGCTGTCTACCTTCTTTACTAAAACGGCATATAAAAATTATTAAATGGCATAAGAAAACACCACAGATGTGGATAGTTATGTTTGGATGCAAACAGAATAATTTTGGAAAGAGTGAATAAAAATAATGAAGGATTGATGTATAGTTAAGTAGCTGAAGTCTACAAAGCAAAGTAAAAGTTAAAAGCCAAATATTAATGGTTTTGTCATGGTAATTCCATTTCAAATCCATTGATGCGAAGACAGGAATACTGAAAAAAAAAATCATAACTAGGTTTTCCGTGTTGGGCACAAGCACCTGCCAGCCGTGTATGGGCATCCATGCTGCCACACGTTTCCAATGCACATGGAACTTGCCTGCTAAATGCCCTACTTGATATTCAACGTGAAATTGTATGAGAGAGAGAAAATCTTAAATGCATGCTCCTATAAAACTCCCATGTGTCGATTTATATCATAAATATGATAAATGAAGTTTGGCTCTTGGGGGGAAACACTTTTTTCCAGGGGACATGCCTCCCCACACCTTGGCAGCACCACTGCTATAAGTCTCATCCATTGTTTTGAGGCTGCATAATAATTTTATTAAGAACAAGAAAAATAACATATTTTGATTATTTGGTACTTTTCTAGTTCTGGCTTTTGTATTGTGTAATTTAAACTAATGTGAAGGATGGCCGGCCATTTATCCCGGCCAATACCCCCAAGCCGCCAGGTGGAGCCCTCCTTGCAGCATGGAGGTCCCCAGAAGACCAGCAGGGCATCATGGACAATGGAGTTTTTATGCAAAACCCTGCTGGATGCCATGGGGGCAACAGGAGGGAGCTGCAGGGAGGACCGAGGGCTTCTTCGTGCTCTGTGACCCGGAGGTTCGTCATAGGAAGAGCGACAGACTTCCGGGTTGAAGAAAAGAACTTTTACCTGACCCGGAGGTGGTTGAGGATCACATGGACTGGGGATTGAGAACACTTCCGGGTCAGGGATTATAAAAGGACTGTGGGAGCTCCCAGACGGCAAGCTGAGCTGGGTGGAAGGGTGGCAACGCGTCTGGGAGCTGGAGGATTGTTTATTGTGTTTATTATTGAGTATTGTGATTATTATATGAGTATTGTGGTGGAGAGTGTGCTTTGTGCACTGTGGCAAGAAAATAAAGTCAACAATTGGACTTTTACCTGGTGTCTGGAGTCGTGGACAGGGGTTCAAGGGAGCGAGAGCGCCCCCTATCGACCACAGTGGCGTAGCCGGCAGGATACTCTAGGGTCGTTTGCAGAGGACCTGAAACAAAAATTTCTGTGGGAAACAAACCCTGAACAGACAACGGCGTCAGGAATCGCCACAACATCGCCAGAACCTGAAAAACCCGAGTCCAAAATGGGGAAGAAGAAGGGCAAGCAAAGCGACAATGCCAGCGGGACTAACCTGTGTGTAATGGCCGACGCTCGGGAGGAGTTAAGGAGCGGCCTTTCAAGTCCAGAGAAACCTCCAGGATTCAACGAGCGCTCTGAGGTACGTGATGGGAACGTTATAAAGAATCCTTTTGTTATAACTCACTTTGTCCCATGCATGTACCTCGGAGAAGATCACCTGGAGGCTCCGCAGGGAAAAGAAGACTGCCCTAGAGACGACGGCGCGCTCCTGTCGGAACCTGAGCACAGGGGAAAAGACTTCCACATGATGGCAGCCGACGAGGGACACGGCAGCAAACCCGGTGCATTCTGGGAAGGAGGAGCTCCGCGTCCCGCTGTTTGCGCCTTCGAGCCCGAAGGAACGGACTTGGTCTTTCCGAAGGGGAAGGGGGAGGCGAGCGAGGCATCGCTCAACCCACAAGAAGGTAAGGAGGGTCGGGAAATAGCTGATCGGGATGTCACAAAAGTATTAAAGACAGACCGCAGTTCGCCGAAGAAGGCAGCTCGACCCTCTGAGAACTCCAAGTCCCAGAAGCCTCCGCGAGACCCGTCAGCGCACGTGCCTGAAGCGGGCGTGCTCATTGGCTCCCGGCCGGCAGAGAAGATAGACAAGGAAGTAAGTCTTTTGCCGGTCGAAATAAATAATATTGACTTGCGGGAACTCGAACGCTTAATCGAGCCCGTAAAGAGTTTCTTACAGGTCCTGACGACCATTGAGAAGATCGTCGGGGAGTTGGGAGCTGCAGCTAAAGCGCCGTTGGAGAAGGTGAGGGCCTACATGCGGTGATTTGGTGGGGAGCCTCCCGTAATGAATAATGCGGTGATACAGGTAGGCGAGACCCGTATCGTATATAAAACAAGAGGGACGCAGTGTAATCCGGGCCCGCGTTTATTAAATAGCGGGTGCCAATACACGGCGTGCCCTACAAGAGAGGCCGGTACGTTAACCGAGTGGTCAGCGGAAGGGCTAATCGATCCGGGGCAGCTAGACAGTGCTGATTCCCGGAGCGAGACGGCCCTTAAGACGCTGCCACCGGTAATTTGTAAATCAAGAGGGGTGCAGACAGTAAAGGGGCTCTCTTCATTTAGTAGAGAGACTCAGACTGTGGACAAGCCCCAGATCAAGCAGAAGATCCCGAAAATAAAACGGGGGTCTCCTGACAAGAAAGAGATAGAAACAAAAAGAGAAAAAACACCGTTACAGGCGGCAGGGGTTTCTCTCCCAGCAAAAGGGGCGGACCTAACATTTCCTTGTTGTTTTCAGTCACGTAGAGGGAGAATACCAGGAGGACAGAGACAGTGTTACGGGTGCCGAAGGTTGGGCCATATTTGGCGGAACTGTCCTTGGAGAGAGGGGGACAAGATGTCGGTTTGGACTAATATTCCCCCTAGGTTCTCCAGGGACCAAGATATTCGTGTCAATCAAGACTCAACCAGGACGTCCTCTTGGAGGAAGACTTCCCTCTCGGGGCATGCCGCTCCGAATAATAATTCGTCGCTGGGGGGGGAATACTGTGAAGGATGGCCGGCCATTTATCCCGGCCAATACCCCCAAGCCGCCAGGTGGAGCCCTCCTTGCAGCATGGAGGTCCCCAGAAGACCAGCAGGGCATCATGGACAATGGAGTTTTCATGCAAAACCCTGCTGGATGCCATGGGGGCCACAGGAGGGAGCTGCAGGGAGGACCGAGGGCTTCTTCGTGCCCTGTGACCCGGAGGTTCATCATAGGAAGAGCGACGGACTTCCGGGTTGAAGAAAAGAACTTTTACCTGACCCGGAGGTGGTTGAGGATCACATGGACTGGGGATTGAGAACACTTCCGGGTCAGGGATTATAAAAGGACTGTGGGAGCTCCCAGACGGCGAGCTGAGCTGGGTGGAAGGGTGGCAACGCGTCTGGGAGCTGGAGGATTGTTTATTGTGTTTATTATTGAGTATTGTGATTATTATATGAGTATTGTGGTGGAGAGTGTGCTTTGTGCACTGTGGCAAGAAAATAAAGTCAACAATTGGACTTTTACCTGGTGTCTGGAGTCATGGACAGGGGTTCAAGGGAGCGAGAGCGCCCCCTATCGACCACACTAATTATAAATTATATTACTAATGTCCCTTAAGGAATCAGACACATCACCATCACTGTACTGCCTGATTATTATTTACTTGAGAGTTTAAAATCATCATTCCAGTGTGTAAGTACATCATTTCTATTATATAAATTTCTATATCCCTACTTATACTATCATGACAACTGTTACCCATTCCTGTAATTGCTACTATTATATGTATGCAAACATACATACAGTAAATATATATATACACACACACACAGATAATACATGATATGGGACTTCATGTACTGTATTTACAGTATATTCAATAGAATAGATCCAACTTGGACTTCAGTGCACAATCACTTTTCACAAGTTTTGATTTATTTTGGACCAATCATGATTGCGCGAGTGTTGCAAGTGATTTGGTTAGTTATTTTATATTTGTTGGTTATTATTAATTATTAGTACTTATTATTTGGCTAACAACAACAATGTTTATTTATATAGTAAATTTCCATACAAATGATGTAGCTCAAAGTGCTTTTCAGGATGAAGAAAGAGAAAAAGAAAGTATAAAAAATAAAATTAGGCAAGACTAATTAACATAGAATAAAAGTAAGGTCTGATGGCCAGAAAGGACAGAAAAAAAAACAAAAAAAAAAAACTCCACGGCTGGAGGAAAAAAACAAACTCTGCAGGGATTCCAGGCCACGAGATCGCTAAGTCCCCTCTAGGTATTCTACCTAACATAAATAATCTCAATCAGCCGTTTTCAGGCTTCACATTGAAGAACCTTTAATCCATCAATGTAGGGATGGCACAGTGCTTTGATCGGGTGGTGGTGGCGCAGATCACCACCACAGAAAACCAGAAAAAGAACAGCAGAGAAAGTAGGGGTTAGTACGGATTTCTGAGCCACCATGAATTATAATGCTAATTAAATGCATAAACAGAACATCAGGATTAAACTAAAATGAAGCTATGAGAAAACAATGTTAAAATAATGTGTTTTTAGAGTTTTTTTTTTTTTTAAGTGCTCCACTATATTAGCCTGGCGAATTTCTATTGGTAAGCTGTTCCAGATTTCAGTAGCATAACAGCAGAAGGCCGTCTCACCACTTCTTTTAAGTTTAGCTCTTGGAATTATAAGCAGACACTCATTTGAAGATCCAAGGTTACGATTTTTTAGTGTAAGGTGAAAGACATTCTGAAATATAGGATAGAGCGAGATTATTTAAGGTTTTGTAAACCATAAGCAGTATTTTAAAGTAAATTCTAAATGGCACAGGTAACCAATGTAGTGACATTAGAACTGGAGAGATGTGCTCGGATTTTCTTTTCCTATTTAAGATTGTAGCAGCTGCATTCTGCACTAATTGCAATCGATTAATGTCTTTTTTGGGTAGACCTGAGAGGAGTGCGTTACAGTAATCTAGCCGACTGAAAACAAGTGTGCTCTATTTTCTCAGCATCTTACAATGTTATAAGAGGTCTAACTTTTGCTATATTTAAGTTAAAAAAATGCTGTCCTAGTACAGTAATGTGATTTAAAATTCAGGTCAGAGTCAATAATTACCCCTAAATTCTTTACCTCCGTCTTGACTTTTAATCCTATTGGATCATGTTTATTTCTTATACCCTCATTATATCCATTTTTGCCAATCACTAAAATTTCTGTTTTCTCCTTCTTTAGTTTGAGAAAATGACTACTCATCTATTCAGAAACACAAATAAGACATTGTGTCAGTAAACCACGAGAGTCGGGGCCATCAGTCGCTATTGATAAATACAATTGTGTGTCAATGGCATAGCTTGTGGTATCTTACATTATGCCCCGAGATAATCTGACCAAATGGAAGCACGTCTTTATCCACTGCGACCTTTGAGATACAGTTGGTCACTTTTCTGTTGCTTTTCAAATTAGGGCACATGCAGGTGAAGTGAGGTGCTCATGGTCACACAACGGCAACAGTGGGATTTGAACCCACGCTTTCATAGGCGTATTGCCTTTAACATTTGCATACGTGACTGGCTTACTGTACTATTAAGGTCAATCAACTGTAACAGAAGTGCCTTTGCCCTCAATACGTTTATTCGTAATCCAAACCATTCGGGTCCACATGTTTGCTACGTTTCATTAAATATCCAGGATTAATATAACGTGATATTATGAGTGTTAACTGACAACTTACTTGAACTGCATGTCGTTGTTTAAGTTTTTAAATCGGATTTGTGTATTTATGTTTAGTGGTCATGAAGCAAAGTCAGACTGAAAATATGAAATATAAATAACACCCATAATTTACAAAACCCTCAGTTCCTGCCTATTACGGCAGCGTAGCCTGTTGCGTGGGACGTCATCGCTGTTTCCTGCGGTTTCCGATTTTTTTTTTTTATAAACAGTACAAGTTTGATAATGTTGCACAGAGTGGTGGAGAAAAGCAGCCGGCAGGACATAATTAATTCGAGACAAGCCCCTTTCGGAATTGCACTGCTACGCAGCTGTGCTGCAATTCCTCTCTGCCTTCCAGTTTGTCTAAACAGCGAGTGAGACGCCTTGGATCGAAACAACTACTGTAACGAGCGCCATGAGCAGGATAAAAAGCAACGATGTGAAATCTAATAGAACCGCGGCGTGGGTCCTTGTGCTGCTGGCGTTGGCGAAGAGCCCCACGCTTTGTGTCTTGGACGAAGCGGCGTGCCACGGTGCCTTTGACCTCTACTTCGTGCTGGATAAGTGAGTGTCTTATTAGTAGAACTAACATTATAGCAACCGACGTACCTCTTTGTTATTCGAGGTCGCCCGTCAGTGATGAAGTAAAAGACTTTCGGAAATCAAAACCGCTCTGATTTACAGTTAAGTTGCCCAGCGAAATGCCCTCTTGGTTTTCTGGTTTGGAAGGGTTAAACGGGCACATCGTTGGCGCCGTCCATTATGAGGATGCACTCCAGATGCTCCGGAAGCGTGCCGACTAAATGAAGTTAGCCATCTATTGATGTTGTTCTTGAAGCCCGAGAGACTGCAGGTTATTTCTTTAGTGCGCACTACTTTGTGTTTATCTCCTCCCTCTCTTTTTTTTAATCAGACCATTTTGTCCGTTGAGAAAGCGATGTCGTTTTTTCGAGTTCTGAAAACTTTTTTCTTCTTTTTGAAACGTTGCGGTCTTTGTGTAATAGGAAGTCATTTTTCTAAGTAAATTTCAAAATGAAAGAGAACTTTGAAATCACAGTTACGTGGCTTGCTTTTGTGAGTTATTGGGACCAGAATTTCATTGTGTCGCTTGAACATCCTGCGCTTTGAACGCACTGTTCTGTTTGAGTTCACAGTGAACACGTTTATAAATCATTGAATTTTAAACCTGGCGTTTCATTTGAAAATAAACTCCACCATCCTTTCTGCAAGTTGGACTGTAGAACGTAAGAAGTGTAAACATTTCAAAAACTGGTTACAGTCATATTTGTTACAAGACTTCAAAACTTTTACAGATCACTTAGTCGTTCTATCCAGTTCAGTGTTGCGAGGGGTCGGTGCCTATTGTGGCGTCAGTGGGAATACTAGCAATTAAAAAAGCCCTTCTTTTGTCTCAGAGGTTAGGCAATCAAACCAAACAGACTTTGAACTGAATGATCTCCTCATATTTGTCAGAATTCTTATACTCTTACAAGTGGAGTTTGCATTTCTCCCAGTAGTATAAAGAAGATGGGAGTTTAAAAGGTTACTTTTCAGCTAAGTGCGAGTTGCTGTCTCCTCTAAAGTTGCGTACATCTCCTTTTGCCAAGTGTAAACTGTAAAAGATACTATATGAGTATTACATAAATAGGAAAAAAGGCTTTTTTTACACTCAAAAAGGAAATAAGGTTAAAGACACAATGTTTCACCTGTGCAGCATTCATCAGGTGTGCAACTGAGAATGAAAGAGTAGGCAACATATGAGGATGGGGAGGAGGGGATAAAGCCAGGGCAAATGAAAGGAGAAAAGGTGAGAGTAGGTGCAAAAAAATACATAGTTCACTATCATATGCAAAATATGCCTCATATAATCTGTTTTCTTGTACGGATATTTGTTTCATGTAAAATCTGACCTCCTTAGGACTTGAGTTGCCTTCTGTTTTAAACAATCACTTTTTGTCTGATTGTTCAGTCTGAGTAAGAGACTGGCACCCAACCAAGTTTTGATTCTGCCTTGAACCCAATACTGCTAAATTAGGTTATGGCTCCCATAATCTGAAATGGAATAAACTGCGTCAGAAATATCTGGATGAATAGAAATCATTGTTAAGTGTCTCACTTACCAATTCAGGGTCCCAATATTTTTAACATTGGCATGAATGATGGGGATTTTTGTGTGAGGTTCAACTGTTTGCATGGATTTAAACTTATAGTATAGTCCAGTTCTGAGTCGATAAAATGCTTGAGTGTTCTGATCACTGTGGCTAACTATCACCCCTTCTCGGTCTGAAAGCAGCCTGCCTTGGACCGGATGTTGCTAGAATATGCTTTAGTTCCTCAAAGGCTAGACCATGAACAGAGAAGCAGTAGAAAAAGAATAAATGAATAAAGCAACACAGTCTTCATAAAGTTAAATAATCTTCAGAGGCCTCTTTCTGCATAGTCTAGCTATTAAGACCATTGTTTAAGAAATAGGTACAAAACCTGGAGGGGATACCAGCATTTCAAAAGTAACACTTACACACTCCTCATCACCTGTGCTCAGTCAGTGTAACAGGATGTCTTTAGATGTTGGAAACAGACTTGAATATCCAGAGAAAGCCCACACAGATGCATGAAACATAGGAGGCAACAGAACCCAAATCCAAGATTATTCAAGTTATGCTCAACCATTGCTTATTTTAGCAAATGCTGTATCCAAGATAGGATCACAGCCGGGTAGCAGTGCCATTCCGTACTGTTTGAAGAGGCCTGTGGAATTTCAGAATACTTCCATTTCTCTAATTTAATAGGACTGAGTTGTTGCACTGCATTATATTGTTAACTTGGTTAAAATGTGGTCTTAAAAAAGACAGATCTCCAGACAAGCAAGTTGTTTTTAAGAGTAGGTTGTGGTGTGGCTTTTGGTTTGAAATGTGTGGGTTAGCATTCATATATTTCTTCTCTTTATAAGAGGTCACATACTATAATCTCCACCCTGTTTTATAAAAGGCTATATATAAATGTGTATTTTAAAGATTATAATAAAACTATTTCCAGAAACCCTCAACTGGCGGGATGCCTCTCTGGGTAGTGTTGCTCATAATACAAAAAAAGTATTGTATCTGTTGCTGAATGGATGCAATTCAACTTGGTTCATTTGTATTATAGTACTTTACATGTAAGGTTACTGCTGAATGAGTCACAGATTCTCAAAATGTACAACACCACAATATTAATTAAAAAAAAAACACATCATAGTTGAAATGATAATACACAGACTTTGCACTGAGTTATAGTGGCATCCTTTCAATACTGAACAGATGTTATGTACAGTTTTGCCAAGATAGGCTCACTCAAACTCAATGTTGAGCAGGTTAAAAAAAAATGCATGACACCTTGTGCAGTAGGGTATATCTGAGGTCTGGTGTGTCAGATGTTGCAGTCCCAATACTGCATAAAAAGGCTGGGTTAATGAACACCCAAATCAAAATACTTTAAAGCTAAAGAAAAATTTCTAACCCTTACTAATAAGGGAAATTAAGAACACCTTACAGTGCTTTTTATTAGGATCAAACAAATTACTAGCTAATTTTTGTATGCATTTTATGTCATGCTATATTAGGTATTGTGTTTTGATTCAGCAGTAGATTGTAATATGTTCCCTTTTTTATCTAAAAGTTGAAATCATATCCATATAGGCAAATACATGTCTGTTATACTTAATGGAAATGGATTTCAAATTAAAGGATCTCTACATTCTTTACAAAAAATAAAATCTAGGAATATTCAGTTACTATACTTACACACATTATTACATATCATCTGATTTTTCAACAGGTTGAGTCCTTATGAGATGAGCCTTTATGTTTATACAGTAGTTAGACTGTCAACCAATTGCCAAGATCAGATTGTTTCACATTTAAATGTTTGTTTAAATACAGTATATGCAAATGTGCAATTAAAATTCTTGGAGCCTTATTAGTGCTGGGTGGTGTACAGGTTCATACCGAAAACTGTTTTTTTTTTTTGTTATGATATAGATTTTTCTTATACCACAACACCGGTTTAAATTGCCTAAACAACGTTCGGAACATGGCACAGCGGGAAACTGTTTAAGGGGGACCTTTCTCACTGCTACACCGCTAAACACATACAACAGAGTACATGCGTTAGTGGAGGTGTTGCGCGGAGGCTCTTTTTCACTGCTACACCGCTAAACAGGCACGCAAAGGAGTACATGTGGTAGTGGAGGTATTGCGCGGTGAAAATGAACAGAGAACATTCCGAAACTGAAGCTGTAGCAGATGATAAAGTTGAACATGATGACACAGAAGAATTTTTGCTGGAAAAAGGAGTCACGTCTGTTGTCTGGAGATACTTTGGATTTAAAAGGTCGGATGTGGACCATTATGTTCAAATCTGTGAATACTGTTTCTATACTACTGGATAATACTGCAAGACAAGTTGTATTTGTTTTATTTTTTTCAATACTGTGTAATGTACCTGGGTACTGTGTAATAGTGTGACAACATGTTGACTTTATTCTCAACATTTCCACTTTAATCTCGACGCTTATGATGAGAATAAAGCCGTCATGTTGACTTTAATCTCGACATGACTGATAGGCAAGAGTTTGTTAGTCTTGGCAACAGCAGATCCAGCTCGGCGCCAGTCACACAAGAAGTTCCTCAGGGCTCTGTCCTCGGCCCTCTTCTCTTCTGTATTTACATGCTTCCCCTTGGCCATATTATTCATAGCTATGGACTGGGTTATCATTTTTATGCAGATGATACTCAACTCTACTTCAATGTTAAAAGTGGAACTTCAT
Organism: Polypterus bichir lapradei; assembly: GCA_026402145.1. Lineage (NCBI taxonomy): Eukaryota > Metazoa > Chordata > Cladistia > Polypteriformes > Polypteridae > Polypterus > Polypterus bichir. The sequence goes on from JANRMT010062835.1 coordinate 44,202,733, forward strand.
CAGAGCTTTCTCAGCTCACAATCTGCCTTAGTGAAATTAAAACCTGGATGGAGCAGAACTCTTTAAAATTAAATTGCAACAAAACTGAACTCCTGCAAATTGGAACTAAAATGCAACTTAATAAAATGAGCTCCTTCCCAGTCCATCTTGGCGATGATCTCATCAGACCTGCCTCTACTGCAAAGAATCTTGGTGTCATTTTTGATTCCTCCCTTTCTTACTCCGCCTACATAAATCACATTAAGAAACTTTCTTACTTTCATCTCCGTAACATATCCCGTGTTCGCTCCTTCCTCTCCTTTTCTAATGCTGAGAAACTTGTCCATGCTTTTATCACATCCCGTATAGATTATTGTAACTAACTGCTGGCAGGTGCCCCTTTTAATCTTATATCACAGCTCCAGCTTATTCAAAACTCAGCTGCAAGGGTCCTTACTCGAACCAGCAGCAGCGAGCACATCACACCCATCCTGCTCCGTCTTCACTGGCTCCCTGTGTCTTATAGAATCGAATATAAAATCCTACTAATAACCTACAAAGCCTTAAATAACCTCGCGCAAAACTACATCAGTGACCTTCTCTATCACTATGTGCCTGCCCGCTCACTAAGGTCCTCTGATTCTGGCAATCTTGTTGTGCCCCACACTAATCTACACTCCATGGGTGACAGGGCCTTCAGCTGTATAGTGCCCAGACTCTGGAATGACCTACCGAAATTAATCAGATCAGCTGACTCCATGAATTCTTTTACAAAACAACTTAAAACTCATCTGCTCAGGAAAGCTTTTAGCTCTACTTGACTTCATTCCCCTTCTGTCAGTTTACCTCTCTGTCAAGTTGCTCATGTAACCTGTATGTGTGTGTGCCAGACCATCAATTCTGTTGTCTGTTAGGCTTTCTCTGAATTTACTGTCTTAATCTTCTTTATTTATTTATTTGGTTTGTACTATGCTATATACTGTATACCTGCCCTTCTTTCTTATATTCTGTAAGTGCCTTGAGCATGGGAAAGGCGCTATATAAATAAAATGTATTATTATTATTATTATTATTATTATATTCACCCTGCGATGTGCTGGCGCCCCATTCAGGATTTGGTCCTGCCTTGCACACAGTGCTTGCTGGGATGGGCACAACCCTGAATGGATGACTTAATTAAACATGTATAACAAAGATTTTTTTTTAAAGTTCTGAACACTCCGTGGTCTAAATTTATAACTAGTTTCAATTTCACAAAGACGTTTATCGTGTGGTGATTGGTTATGTGGACAAAGAAAAAGGAAGAATAGGAACTGGGGGTTTAGTACGTCAGATAGAGACGGTACGCATGCAATAAAGAAAGTCTGCTCAGATGAACATCCATTGAATTCTGTGTTCATGTCTCCAACTACCAGATCACGAACCCAACATTTACACAATATTTAAGTTAAAACTGTGCAATACCCATTCATACATCCAGTTTTATGAAGCCTCATCACACCTGCCATAACGTTTACACTGAACGTACACCTGGGGACCCCTTACTGCAAGGGAGCAGCACTACCGCCACACTACCGTGCATGTTTAATTCCTGCTTTAATGCATTTTATCCTGAAAATGATATCAAGTATTTAACTTAGCATTCTAAATTTTCAGAGAGCAGGAATATAATGAAGTGAATGTATTCTGTGCGGCAATCCCTGCCTGCACCTCCTCTTAGGCCGGGGTTATACTTCATGCGACGCATGCTGCAGGAGATGCTCCTGCTATACAAGCATTGTACAGTTTATACATGTGTGCGTACTTTACGTAAATCTGGAGGAATCCACCAGGTGGCAGTGCGAGATATTATCACGGTGAGAATAGATTCGGCTTTGCTGTGTTGTGAATTGCCTGGAACACCCATTAAATTCCGATGGCACCTTACCGCAATATCTTTGAAAAGGATGTTTAATGATTAAATCCATCAGTCCAGGGATTTGTCCATTTCAGCTAGCATTGGGCACGAGGCAGAAACAATCCCTGGACGAGGCATCAGCTCATCGCAAGGTGAATACAAGCACTCGCATACACTGGCGTCATTTTAGTGTAACCAAATCTGCATGTCTTTGGAAGGAAACCAGAGCACACTGAGGAAACCCAGCAGGAAAACATGTAAACTCCAGGCAGGGAATATCAGCGATGTGACTCCCTGCAAGACAGCAGTGTTAACGCTCCGCCACCTTGTCACCCCCATGTGTGTAATTATTAACAGTATTCATTATTTAAATGAAATTACTGATCTATCTGTAAAATGTAACACATACTTTAATGCATTTCATCATGAAAATGATATCAAGTATAAATCTAAGGATTCTAAATGTGCAGAGAGTTGGAATATCATACATTTAATGTGCTCAGTGTGGTGATCTATTACTGCCAATCCGCTACTGTCAGGACCAGAGGAAGCCCTAGAAAAAAAGACGGCACAGAAGATGGTATGTGAGACTTTTAAAATGTATCGTGTCATTACGATTGGGAATATGCGACGCTTGAATATAAAAGCACCACAAATACATCTGTGTCGGCATTTTGCTTCACCACATCAAACCTTTCATCAAACATCGAAGCACGCATACCGATATCGTAGTATCCTCAAAGCGGCTTTCTGTCACATGTAGATAGTAAACAGAGACTCTGACGTCACATTCCAACTTCTAGCACACTGTGCCCCCCGACTTTTTGCTGGTACTGCAACTCGCGCACGTGTTGCATTAATTTCTGAGGACCTGCTCAGAGGACACATCAAACGAACGCTGGGAATGCGTGGCAGCCATGATGCAGGCGCGTACGCGTTCTGAGCGTGAAGTATAAATGAGCCCTTAGTGCGGAGGAAGTCAGTTTAAGAAGCGCATAGCGATTAATAACTGGGTTAGGGAACACGTAACACAAAGCATTTAATGTGCTACATTAACTTATGACGGGGTTTGAGAAAATTTAGTAAATGAAACATTGATTTTAGGATGAAGTATAGTTTACGACATTCTACTTTAATGACAAAATAAATGAGAATAAAGTCAATATGTCGACTTTATTCTCGACATATAGTTTCTTTTTTCTTCCCTGTGTCCGTATTTTTTTTTCTTCACTGTGGCCCTAATACGCTTCCGTAGGGCTATACCACAAATAGCATTATATATGCAAGTTGTGCTTTTATTATTTACTAGCAAAATACCCGTGCATCGCATCGGTGAAGTACTGCCTTAAAATTTTTATTAAGAAGAAAATTAAACCTTTTTAAACTGAGGGAAAATATACCAATAATTATTTGTTAAAGATCTCTTTGTATGCCACGTTGTCAGTTCGGCCCTCCAGTTGCAATATGACCAAGCTGTAGCTGTGCGCTGAGCTTACTCTTGAGCATGCAATGTACAGTTGGCCATGTGAACAGTAATCTTGTTTCAAATCTCACAGCTTGGATTGCTGCTGTCATAATCGGTTTGAGTTTCATGGTTTGTTTCAGTTACGACAGTATTTGTAGGACTTGTGTTGAAGAGACATTCGGCATCTGTCAAGCGTTGTAAGTATACAACCAGTTTCATTGATAACTTCACATCCAGCTTTTGAGAGTTTAAACATTTCTAAACATCAAAGTGTCCACTACTGAAATCGTCACCTGTGAAGCTAAGATGTTTAAGAGGCATTGGCGGTTGTCCAAAGGTGTAAAATATTTGGCCATTTCGGTACACTTAAGCATTTCACTCTTCTAGTGCTCCTGTGTAGTATAATTATCTCCTGTACCGTCATCAGTCCACACCTTGAACCTGTCCCAGTCATTCAATACATAAGACACAATGTTCCTCCGGATATCAATAGTGAGCCTGATATGGCCGTGCAATATGTAACAAAGAGAATGGAAAGGCAGGTGCCATCTCCGGGCATGGAAACCACTTGGTAAGTGACAGTTCTTTGATCGATGGTGATTACCTCGATAGACATGTTAATGGGGGTACGGTTTGAATGATAAAGGAAATGGGTACCTGAACAATGTAAAGTAAGTCTAAAATACCTATACAATAACTATAATCGTAATAAATGAACAATAAAACAGCGGAGAAGCCGTGGATTAAATAAAAAGGCTGTAGTTATCAGCAGGGAGATGTGAATACCGTGGCGAAGCAAGGAAGGGAATGTAGAGACTGGAGCGACAGACGGCCTTATATAGGCAGGCAGCCAACAACGTGGGAGGCGTTGGGATGGGGGACCCAACGCCGCCTCACACGGTGACCGAGCTGCAGGCTATGGACGTATATATGTACGTAAGTAGGATTCAGTTAGCGTTGGGAACCCGCGTACCAAATTTCTTGAAGATGGGCCCATAAGTAACAAAGACCGTTGAAAAGTTCAAAATGGCAGCCGACAGTGGCATCATATCACCGAAATAAGTACCAAATTTCAGCCTTCTACCTATGAATAAGAAAGTTCAACATGGTGGACGTTGTTGACCGTTACGCGTAGAATTTTGAAATGAAACCTGCTTAACTTTTGTAAGTAAGCTGTAAGGAATGAACCTGCCAAATTTCAGCCTTCTACCTACACGGGAAGTTGGAGAATTAGTGACGTTGGAAACTTCAATATGGCGGCCGACAATGGCATCATACCACTGAAATAAGTACGTACATCGGTTTTGGTTAGCGCAGGGAAGCCACCTACCAAATTTCGTGAAGATGGGGCCATAAATAAGAAAGTTCAACATGGCGGACATTGTGAAAATTAGTGACATTGGAAAGTTCAATATGGCGGCCGACAGTGGCATCATACCATCGAAATAAGTACATACATCGGTTTCGGTTAGCGCAGGGAA
>JANRMT010062835.1:44217554-44237518 GCA_026402145.1 Polypterus bichir lapradei
AAATTAAAATCTCCCGCAAGTATAAGTGGACAGTCCAAGTGTTCGGAGAGTACAGAGAAAAAATTATGAAAGAATGCGGGGTCATCTATGTTTGGACAGTATATGCTAACAATACATAATCTTTGATTTTGTATAGATAGTTTTAGTATTATAAATCTACCATCTGGATCTGAGACTGTGTTCAATACTGTGAAATTGGTATTTTTGTGTATTAAAATAGCTACACCTCTTTGTCTAGAGTTATAGGAAGCAGAAAACATTCTGGGAAACTCAGATGTTTTAAGTTCATCTGCAACTGTGGCAGACCTATGAGTCTCTTGTAATAAGACAACATCTGCCCTCAGTCTTTTAAGGTGATCAAAAATTTTTAATCTCTTCTCTCTAGAGCCAGTTCCGTGAACATTCCAACTGACAAACCTTAGTGTACCCATAGTTGTGTGTGTGAGTAGCTAATGTATGGTGCCTTCATGTGAATAAATTAAATAAATAAATGTATAATTTAATCTGAAAAAATAAAGCAATAAATAAGTAAATAAAAATATATGTATAATAATGCTTATAACAATAATAATAATATTAATGCTGAAAATAATAATAATAATAATAATGCTGATAATAATAATAACATTAATAATAGTGCTGATGATAATAATAATGCTGATGATAATAATAATAATAATAATGCTAATAATAATGCTGATAGAAATAATAATACTAATATTGATAATAATAATAATAATGCTGATAATAATACTAATGCTGATAATAGTCAGACAATAATAATAATAATAATAATCAGACAGACCCAAGAGTGTTTGTGATTGTATGATGAAATGTAATAATTATGATCCAGTGTTTGTATGCGCGCATTGTGTGTGTGCTGACGCAGTGTAGGAAAGTTGTGTGATTGTGTCATGCGGATGTAAAGTTCCAGAATCAGGTAAAAGAAGGAAAGGAAAGAGTGACAAAGGTTAAAAAAAGAAAAAAAGAAGTAAAAAGAAAAGGTGCTAAAGGTGTGGGGTGGTGAGAGAACAGGTGATCCCATCATCTAAACACGGATATAGCAGCTTTTTATTCTGACATTCTCATACCCAGTGAATCCCGATAAGAATAATAAACTTGTGACCTGATGTTGAGCTAATAAAGCCAGTCTGTCACTCCTCGCTCCTTGTACAGCCTGTTGTTGACGTAGAGCTTGTCCACAGAGATGACAGCGCGGCTTCCTTCTTGGATGAATTTTTTACGCAATGGGAACAGAACTCTGCGGCGATCCAAAATTTCTTTAGGAAATTGATCGTTCACGCTGAAATCTTTTCCTTTGAGCTCTTATCCGCGGCTCTTAACAAAATCCTTGTTTGAAATGCTCAAATTTGGCCACGATGGGACGAGGTCTTCTGCTGTCTGCTCTCCTGGCTCCAAGGCGATGTACCCGGTGAAAGGTGATGTTTTTTACCATTTCTTCGGGTATCTTCATGTGGGTCTGGAGAAAGTTCTTGATTGTTTGTTCGCAATCCTCCGGTTGTCCTCTCGTCTGCTCCGGCAGGCCTGCGAACACTAGATTGTCTCTCATGTTGCGGGCCTGAAGATCCAAAACCGTCTCCTTCAGGGTCTTGTTGTCCTGGGAGATCCGTGTCATTCCCTCTATCAGGGAAGACACAGTCTCCCGCAGAGACGTGTTTTCAGCAGCAAGCCGCTCCACCTTTTCCTGGCTGAATTCCAGAGATTGTTGGAGGTTCTGGAACTCCTGATGTAGAACCTCGAGCAGGTGGAGTCGTCCCTCAAATCCCAAAAGCCTTTTATCTATAGAATCTAATAATTTTAATATATCCTTGCGGGGGGAAGAGGTCGCCTCGGGGGAAACCTGAGGACGGCTTTTTTTGATAACAGGTGTTTCCGTGTCAGCTGCTGCTTTCTTAGGCCCCATGACAACAGACTCAAAAACTTGATCAATATAATTTTGTAAACTTTCCAAATTTTCTTCACTTACCTCCAGGTTGAGTGAATTATACTTACCGGATTATTTGCGTTGTCAGTAAATAAATTTGGCGTAAATGTGTCTTAATTGTTTAGAATGTTTGTTAACGAGCTGCCATCTGCGTCCAACGCTGCCGTGAATCCCTCAACCGCTGCCGTGAATCCCTACGTCATCATCGCGCTCTCCTCCTCCACCTCGCGCTCTCCCCTCCTTGGTGCACGTAATTCTTATAATAAAACAAAGAATTGTAGCACTTTTACGCCGTGTCTGGCGTGGTACCTGAGGGTTCAAGGGAGCACTAGCGCCCCCTACTGCGACAACACGTACTATGAACATATTTCAATGTCCCATAAAAGTTTTGAAGAATCGTCGTTGTAAGCTTACAGATGGCTTAACGTCTATTACAGAGCTGATTATGTGGCGAGTGGGTATTTGGGTAAAGAAAAGTAAGGACAGGAATTGGAGGTTAGTATGTTTGAAAGAGACAGTACTGCTACAATAAATTATTTCATCGAAGGTCGCGCATAGCACAGCAGCATCTTGTGTGAGACATGAACAATCACTGCGCCATCATTTTCCCATGTTTAATAACATGCTTTCATTCCAATCATCATGAAAATGATATCACGTATACATCTCAGTATTTTAATTATTCAGAGAGCTGTAATATCACGAATGTAATGGATTCTGTGTCCTGTCGGAGAAAGAGAAAGAACGGAAGCACGTAGTGATTCACACACATAGAGCACATAGAAGATCAAATACAAAACAAAGCATTTAACGTGCTACTTTAGTTGCGATGGGATTTAAGAAACTAGTAAATTAAATGATTTTGAGATGAAGCTTGATGTTCTACTTTAATGACAAAATAAACTATGTGATTAAAGCAGAAATTTCGAGATTAAAGTTGACATTTCATGCTTTTTTCCCACTGTGTGCCTATTTTTTTTTGTCTGTACCCTAATAAGCTTTCATATCACACTCAGACGGTGGGCTACAACTTGCCTTTTTACAGCGACTTTGATATGTGACTTCTTTTTTATTTTGGCACTGTGTGACTTTGTGAACTTGAGCTTTCGAGTTTCTCCAACACGCTATGTCACTCGATCAACTTCCTTTTGTTGATTATACCACTGTTTAAATCAACAAATAGTATGTTTTTCCTTTGTTTTCCTTTTCCACTTGGTATTCGCTGAAATTCTTATATATTTTCCCCCGTGCTTTTCCCATAGTCTTTTCACAGAATGCTGAGCTTAAGGGCTATTTATATTGATTTGCATATTCAAAGAGGCGTAATTCTGGGGGGAATTGGGGCGGGACAGCAGGCGCGTGCACGTGCGTTACTTCTTACACTGACCGGGATTTATGTAGCGGAAGAACATGGAAGTTGGAGTATGCACAGATTCCTGCATCTGGATTTTTCTGTGCGTAAACACATTTCGGCTGTAGTGCTTACGTCATGTTATAGTGCGAATTCTACGCACGGCGTTATGCATGAGGCCCCAGGTACATTACACAGAATTGAAAAAAAAAACAAGTACAACTTGGCTTGCAGTATTATCCAGTAGTATAGAAACAGTATTCACACATTTGAACATAATGGTCCACATCTGACTTTTTAAATCCAAAGTATCTCAAGACAACAGACATGACTCCTTTTTCTAGCAAAAGTTCTTCTGTGTCATCAAGTTCAACTTTATCATCTGCTACAGCTTCAGTTTCGGAATGTTCTCTGTCCGTTTTCACCACGCAATACCTCCACTACCACATGTACTCCGTTGCATGTGTTTAGCGGTGTAGCAGTGAAAAAGCACCCCTGCGCAACACCTCCACTAACGCAAGTACTCCGTTGCATGTGTTTAGCGGTTTAGCAGTGAAAAAGGTCCCCCTTAAACAGTTTCCCGCAGCACCACGTTCCGAACGTTGTTTAGGCAATTTAAACCGGTGTTGTGGTATAAGAAAAATCCATATCATAACAAAAATAAAAAATGGTTTTCGGTATGAACCGGTATACCGCCCAGCACTAGTTTATGTTACTGGAGTATAGTTTTGCACATATGTAATACTCCATCCCATACTAACCTGTACATCTATACAAAGCACACTCCTGAATTTTTACAAATGTCTTTTTTAACCTTTGTCAAAAGTTCAAGCGGAGGTCATAATGTTTCGATTTACTAACATTTCATTTTATCAGCTACTACCTGTTCCACCACGGTTCCACCTGCATAGTAGTGAAATAGGACAAACTTTAAAAATCAATGAAAAATGTAGCATCAGATGTAGTATTGGATCCTGAAGGGAGATATGTAATGGTCATGGGAGACTTATCTAACTGTAAAATGATTTTGATAAATGTTTATGCACCTAATGTTGATGATAAGGAATTTATACAAAATTTATTTGCATCCATTCCCAATCTGAACACTCATAAAGTTATAATGGCGGGGGACTTCAATTGTGTTCTAAATCCACTTTTAGATTGGACTTCCTACACAGGGGGAAAGGCATCTAACACCGCAAAGATAATTACAAAGTTTATAACTGATCACAACTTATCAGACCCCTGGAGGTTTTTAAACCCAAATTCAAGAACATATTCTTTCTACTCACCAGTACATCATTGTTACTCAAGGACTGATTACTTCTTTATAGATAATAACTTCTTGCCTATGATTAAATCTTGAGAATACGATGCTATTGTTATTTCTGACCATGCACCTATGATCTTGGAGCTAAAATTACTAAGCCCCATACACTCACCCCGCAGATGGCGCCTCAACCCACTTCTATTAGCTGACGAGAATTGTACGGAATTTATATCCAAACAAATCAAATTCTTTCTAGAGACAAATACATCACCCGAGATCTCTGCAGGAATACTCTGGGAAACTCTTATGGCCTTCTTAAGAGGTCAGATTATCTCATATCTTTCCCACAGAAATAAATCCGAAGCCAAGAAAGTAGCAGAGATAAAAAGCGAAATTACTAAAATAGATGAAGAACACGCCTGACTACCAAGCGAGACTCTACATAGGAGGAGGCAGGCTCTACATTCAGAATTAAACCTCTTGACAACTAAAGAAACTGAACAACTAATCTACAAATCCAGACATCATTATTATGAACATGGAGAGAAAGCTAATAAGCTTTTAGCTCAACAAATTCACAAGCAAGAAGTGCGCAACGCAATCTCGGTAATCACCAACATGAACAGAGATAAAATCGTCGAACACAAAAATATAATGCACACTTTCAGAGACTACTATAAATACCTATATACTACTGAGTTTAAAGAAGACAATACACAATCTAATACATTTCTAGATACATTACAGATACCACAAATAGACGCTTTTAGTGCGGAGGAACTTGATAAACCTCTGGCGTTATCAGAATTACTAGATGCTATAAAGTCACTCCAAGGCGGGAAAGCAGCAAGCCCTGATGGGTACCCTGCAGAATTTTACAAGAAATTCTCCGCTCAGCTAGCTCCCCTCCTATTAGCAACATTTACAGAAGCCAGAGATAACCAATCTCTTCCTCAAACCTTTCGCCAAGTACTAATCACTGTTTTTCCAAAACAAAATAAGGACTTCTGAAAATGTGCATCATACAGACCAATTTCACTTCTGAATAACGACGTTAAAATACTCTCTAAAATCATAGCTAGAAGGATGGAAAAAGTGCTCACCTCAGTAATATCACAAGACCAAACTGGATTTATTAGGGGCCGACACTTATCTTCAAATCTTCGACGCTTGTTTAATGTAATATACTCACCAACTAAATCAAACACCCCAGAAATATTATTATCATTGGATGCAGAAAAAGCATTTGACATGATTGAATGGAAATACCTTTTTACTACATTGGAGAAGTTTGGGTTTGGCCCGAACATTTGTGCATGGATTAAATTACTGTATACTAACCCAGAAGCTTCAGTTTGCATCAACAACATTTGCTCAGACTACTTTAAACTAGAACGTGGCACTAGACAAGGATGCCCCTTGTCACCGCTGCTGTTTGCGATTGCCATTGAACCACTGGCAATACATTGTCGAAATACTGATCAGATAAAGGGGATTAGCAGAGAAGGACTGGAACAGAAAATCTCATTATATGCAGATGATATGGTATTGTATATATCGGACCCAGAAAATTCTGTGCCTGCAGTCTTAACGGCACTCACAGAATTTCAAAAGATCTCTGGTCTCAGAATTAATCTGAATAAAAGTATACTCTTTCCAGTGAATTCTCAAGCATATAATATTAGATTAGATACCCTACCTTTTATCATTGCAGAACAGTTTAAATACCTAGGGGTAAATATCACAAGTAAACATAAAGCTCTATATCAACAAAACTTTGCCGTCTGCATGGAAAAAAATTAAACAAGACTTGCATAGATGGTCAACCCTTCATCTCACTCTAGCTGGAAGAATTAACACTGTTAAGATGAATATTCTTCCTAAGCTCCTTTTTTTATTTCAAAACATTCCAATATACATTAATAAATCATTCTTTAGGCAATTAGATTCAACAATAACCTAATTTATTTGGAATTCAAAACATCCACGCATCAAAAGAGCGACCCTACAAAGACAGAAGGCAGAAGGCGGCATGGCTCTACCTAACTTCCAGTTTTATTACTGGGCAGCAAATATACAGGCGATAAGAACCTGGGCACAAATAGAAGAACATACACAGGCATGGACCGCAATAGAAGTAAAATCCTGCAGTACTTCTTTGTATTCCTTGCTCTGTGCTCCAATAAATACACGTTTTTGGCAATATACAAATAACCCAATTGTGCTCCACTCATTTAGAATCTGGAACCAATGTAGAAAGCATTTTAAGACGGAGAAGTTTCTATCTGTGGCACCTCTGCAAGAGAACCTCCTCTTTCAACCTTCACAAACATATGCAGTTTTTAATATCTGGAAAAAATTTGGAATTACAGTAACTTGCTTAGAGATCTTTATATAGACAACATCTTTGCTTCCTGTGAACAATTACATTCCAAATTTAACATTCCAGCTACACATTTCTTTCACTATCTTCAAATCAGGAACTTTGTTAAACAGAACCTTCCAGATTTTCCTCATCTTGCACCCTCATCCATGCTGGAAAAAATATTGCTCAATAATCTCAAGGACTTAGACTCCATCTCTATAATATATAAAATCATTTTACAATCCCTTCCTTTTAAAGACCCAAGAGGACACTGGGAAAAAGATCTCTCAATTAATATATCAGAAAAGGAGTGGAAAATAGCAATGCAGAGAATTCACTCGAGCTCCATATGCGCAAAGCATACAATTATACAACCTAAAATTATTTATCGAGCACATCTGTCTCGACTAAAACTCTCCAAAATGTTTCCAGGGCATGATTCAACCTGTGAACGTTGCAACCAAGTCCCAGCCTCACTGGGTCACATGTTCTGGGCCTGCACCAAATTAACATTATTCTGGACAAAAATTTTTAATTACCTCTCAGACAGCCTTGGACTCACAATCCCTCCTAACCCATTAACAGCTGTGTTTGGGGTTCTTCCAGAGGGGCTTAAAGTGGAGAAAGACAAACAAATTGTTATTGCATTCACTACACTTTTGGCACGCAGACTTATTCTGATAAACTAGAAGAACCCAAACTCTCCTCTTTTAAGTCAGTGGGAAACTGATGTGTTATACTATTTGAAATTGGAAAAAATCAAATACTTAGAGGATCCGTACAGACTTTTTTCAAAACATGGCAGGATCTAATCAGTAATATTTTAAAATAAGTTCATGAAGCATAGAGAATTTATTAATTTAGGTATGTTTAAAAGCTGTAAAATTTTTACGCCGTTTGGCTTGCTCTCTCTCTCAAGGGTGGGGATCGATCTGTTCCTAACTCAATTTTTCTTTTTGTAAAAACTTGATTGCTTTGTATGGATTGCAATAAAATTAATAAAAATAAAAAAAAATCAATGAAAAAAAATAAAAATAATGTAATAATTTGTATTGAGAATAATTTATATTGATAGCTTTTGTATCCGAGGACCTCTTGTTATACGATATTTTTGGTTTTGCTATCAGAGAGAGAATGTAGATGTGATCTCTTTGCCAAAAATGTAAAAAGTTGGCAAAGTATCCACAAATGTTGCCTCTGTATCTGATCATGCTCAGCTCTGACGGGAGAGTGTCCCCCACGTGGGGAGAACAGCACGTGGCTGTGATATCTCTGCCAATGAGCAGGAACCTTCTAAAACACACGTAGCTGTGATTTCTCTCTCAAAAACATCAAACATTACTCTTTAACAATCTCTAGATGATAATGTCTGCTGAACAAACAGGTACTGCTAGCTAAGCAGAGGCAAGGAACACTCAAAAATGTGGAAGAGGTGGAGTGCTTCAAACAGAGGCTGGCGCGTGAGTGAGGATGGCCCCACCTGGCTCCCTACTCCTGAGATCCCGCCTCCCCCTCCTCTTAGCCCACAGTCTGTCTCTTGGATTTGTGCGAATAAATCTGTGCCACAACCAAACTATGATACTTCACGCAAAGTATGTTCAAACAAATTATAGAAAAAAACCCAATCTAAATCCATTAAGTAGTTCTCTCATGAAAAGCAGACAGACATACAGACAGACTGACAGATGTTGGATTTTATATATATATAGAGTATTACTCCTCCATTTTGGATTCATAGTAGCAATGATCCTATACATCTCTAGGGGGCCTACATGTGTACATACGTGTGATGTCATGGGTACATGATCATGTCATTTTGGCAGATACAGTATCTTATATAAGGACTAGTGAAAATTGTGGACCTCCAGTTCCTCCATGTTCATTCCACTACAAAAAGCTAGATGTAAACAACAGTAACCTGTCCATCCATTGTTTACAAACATAAGAACTTGCACTAGATTTTGAATTCTGAATACGTATGTACTGTATCCTTGGGGATTATCAATAGATGGGTTTGTGGGAACTGTGCTCTAATTACAATAAACTTTGCTGACCACCATGTTTCCGTTACCTAACATTTTTTGACTTTCCGGAACACATCAGGTCATAAGTTTTCAATTAAGACAAAGATCAAGATTATAGCCCCAACAGATTTAAAGTAATCACGTGGCAGATGAACAGATTAGCATTTTGTACATTATCGAATTAGTGGATCATTGAGAGACTCCATTTACAGCTGGAATTTTGTTGCTTCCAAACTTTAACCTATTATGAGTAGTCTTGTAATGCAGAACACTCCTTTGGTCGAGTCTAATGGTGTGGACAGTTGGCACAGCTACAGTTCCTAGTGGTATGGCACAGGACAGGGGATGTGGGGCAGGGTAGGAGGTGTGGTGAAGGGACACCAAGGTTTACTTTCATATTGATCGCTTGTTGTTCTGGCATACTGATTTCTTTTTTATTTTGTTAAATACAAAATGCATCACAAAGAAAACGCCTTGAATTTCTTGAACAGACTGTGCTAGATAACATTTATTGAAAGTGCCCTGCTTCTGAAGACAGTGGCGCTACACACTATACTCTTTTAAGACAGCAAGTTTCACTGCAGATCAGGCAGGTCAGATGAGCATTTCCGAATGTTTGATTATAAAGAAATAGAATAAATTCAGCTCAACATATGCTTGATGATTCCTTATATTCTGTAAATATAAAATTGACAGGTCTGTGCTGAGTTGAAATCAGTATGAAGTGAATGAACAGTAAGATAGGATGAGAGTGAGCAGGTGTGAATGAGGAACTATGTCTGTTAAAGTGTGTGAAGTGTTTGTGCTGGGATGGAGATAGAAGCACCTGGTCTAGCTAAACCTAAAATTATTTTCCCTATGAGAATTTGGTCCAGGTTGAACCTATCTGTTGAGCCACATTTTAAAACATTTACCAAAGTAACATACAATTCTCAGACCTGCCTAATCCAGTTTGGTGTTGCTAGCAAGTCATTACTGATGGCCCTAGATGTCCAGAACCAACCCTAAATAGGATGCCATGCAATTGCAGAACCCACCCACACAAACACCCATATTGGATCGATTTAGAATCGCCATTTAACTTAACACAGAAGTCTTAGGGATGTGGGAGGAAACCAGTTTCCCAAAGAAGAACACACTCCAAACAGACTATAACTGGTTGTAGTATTTTAACACAAAATTTGACAGTTAACTGTGCTAACTCCTGTACTACCATGCTGCCCGTAATGAACCATAAAACAGTTATATAAATGCTAACAATTTACTTATTCATTTGATGCTACAGTAGGTAAACTATCAGGCTTGAAATTTATCAAACATGTCCCTGCTCAGCTATTAATTTCAAAGCATACAGTTACTGCAAATACTGTAGTTAAGTTTTTCACAGTACAAAACTTCATACCAAACTGTGTAGGAAATAATCAATAGAGGTGCATAATGAAACCAGGAATCAAACATTTTATACCACTTGCTATTGGACTCAATATAAAACAGGTGCACTTCTGAATAAATGTTGCCAGTATAGTCTATGGAGGACAAATAATAAGGTCAGTTACTTAAATGCAAAAGCAATAAAAACAGCCAATAAATGTGTGCCTCATTCAAGACCTGGTATATTCATGACTCATTATCTCATCATACAGATATGTTATTGGGAATCTACTTTGATTGGAAAGCACTAAAAGCACTTAAGGGGTGTGAATAACAAAATAATGGAAGGAACATCTGATACAAACAGATTCAGATATCAAAGCTCTGTATCTATCACTAATTTTATGTATGGCACACATCAGTTTCAGAAACTAGAGAACAAGGCTCAAAAGTGTCCTGGACACCACATTGCTAATTATTGCAGAATGATGAAAACTACATTGTACCTATGTGACAAAAACTAAATAATAAAATTTTTAAAAATAAACAATGACCTGAACTTACATTTAATTATTCATCCCCTATACAATGGTGTCTGTAAATACAAGATTGGTTCACAGTGTCATTCTAGACATGTCTGTCCATCAGAAGCCAATATCATACAAAAAAAATCACATAAACCTTTAGAGTTGCCCATTAACCTGACATAATACTGTTTAATGTATAAAGAGAGAGACTTAGAGACCTGTGAATGGAACCACATAAATACAATATGAGGAAGAATTACAAACCCCTCATAGAAAGTTTTCTTCCCTGAAGTTTAACCAAGGTCTAAGACTCTGCAGATAGCATCAAGACAAAAAATATTATAGCTGATACTTTTTAAAATAAGTGAAGCATGTTACAAAGTAATTAAAATAAAAATAAATCTAAAATAATACACTAAAGGCACACAATGTATTTACTGAATATGTACACTATATATCTAGATTTAATTCTCCTTCATTAAAGTACGATTATCTTACAATATTCCACAAACCAATCTTTATGACATCAGATGGCCCTGAACATAGCACTAATTTACTGCAGGGCATTCTCATACACTCTTCCATCCATCCATCCATTACCCAACCCGCTATATCCTAACTACAGGGTCACGGGGGTCTGCTGGTGCCAACACAGGGCTCAAGGCAGGAAACAAACCCCAGGCAGGGCGCCAGCCCACCATAGCTCATGCACTCTTATACCAAGAAAAATTAAAAGACAGCAATTAACCTAATACAAACATCTATAACAAGTGGTAACAAAAAATTGGTACTAAGAAAAAGAAACTCCCAGAAACCATGACACAACAATGGAGAACAGGCCTAAGTTTCACAACAATTTCACGGTTTAAATGGTCTACAAATGCTTTTCTCATATCATGCAGTGTATTTTTTCAAAAACTCTCTTTAGCCGTGGTGGTGTGGTTACCTCCTTGCTCACACTCCAGGACAAAATTTAATTTTAAAAAACACATGTAGACTTATATAAAGTGGATAATGCATAAGTATTAACTATAGTGGCTATGAAAAGTATTTAACCTTCCATGGAATTTTTCAGATTTACTGTGTAAATAACCATGTTATCTTCTACTATCTATTTTCTGATCTCTTTTTTGTCATATGGTTGAAAGGAGGCAGAGTCTATTCCAGCAGAAATTAATGCACACTCCTTGACATAAGGCCAAATTAGGCCATTAATTAACCTATGATACTAACATACCTGTACATCTTTTAAGATGGGGAAGATTGCTGAAATGCTTCAGTTACTGCAGTGTCAGACACACTGACATTGACTGTTAAGTTTGTTAATAAATAACAGCTTAAATAAACAAAACGCCTGGAACAATAAAATGAACATCATGATCAGAATGGTGATGAAAATCTTACAAACCATGATAAAGCATAAAAAACACTAAATTATGTCCATGTAACACATATAAAATGCTTGCTGTATTCCAATAAAAGTCATAAAACCCATTTTTGACATTTCTGATGTGAAACCATTTAGTGTCATTTTCCCTGATGTCTTCTTCACCTATTGTTGTTATTGGTATGCAATTAAGCACAGAAACTCCGCAGAAAAAAGTGGATTAATATGAAAATTACAAAAGTGAGTTAATAAATTAAAACTATGGAAAAAAATACAAATATTTCTGAATTTGTTATGAACATAAAACTGCTGCCCTATCATAAGTACAGAATAGGAGAATAAAAGACTACCCAATTAAACAATTACAAATCAAACAACTCAGTACAGTAATTGTGAAACTGACTGAAAAAAAATCTTGCCACACAAAGTTTTAGAGGACAGGTAGCCATCAATCAAAACTAAGTAGGCAGTCAAGTAGGGTACAAACCAGACAGCACATCAAGAGATTCTGTATATGGCAAATGAAAGCATATTACAGTCGTCTGTTAACACAAAAGAAACTGCACACAACCATAATTTCACAGATGCTTGTTAAACCTGAGCTTCACAGGAGACAGCCAGAAGAAACACATTAAAGTGTATAGGACTTGCAAAAATAAATTCTGGAGAAGAAAAAAGTAATATTCTGAAAGCAACCTGAGAAATGGAAAAAGATTTATCTTTCAACGAGACAATCCCTCAAAATATATTGCCAAGGCCACATTGGAGTGACTTAACCTGAGGTACATTAGTGCTTTTGACTAGCTCAATGTGAGTTCAGACATTAGAACAAGTCAAAAACTGGTTGTAATAAGTGAGGCTTGAATCTTTCTAATTAGAAATACAAGCTTGCTCAAATAGAAACACAGATTATGTTGCCCATATGTACTGTATGTTTCATTGTTATGGTTGAGAACTGTTAAGAGCCATGGTGTTTGTCTTTAACCTTAAAAAAATGAAAAGTTATCTTAGTAGGAGGAATTCCTACACATTACAATACTACTGTGAACATTAAAATCCAAGGTTTTGAACTGTCCATTATCAAAATGCTTATCTAGTTCAGAGTCAGGTGGAGTTGGTGCCTGTAGGTTGAAAATAGTAATCCTGAATATAGATCAACTGAACAGCAGACAAAAATGATGGTGTATAGGCATGCAAGACAAATTCCAGGATACAGAATGCACCAGAGACAAAAATGCACTGCAACAATCAATAAGACTAATCAATTACAACTTTAGAACATATAAAATCATTGATTTTACAGTACATCCTTACATCAACGTTTCTTTGAAGACCACTACCTAGAAAAGTTACAATAACAATGTGATTAATGTCAAGGTGTATTTTTCATTCTAGAAATAAAATAATTTTTTGCCAAAAATAGAAATGTTACACTTACTCTAGATGAGCCACCAAAGGAATAGTTTATGACATGTAGAGGAACTAAAAGATTAGCTATTTAGAAAACATAACAAGTATCAACAGCCCCTTATCTTTAACCTGTTTTTATTTGCACTTTACTTTAAGACCGTGGGTCTGCATGTTTCAATAATTTTGACTTAACCCAACACTAATGTGATTCCAGTTAGCTCATTATCATAGACTTGCATTCTCAACCTTAGGAATACTCCAAATATAAGTTTATTTGAGATCAAACTAATTCTTGTATTTGAATACAGCAGAATAGATAACTGAAATGTTTAGCTTTCATGTTGCAATAATTTTATATTCTATATTTATTTATTATCAAAATTGGCACCAAGGTAAGTTGCATATGTTAGTACATAATATAACATGAATTCTGTTAGTTCATGAGTCTGTGAGTGTTTCCAATTAGATTTACAAGCTACTTCAAATTTAACTTACAAGCTACAGCATAATCAAGTTATCTTTCTTTAATCTTTTGGAATTTAATAATCCATCCATCCATCCATCCATTTTCCAACCCATTGAATCCGAACACAGGGTCACGGGGGTCTGCCGGAGCCAATCCCAGCCAACACAGGGCACAAGGCATGAACCAATCCCGGGCAGGGCGCCAACCCACCACAGATTTAATAATCCTTGAGCACTAAAAAAAAAGTTTGTGATACTAGGGGTGCAATTTTATAATTCTGAAGATAAACAAATAACCTTTACAGATGCCTAAAATTTTAAATGATCCACCAACTAATTTAAAAAATACCTCACCAGCACGACTGCAGAGTGCCTTGATTTACATCATTTGTAGGTCAATCTGCTCCTGCTGCATCTGCTAGTAAGACTATTCATGCAACATTTGTTATGGGTGCATAACTAGCCACCATGACATACAGCACAGTGGTTTTATTTGTTGTTATTGGCTCATTGCCATTTTGGTCTTTTCTCAGTTTCTTGCCTATTTTAGTCAAGATATAATCTTACAGCAGTGAGGAGAAGCAAAATTACTTTGGGAGAACCTTGTGTTGAGCTGACTTACAGGTGTCATTCTGCCCCAGCCGTGACCCTGAACTCGATTTAGCTGATTTACGAATGGTATATGTATCACTTTTCCAAAACTAGAATCACACTGAGGTTTTTGTTTTTTCCTTTTCTTCATGTCCATTGCCACCATATCATGGTTTGGCCTGGGCTCTGTCCATTGTTTCTTTCTTATGTTAATTTTCTTTCAAGGCATGTTAAGCCAATTATGTTGGAGCTCTCTAGCTCTGCTTTGGTGCTTTGCCCCTGTTCCTTCCCAGCTGGATGTAATTGGCCTTAATTATTGGGCACTTGCATAAGAGGAGGGGCTTTGGAAATAAAAAGAGGCATTGCACAACCAAACATTTTTGTTTGTAACCCAAGGTATGTGAAATAGATTTTTTGGGCTTCTAATTAAGTTCCAGTGAGGTTTATCAGTCTTGCATATTTTTTTATTTTTACAGGAATTGTACTTAAAGCTTTGGATTTAAGAGTGGGTTCAGTTTTAGCCTCACTGTTTTTAGTCATTATTAGGAATCTTTATTCTGTTTCACAGCTTGACTTTGGTGTCTGGTTGTTGCAACTCTGAGTTCTGTTTGTGTGTTTCCTTATGTTTTTATTAAGAGAAGATACTCTTCCTGCTCGTTTTAATGTTTCTTTCTATTACGCTATGCTCTACTAGTATATCTCATAGGATTTAATATGTTCTGGCGCTCAGTAAGTGTAATTTGGATATTTACTGTTTTTCAAAAATGTAACTTCATCTTCCATGAAGAATTTAGATTTTTGCCCGAGTACTATTCCTATATCCTTCATAAATCTATGTTAAATGCAACATGGGGGTGTCAAATACAGTAGTATTCAACAATATATTGCATGGTACGGTACTGCATCATTGACACAGAGGATAAGCACTGAGATTTTCTTTTGTGCTGCATTTTTGCAGCTTAAACAGGCAAGAAAAATTCATACAGCAGTGGTGAGGTTTGTGGTATACCATCTATTGGAATGAAAAAAAATGTACTTTATTAGTACATGCTTAGCAAGTTACCATCCAAGAGCATTCTGTAAATGTTAGTATTACACTTTTATCAAATGTTCTGAACATGTTTAAGTTGAGCGTCTGGGTTCACTTCGGTTTTCACTGAATTTTAAACAAAGAAAGAGCTAACATAAAAAATAAGTAGTTTGTGACTATTGTCATGTTAATAGTAAATTATTGTGGTATACTACACAATAGGGCTGTGTCTCCAATTCCAAATGCCAGGAACACTTAAAGGTCAATTTCTATTGAATTTACAACCAAAAGGGAAAACTTGGGTTGCTACTGGAAGAGGTGTTGACGAGGCCAGCAGGGGGTACTCACCCTGTGGTCTGTGTGTAGATTCTAATGCCCCAGTGCAGTGACGGGGACACTGTGTGCTGTAAATATGACGCCGTGCTAAAGATAAGACGTAAAACTAAGGTCCTGATTCTCTGTGGTCATAAAACATCCCTGGGCATCCTTCATAAACAGTAGACTGTATCCTGATGTCCAGGCTAAATTTCCCACCTCAGCCTAGTCATTCTGGCCCTCTAATAATCCTCCTTCTCTAACAATCTCTCACCCCTTCATCACCTAAAAACTCATGTGTGGCGTCCATACTGGCGCAACACACTAGTAGTGGCTGACCACTCATTATGTAAAGCACTTTGAGTAGTGAGAAAGTGGCTATATCAATGTAAAGAATTATCAAACTGATGCAATCAAAGAGAGTGGAGACACAAGAAATCGCCTCATGATTTTCCATATTTTTTTTTAGACATTTATTTGTTCCTATTAAAAGTTAATCTCCATCTGAGCAACAATGAAATTTCCCAAGCAACAGAAAAGAAGGCAATTGTCTTTAAAATAAGAAAAGCAAAAAGATGCATGGAAGCATCACAGGATTTTAATCCCATGATTTATTACCATGGAATTTTTATTACTATTAAAACTCAAAAGTGTTCATGTTTTATTTGTGTCTAAAAGTTTAATAACTTGCTGTTTTTGCAATAAATTAGTGGACTACATGCACCTCATGACAACAAACATGTATAAAGCTTAGTGCTGGGCAGTATGACCAAAATTCTAAATCATGGTATTTTTCAAAATTATACCAGTTTCACGGTATTTGACTGTATTTTTTTTCCATGCATGAGTGGATGTTAACCACATTTTCCACTGCAACTACTGCAGCAGACTGGCTAAGAATAACATATTCCACTGTCATGAGAATTGTACATTGTACAAAAAAACATTTTAATGTGCACACAAGTATTAATACAGGTTTGCATGGCCCCATAAAGTGATAGTTTTCAAGCTGGTGGCACTAATGAAGAGAAGGAATCACATTGCATGACAGTTGCAGTCAAAATATAGAACCTTTTTATTGAACAAATTTTGCAAACAACTTAAACTAAAATTTTGACAACATATTTTCAACCATCCAAAGAGGCATTTAGACTTAGTAAAATATTCAGAGGTGCTTTTAAAAGTTGTATTGCACTGAACAGGTCTAAGAAAAGGAATAAATAGTGAATATTTTTTGTAAATCAACTACACTTTCTGTGTTACAACTTTATTCTTGTCATAAACATCAAGATTAAAGTGGAAATGTCGAGAAAAAAGTCAACATGTCGTCACACTATTACACATAACCCACGGGCCTCATGTATAGACGAGGCGTACGCACAGAAATGTTGCGTAAGAACATTTCCACGTTCAAAATGCGATATATAAAACCTAAACTTGCCGTAAAGCCACGCACATTTCCACGGTACCTCATACCCTGTCATACGCAAGTTCTGCGCTCGGTTTTGCAGACTGGCAGCACCCAGCGTCAAAGCAGTGCTATTGTTCCTGTATGGTTTATCTTTCTTTCTTAGATCCACATTCCTGACACGGCTTTATAAATACACTGAAACTAACCACATATTGTTTATTAGTGTAATGCATCTGATTGTACTTAACCTGTAACAATATAATGGTCCAGGGAATAGCCATAGTATTCCAAATACCATAACTGCTTTAGCGTTGTTACTCTCACTGCACCATCTTCTTCTTCTTCTTTTTCTTCTTTCAGCTGCTCCCGTTAAGGGTTGCCACAGCAGATCATCTTTTTCCATATTACTCTCACTGCACCACTCGGAGTATTTACATCACTGTATCTGAGTGGGGAATCACAGCAGCAGCTGATCGGAAAGAGAATTATCAGGATGCAGCATCAAGCACACGCTGCCTCAGCCACGACAAAACGTTTCAAAGCCTTTCCTGTATGGACCTCGCGGTTCAGAAACAGTTTCATCCCAAGAACTATAAACGCACTCAATCAATTGCTCCTTGTAGA
Source organism: Polypterus bichir lapradei (assembly GCA_026402145.1). Taxonomy (NCBI): domain Eukaryota; kingdom Metazoa; phylum Chordata; class Cladistia; order Polypteriformes; family Polypteridae; genus Polypterus; species Polypterus bichir. The sequence continues at coordinate 44,235,641 of JANRMT010062835.1, forward strand.
ACTGTTTGTATTTATAAGTACAATTACCACACTGTAAACTTGCACTACAGTTATAATATTGCACAACCTGCGACACTTTATAAAGCACATATTTACATATGATGACGATATCATTTTTAAGATGAAATGCAGCAAAATATGTTGATTATATTATACAGATAAAACTTTAACTTCATTTAAATAATCGGTATTGTTAATAATTAAACATGTGAGGACACGGTGCCGCAGCGCTAGCAAGTTCACATATTGTTCCTGCCTCGCGCTGTATGTTTGCTGAGGCTGGCGCGACACTGGAAGGATAGACGGATAGAATAATTAAACACTGTAATGGATGGCCGGTTTCATATTCCGGACCTCACCCCCTGGCCGCCAGGAGGAGCTCTCCCGAGAGCATGTACGGGCCCCAAATTCCAGCAGGACCTCATGGACTATGTAGTTTTTATGCACAGCCCTGCCGAATACCTTGGGGGCCACCGGGAGTCGCTGTCGGGATGCCAGTGGACTCATTTATGCCCTATGACCTGGAAGTTCGTCATATGAAGAGCGACGGGCTTCCGGGGTGAAGAAAAATACTATTTACCCTGACCCAGAAGGAATAAGGACTTGTGGACTGTTGGGCAGGAACACTTCCGGGTCAGGGAGTATAAAAGGACTGTGGGAGCTCCCAGACGGCGAGCTGAGCTGGGTGGTAGGAGGGCAACACGTCTGGGAGTCGGAGAATTGGTATTGTGATTATTATTGTATTGGTTAATGAATAGTGTGGAGTGGAGGGTGTTTGGTGCACGTAATTCTTTTTTTTTTTTTTTTTTTTTCCTGTGTCCTGTTCGGCTCTGAAGCAATCAGAATTGATGTCTGAATGCTAGCGACTAGCCTTACAGTTTTCATCTCAGGTGGAACGTTATAGCTTCTGCTAAAGTCACGCCTGATACCAAAACTTTATTAGAAATATTTTCAGATAATTTTAAAATTCGAACCGGACACGGAGACAGAAGTGAAAGAAAAAGAAGAGAGGAAAGGAAGAGGTGAAGGTAAAGGGGGAAGGGGGGGGTTTTCGTATAGAATAAACAATAAATGAACCAGAATCCGCTTCTAGACCTGCAGATAGAGAGGGGGGGACACACAAATACACCACAAGACAAAAACATTGCTGCATCAGCTACCTGAAGATATATAAAAGTAAAAACGTTTGCTGACAATCACACAGTAATAATTATTAAGGCATTTAAGGCAAACCACAGCCTTGGGTCATGTGCTGAAGATGTCCAAGTCATACTTATGAAAGCACCATGTGAGCACCTGTGTGCGTACGCACGCTTGTATGTATAAGGTTTCTCTATAGAAGCGTCCAATAGTGAGTGTGAAGGGCCACGGACCTGCCCCCTAAAACGTGCGGAAGATGGAGGGAGTTCTGATCGCAGAAATCCAGAGGTCACCCCAGAGCACGGAGACCCCAGGGAGACCGTCACCAGAGAAGCCCCAACCCCCACTCGAGAGGCGCAGAGGATGACCCCGGGGGACCACAACCAGCAGCCGGCAGAGTCCCGGGAGATATCAACGGCAAGCCCCCAGGCCCGTCCGCAGCCGCTCACCCCCGGGTTGGCCAGGCCCAGAACCCAGCAGCCCGGGACCCAAGGGCGACCTACCCCGCCGAGGACCCAACAGAGCCCAGGGACCCAGATCCCACCAGGCAGCCACCGGGAGCGACCAGACAGATGCTTAAAAGATAAATAAAATAAAAATAAATAAATAAAAATGTGGCAGGGGGAGGGAAGCGAAAATGTTGTAGCATCGCCAGATGACCCAGGAGAGGGGAGGAGTCCAAAACCCCACCTGACATATACAGTCACACACAAACACAGTTATACACTCCCTCCCTCA
>JANRMT010062835.1:44242518-44260156 GCA_026402145.1 Polypterus bichir lapradei
ACATACATACATACACACACACAAATTATATATATGTGTGTGTCTGTGTATGTATGTATATGTGTGTGTATATATGATGTAGATAGGTATGCATATATATATATATATATACACAACAATTACATTAACATAACTTCTTTAACACAGTACTTCTCCGCTGCGAAGCGCGGGTATTTTGCTATATATATATATATATAGATACAGATATAGATATAGATATATATATAGATATAGATATAGATATGGGAACAACACTCATATCAATGACAAAACAATTACATTAACAATCATGTTACGTTATTTTTTAAATTTTTCCTTTTCTTTTTCATACCTTCTTTAACACACTACTTCTCCGCTGCGAAGCGCGGGTATTCTGCTAGTGATTAATAAAGTGAATAAAATTACTCCCTTACAACTCCAGGATCCTGGGTTCAAATCCGGTCCCAGTCACTGTTTATGTGAAGTTTGCACATTCTCCCTGTGTCTGTGAGGGTTTTTCAGTTACTCTAATTTTATTTCTTAAAAGATGAAATGTATAAGGTTTGTTAGTGACTTTGGATGGGCCCAATATGACTGAGTGTCAGAATGACTGCTTTTTGACTTGTCCCTGATGCTTAATGCTCCCTGCAATCCTGGATTGAAATTTAAATGTGAAAATTTTAAATTTGAAAAAAGTGTTAAAAAGTTCTGAATTAGTGAGTAAAGTCCTATTTTTGTAATAATGCAATTTTGGCATTAGTAGGGAAGCATGGGGCACTGTTAGCACTACAACATTGAAGATTCCAGAGTATAGCATGACCTTTGTACAGCATAGCATGTAAAAGGTTTCTTGGAATACTGATGAATATGAATGCAGTGTTAATCATGTTGTTTCACAAATTTTGCAATGCCTGACATAATTTTAAAATATGATTATTTTTAATGTACATTTCAAAAACTATGTGGTTTAGCTATTGGAAAACAAGTGTGTATTCAAGCAGTTGCTTGGGTGTGGGAGTGTGCAAAATTCAGCACTGTGTCATGTGAAAATTTAGATAAATTTGATACATGTTTAAGAATGCCAAGTTTTCTTTTCAGAGAACTGCATCTGCACAACAAAGATGCATTGCACACTGCAGCAGTGGCCCACCCATTACTGTGAGGGACCATTTGCAAAAATATGCGTTTGGGTCACACAAGGTTTGTGTCAGTGTTGTGAATTAGTGCTCTGTTTAATTTCTTGGATACCTTCCCAATTTGTTTTTCCCAATGTGCAAAAGCAGACCCTTTCTTCTGTACAATGAAAAAGGACATAATGACAATTTTTACTTGTTTCCAGAGATATTGTGTGTATAGTCAGAGACATAACCAGGTTAAAATTTAAACATAGGACTGGTGACATGTTAGACTGTCTCTATAATTCCTGTACAGTAGCAGTGTATAAAGCTGGAAGATATATCCTTTTTTTAAAGGCAACTTTACTTATTGTCATTATCCACTAGGTGTGTATCTAAAATACAATGCAGATCTTCAACAACAGTTTTTAAGTTGACAGTTTTTTAAAATGTCTACACTGAGCAGAAATTCAAGTGGCTCTATTCCAACAATGCTTTTGAAACTCAAGCATGATGCAGAATTCACTAATAATGGCACGTTTTAGAAAAGATGATGGTAATTTGATGGGGCGTGATGTGAAATGTCATAAAATGCCATACCTTGTTGTAAAGAAATGTATTATTCATTTGTTCTTTTTCAGAACCCACTTTTTGCAGTTTTGGATTACAGAGGCCAGAAGTTGATCCAGACGTAATTGTGTACAATTCGTATTTGAATGGTTTATCAGTCTATCACAGGGCTTGGTCATGCACATTTACATACTTGTTCATACAGGGTACGTTTTAAAGTTGCCAATCAACCTAACCTGCACATGTTTAAGATGTGGAAAAACAGAGAGAGAATCCATTCATTTTCTAAACCTGTTTCTCCATAGGAGAGTAATAGGGAAGCAAGAGACTATTCCAGAAGGTACTGGGTGCAAGGCAGGAACAATCCCTGCACAGGGTGCCAGCCCATCACAGGGTGAACACACACAAATACACATTCATCAGGGGCCTACTTAGCAATGCCAGTTTACCTAACATACATGTCTTTGGAGGGTGGGAGAAAATCAGAGCACATGGTGGAGACCCAAGTGAACACAGGAAGAATATGCATACTCCAGGCAGGACATACGTGGGACTTGAACCTTGCTCTCGTTGTTACGAGGCAGCAGCAACACAGTGGTTAGCTCAGCTACCTCACAACTATTGAGTTCTGGGTTCAGATTCCAATCTTTGATATATCAGTGCGGGATTAACACATTCTCAATGAGTATTTTTTTCACATTTTTTTCTCTGTTTTTTTAGGGTACTTTGGATTTCTTAACTTGACTTACTCATTCATACTCACCCATGAATTTTGAGACAGCTATGTTTGGGCAAAGGTGACTAATAACTGAATGTAATAAAATGGGTGGAGAATTTTGAATACCTACAACACTACTTTAAGAACAAGGCAAAACGACCCCATATCTGCTTTGCTGTCATTGTAGTTAAGGGTGTTTGCAGTCATTACAACCACATCATGGTTGTCCTGAAAAGCTGAAGATTTATCCATACACTCCAATAGGCACCTAACTTTAGCAAAATATCTAGCTCAAATTTGAAGGTCCCCAAAGCCCTTCACACTATGTACTAAGTAGTATAAAGAGTATCAATGTCTGGTATGTTATTCCATTGTATTAGTGGTTCCCATTGTGAAGAAATACTTGTTCATTTTCATGTAAAATTCACCCTTTAAAACCTTCCATCTGTGCCCACATATTCTAGTTAAATAATTCATTTCAAAGTAACACAAATGGGAAAAGCTTCTGACATTTTGGGAGAGTGTGGGTAAAAATGCCATTGTATGTCAGGTCTGTAACTTTGGGATTACAACCACATCTTAAAAGCTTGGTCTTACTTTCATTCATTAATATTTCTGATCTGTATATTTCACTGCTATTAAGTGGCATATGAGAAGGTTCTTCTAGCATCATCAAAGCACACAGCAGGAGCAAACTTTGTACAGGGCTTACTCAATCACATTTGTCAAATTAAAGTCGTTCTAACAGGCACATCTTTGTAATGTTGGAGAAAACATTGTAGGCTTTACTCCTTTCTAGTTCAAAAGGGCAGTTTACATTAAAGTCATTACAGGTCAGTTTTAATTGTGTGTGTCTTGTTTTATATTTGTAATCATTTCAGAAAAACAACAAAAGAATCCTGTTATCTATAAACACTACATTAAAATAACTTCAGTATGGTCATGTTGAAATGGCTTTGACTCTTAATTATGCAATTATTTTAATATTTCTCATTATTTATTACTTTTTCTGCAATCTAAGAGTTAACTGTCAATGTTTAAAATTATAAAAATAATGTCATTTTTCATAAGCAAGGATTACATTTGCAAAACATGGAAACCATGGAACTAGAAATTAACAGGAGATTTATTTAAAATGAGAAAATATATTTAGTGTATTTTTGAAATGTAGTAGTGGCTTTGAGCTTTTTAACTGTCTTTGTATAACTCTTCACAAAGACAACAAGAAAAGCAACACAAAATTTCTATTCATCTTAGACTACACCCCTCAACAAGAAATAACTACCGCCTCTACGAAATATCATGGAAAATGAGGTGCCAAACATTTGCTTGCCAGTCATTTAATTTCTTTCTGTCCTACTTGCATCAAAGCACTATGAATATACAGTTTAATGTTATTTTCATTTGCTGGCACCTGCTATATGTGAAAAACAATCTGGCAAATGTGGATTTCAATATGGAAGAGTTTATTTTTTGTAAATATGTATGGGAGGGTGATGCGAGTGTGTAGTGTATCTTCTTGAAGTCCCTGGGGATCTTAAAGAATGTGATCAATGTGAGGATTTTAAAGCTCAGTAATATATACAGGAGAAAGCTCCTGCTGCTTCATAATTCTGGAGAACAGTTACTGTCTGTTTTGAGCCTGGTTTCTTATGGGGAGGTATACATGTTCATAGGGAGGTATCTATGTCTTTGAAGCTTTCCTTTTGTTATTCTATTGTTGACCCAAATTCCAAAATATATAGATTAGGTTCATTGTCCTTTTCGCCATGTATCAGTAAAAGTCAGTGAATATATCCTGCAGTGGACAGTTCCCCTGTGCCAAAGTCAATGCTGACTTTCTGCAAAATTTATATATTTATATATATATATATATATATATATATATATATATATACACACATTGTCAGGGATGCCAGGGGCCATGACCCGACCGGGACGCCACGAGGGACCGGATGTGGGTCTGTGCCCACCCTGGATCACGTGGGGGTCGCCTTCCTGGTTGCTTTGGGGGCCACGGGTACAGGGCATGGAAGCTCCACCCTGTATAGGCCCGTGGTCACCGCCAGGAGGCGCCCCAATGCCTTGGGGACCTGTTACCCCAGCACTTCCGCCACACCAGGAAGTGCTGGGGGGAAGACTTTGGACGTTACACGGAGAGCTGCCGGGAGGACAGCTGGCACTTCCGCCACACTGGGGCGTGGCCAAGGGAGGAATGCCGGGAACACCTGGTGCTCATCCGGGTACTGAATAAAAGGGGCCGTCTCCATTCATTCGAGGCTAGAGTCGGGTGGAAGAAGGACGAGGCAGAAGAGCTGTGGAGGCGGTCCGAAGAAAAGGCGTTGTGAGGCCAGGACTGAGTGTTTTGGGGTTTGTGCACAACTGGGTCTTAGTGACCATTATTACTTTTGTAAATATTGTAAATAAACGTGTTTGTGGGTGACATGAACGTGTCTGCCTGTCTGTGTCCGGGTCAACTTCCACAACATCTATATTGTATATATTGTGGCTGGGTGCAGGAATGACAGCTCCACAAAAAGGGGATGCTGACTGGATAGTTCCATCTATTGTTCAAAAGTATAACCAAAATAATGCTGTTCAGCATATTTGCCCCACGAAGCAGGGCTGAAAATCAAAGTAAAGTAGTCAGCTGGATAGCCACAAGTTAGGTCACTTGTTTAGTAGAGCTCCATACGGTGGGTAGTTCTTGCCAGAAATGATGCCTCCTGTCGGGAAGTTTGGGCTTTTATAGAAGAAGGAACTGGAGGGGACAGAATGAGTTGTTTCTTGACACTGTGGAGAGAGAAGGAGATGACAGTGTTAACGACAGCGTCCCCTCTTGTCTCCACGGGTCATTACATACCCTGAATAAACCTTTAAGATGATCTTCTGATGCTCCTGTGTGACAATACATTTTATATTGGATAAGGGAGTGCGGCCCCTTTTAAGAACCTGGGAGTACTTCTGGTGCTACGGCCATTTGCTGATGTACGTACTTCCGGATCATACTAAAGTCCCATAAGTTGGAGAGCGTATCTCACTACAGCGCCCCCTTGCAACTTCCATGGTCCCCAGCAGTGCAGTGTTGCCAGACCATATCTCCCAGCATTCCCTGTTGGTTCCCGAATGGACATTGTCATGGAGGGCTGCTGCCATGTAGCACCTGGGGGCACTAGATATCCCTCTGTTCCAGTCTTTCCCTTTTCTCCCATCCAGGGAAGGTACTGGGACCACATCCGGCTGTGATTTCCATTCATCCCCTAGGGCAACCATGTCTAAGTGTAACCTCCTTCCTTCTCTTAGTCGGGATGCTTTTCTGTATTCTCGGGGCCTCCCGTCCAAGTAAGGGATCTTCCTGACTTCCTGCCGGGATGCCTGTCCATCCCATATGCAACCTACAATATATATATATCCATCCATCCATTTTCCAACCTGCTGAATCCGAACACAGGGTCACGGGGGTCTGCCGGAGCCAATCCCAGCCAACACAGGGCACAAGGCAGGAACCAATCCCGGGCAGGGTGCCAACCCACCGCAGTATATATATATAAAATGTGTGTGTGTGCCTGGCCTTCTTTCCTTTTGCCAATTGAACTCTTTTCAGACTCACTTCATGTGATGGTGTGAGCCAGCTCATTGCTCCCTCTTCATTTATGGGAGCCTCTTGAAACTGACACCATCAATAATGTAACTGGATGAGCAAGGCAGATGAGGACAAACCACACAAGGGGATGGTGTAAAAGTGATCATTGGTTTTATTTAAAAAAAGTGTTCAAAAAGTGCATTGCTTCGAAAATAGTTAATAAATAAATTATTCATAAAAAGTGCATCTGTGGAGGTTAAAATCAGAATAAATAAATCCATTAAAAACAAGGTTAAAATCAGCTGGCAGGAAACTTGGTGCCTTCTTCCTCACTGGTGGCTCCTCTTACTTATCCCATATGGGCCTTACAGCAGAGGAGTCACCCTACTGACACACACAGCTGACCTTCCACAGGTCCAGGTCCCTGCCGTCCCATGGCTATGGTCTAGTTCCCTCTCCGGGCCTAGGCATTGACCCCAGTGACCTCCTTGCCCCCTTCTTTCTCGATCCTTGATTCAAGATCTCCCTCTCTTGTGCTCGTGCTTTCCTTTTAAAATGGGGATAAGCCACAGCTAGGTAATCAGCAGCTCCTTGCATCAATTAGGGTCGCGGATGAGCCTATACATGTGCGCTAAGTGCAGGGCCGTCTGCTCCCATATCGCACCTGGGAACCGCTCGCCAAGCACCCCCACACGAAGACGCAAATGCAGGGATTATTTATTAAAAATTGCAACCAGCTGCAGACCTCACTTTACCACACACCTTCCCCCTATTAGCTGCTAGTGGCATGGGAAGGCTTCATGCCACAACCAGCTCATTGTAATTATTGGCACAGGCCTGTGGCGTTGCCCTACACTGCTCTAAAAGCAATAAATAATAAAAGCACTAATACAACTCCACACTAAAACCAACCCCCTTTGTAAAACCAGGACAATAAAAGATTAAGAACTTTAAAGTGACACTAAAGCAATCAGCAATAAATAGTCTGTTAAGTTCTGTCCTTAAAACATACTCCTCCAGCTTGTGTTCCGTGGGTTCTTTCAAAAGTCAGGCACCTATCTTTCTTGCTACTCTGCCTCCAATCTTCAGTCTCCAACCCCAGCTCATCCAACTGCTGCCACCATTTGTGACAGTGAGGGTCGGCTCCTTGCTCCCTCTTGAACCGGACACCGTAAGTAATGTAACCGAATGAGTTGATCTGATGAGGGCAAAATACACCCAGCAAGGAGATGATGAAAAGTGCAAGTGCTTTTATTATTTAAAAAAAAAAATCCACAAAACAGTTGTCCCGAAGGTCCGTGCTCAAAAAAGTTCAATAAATAATCCATAAATTAGAAGTGAATGTTGAAGGTTAAAATCAATAAATAGAAAAAATCTATTAAAACAAGATTAAAACAAGGCAGTGCAGGAAAGTCATTTTAAAACCACAAGCCCTGGTGCCTTCCTTTAAAACCGACACTTTTCCGGCTTAACCTACTCAGACCTTGCACTGTCCACCATCAGGTGCAGACATCCTTCAGAACTGGCCTGTGTTCCTGGTGCCCAATCCACGGCATCCCATGGGGAGCCACCAAACTCTGCTCCTGTGCCCACTGCTGCCAATCCAGGCTCCACCCAGCAAAAGCTCACCATCCTCCTATTGCTTCCAGTCACAGGCTTATAGGCAAGAGGATCCTCCTGAGCATAAAGATCACTCCTGCTCATGGCTGCTCAGCAGGAGTGATCCTTGTGCCCCCTCCTGAACACTGGCCATGCACCACCTCCTGGAGTACCATTCCCGTCCACCTGCTTCTCTCCTGAGCTGCTGCTGCTGCTGCTGCTGCTCCTGACTTTCTCTCTGTCCTTTAACCAACTCCCCTTTTATTCCGTTTCTCGCATTTTTTCCCATGCTCCCCTTTATAGGCTGGAGGAGCGGTTGCAGGTGTGATCGCCTGATTATTGCCCTTGGCTGATAACAAGGCAATCAGACTGCCCGCATGTGCTGATGGGGCAACTCATGGATGGCTGACTGCCTCACAACAACCCAGAGACGTGGAGACGTCATGGCAGATCGCTTGCACCTGCTCCCACTTCCCAGCGCAACCCTGTTCATTATTTATTTGTTAATTAAAACGACCACTTATTTTGAGCCACGGACCTTCTATACCACACTACACTTTCTCCATTTTAAAAATATTCTGGAGCATTGGCCAGAAGGGGCTCTTTAGCTCTGGGAATGGGAAAATAATTTTTGGGATTAGGAATTTTGCAAACCCTGAAACTGAACTTCTAGAGCCTTCTTCTACCAGCACCTGGTAATACTTGGCCCCAATTCAATGTTACAGTGATGTGCAACTCCCAAAATAACCAGAATGCAGTTAACAAAAGCAAGGAAGCAGTGTAGGCCACCCGTTTTGACACCTACTGAGCTGGAGAAAATTTAACCTATTGTCAAAAAACTCCTATTTACTTTCTCATACCTTTATGACCCTGGGACAATTATTTCAAGGACACTCTCTATAAAAGTATGTCATGACAGCCTGGTTGTCTTTATAAAAAAGCACTTAAAATTAAGATTGTTTGCTGGTAGGTTTACTTTCAGAGGTCTGTGGGAATAGGACTGTATGAGAAAAACTAAATGGCAAAGCACACAGCCTTTTAAAGGCACATCACTCTCAAAGGTGTGAATTTTAAAGGCTGTGTTTCACCATTTAGTTGTGCTCACATGCAAATGAACCTACTTGATTTTTTGTACTTACATTCAAGATCAATACATCTCTGGGGCAACTCAAGTTTATTAGTCTTGCATGTGCAGAACAACTGTGGACTTGCTAGCATTTCATGATACCGTTGGCGTGTGGACTTCAGTGATATCTTTATTGTCTTCTAAAAGCTTCTTTTATTCCCCATACTCTTCAGTAATCCTTTTATACAGTATACCATGTTGCATGATATCAGTTTCAATACCCTAGCTTGTTTTGCCACACCTTAATACTTTTCTGGATATTCAGTTGATAAAGTATAAACAGGACTATTTATCAAGCATACTATCAGTAAATACAGGGTTTTGTTACTAATGTGATGTCATATTTGCATGTTGCAAGGTTATAGTTTTTGTAATTGGTTTTTGGGGTTTATTAAATTATAAATATTACACTTTTTGGTGTTTTATTTTGCAATTTTAAGTGAAATTATATTTGATTAAAAATGCATAACTTTCAAAGGAGTGTATCGGGTAATTTACTAATATTTACTTCTTAGAAACTTTAATACATATTTTCCATTAGAGCATCTTAATTTATTTATCCATTCAGTCATTTCTATAACCCACTTATTCCTACAGAGGGTCATGAAAACCGGAAACTTATCCTAGAGCTGTGCTGTCATGGATGGGCACCAGTTCATTACAGAGCACATGCATACACACACTCATCCACACTTTTTTGTACTGGACCAGTACAATGTAAAAATAATAGACTGGTAGTGTCTAGACATTGTTGTGGAAAAACTTTATTTTGGTTGTTATTTTCCATAATCAATCAAGCTTTAGTAGGGACCATGTAGTTAATGCAGTTTCTGCAGCATCTTTATTATGCTTTGCTTGTAGAATACAGGACTTTTTTATGATTACAGCTGCATTTAGTCTCTGGGTAGATAATGTGGTAAAGGTTTTAACCTGCATGCTTCAACTTTGTGGTTTTCCTTAAGGTCATGAACTCACTGTCATCAAAATCAAGGCATGATCATAGAAGGCAGTACTGTTTGATTTGAGAAGAGGAAATCCTGAACAGTACACTACTATAATAAGATACTACAGTATTGATTGCTATTAATGTAAAGTGTGTTCATGTAACAAATAGCTCTATGAATGAATTGCATTCCTATATCTGTTTTTTTGTTTGTGATAAATTTACCTAGTTGGATTTCTTATTTAAACAAACATTTTTATTTAAATTGTGCTAACTTAGTACTCAGGAAATTCAAGGTTCTACCAAAAGTTACTTTTAGAATATGCAGAATGATAAGGTATTTTTTAAAAATGTAAACAGTGAACTGTTTTATTTAAACAAACAGTACAAATTTATTTTCAACAGAATCTTCAATATAAGATGTAGCCAATGAATAATTAGTGCTCTGGGTGTGAATAGTTAGGTCAACACCAAAGAAGCAGAGGATATCAACTAAGCAAAGGCATCTGGGCTATAAGCTGTGTGTCCATAAATTGCTTGTATTTGAGAATTTAACAACAACATCTTTAAAGCAGTGGTGGCAAGCAGCCTCTTTACATTTTCTGGCCTTTATCCTTTATCATTTGGTTTGAAACCTGAAATTAGTCCAAAATGGCAAAGTAACATGTAGTTCAGGAGTAATATCCATCTTGAGGTTGCTAACAGGGCTGTTTTTCTAAAGCAGTTGTGTTAAAAATACTATAATTGCACCTCAGGGCAGAACATGTCCAGTTATTACATGGAAAAACATTAACTAGTAAAACAGATTTTCGGAGCTTTGGAAAGCTTCTGGAGAGTGTGCATATTTTCTTTAGTTCTGATTGGTCTATCCATGTTGAATTGGTGATACATACAGGTTGTTCAGTGTTTTAATGTTCGATGCATGTGTATTCTTTACACTCTTGCTTAATTTCGTTTAAATAATGTAGAATATTCTGATTCATTGTTTAAATTTTGTACACAAATAAAGGGGTGTGTCACCATCTACCCATAGAGGCAGTCGTGAAGAAGTGAAGTAATCATACCTGTGAGACTGTGGGTATTTTCTTACTTGTAAATGTAGGGTATGCTCATGACTTCACTGGTGCTAAAAACTCCCCTGTAGGTTCATACCAGCATATTCTTAATTAATTCTGAACCCAGGGATGTTGGATAAGTATTTGGGGACCTACACCAATAAATCTTGCACACTTTCTTGCTTAAATTTACAAAGTGCACATTGTTCATGAAGCCACTGTCTTTAGTGATGTCTCTATTCCAATACACATTTAAAAACCCTGTTTACTAAAACATTACATATTTACTAGCAGAATTAATTAGCTCTGGTGCTTGGCCGATTTAAGAACATTTATATAATAAATGTAAATTTTGAACCATTAATATGTTACCCTCACCTGAAATAGAAAGTAAAATGGGTGATAAATTTTTACTTTTAGTTTTGCATGTGTAGATTTGAGAAAATGGTGCTACTATATGTGAGAACAACTGTGATCTCAGCTTCATCTTGTGAATGAAGTTTCATCTTCAGTATAGTTAAATCTAAAGTGTGCACAACACATCTTGGTCATAGTCAACAATACCTCAATAATGCCTTTACTTCCAAAGTTTTCTGAAGAACACTTGGATGTCTCCATCTATATTTTCCAACATCTAGTTCAGGACCTCAAGTGAATACAGAGGGATTGAGGGGAATACAGAATATTGCTGATACACTGCTGCCATTTGTCCAGGACAATTTATAACATGGGCTGCGTTAATAATTGAAGACCTTGCCCATTCTGTACATTCACTTCTCTAACTCCTTTTTTCTGACAAACAGTACAGGATTATTAGCTCTTGTACTACACAAGCTGTAAAAGCAACTCAACAGACAATTACCTTTACTTCATATATAGTATGTTAACTTATAATGAATTTAATATTTGACATTATTTGAGTTCATTGTCTTTTTTGTCTGTTTGTAGCATCATACCATTATCACCAATATGTGGGAAACATGTAATAAGAAATTCATTGTTATATGTACACATGACAGTAAACCTGACCCTGATACCTATGATTGTATAAGTATTGCAGGTATACCCCAATAATGTTGTGGCATAAGCATTTTTAGCTAATTTGATTTGTCTGGAATGCCTAAAGAAAAAAAATAGATTGTTTCAAGTTAAGAGCTTGTAGTTACTTGGTGTTTTTATATTTTATTTTGTCACGAACATGTAGTCAGTTAACATTAAAGAGAAGTGGGTAATGTAATAATGTGTAATGCACTAAATACTATGCACTGAAGGATGTATAACATACAGTCAGAGAAAATGACAAGAAAGATAAAATACAGAAGTGGTATTAGGCATCCAAGTTTCAACAGTGACCAGGCAGAAACAAGATAGCAAAGATTATGCAAACTCAGGGCCTATGGGCATAGATAAGGTCAGAATTAGGGATGCACCGAAATTTCGGCCGCCGAAAATTTTCGGCCGAAATAGCATTATCGGTTTCGGCCGAAACGTAAGAAAGCGCCGAAAATAAAAGCCGAAATTGTCGCCACGCCTCTCCCATCCTCCCGTCTCGTTCGCGCTGTCATTACGCATCAAACACGGAGTATGTCGGCGGTTTGGAAGCACTTCAAAGTTTCAGATGAGGACAGCAAAGTTGCAATATGCAACATTTGCTCTGCAAAAGTTTCAAGAGGGGGTTCAACAGCAAAGACATTTTCGACTACAGGTTTAATACACCACCTTAAGTCAAGACACGCAATTGAATTTGAGGAATACCGTCAAACAACGTTGGTTAAAACTAAGCCAACTAGCACATCAACACCCTCGGTTGCCACATTTTTCGAAAAAATTAAGAAATTTGCAAATGACAGTGCTAAAGCACGTGACATAACAGAGAAAGTAATGGAATTCATTGCTTTAGATGACGAGCCGTTTTCAGTCGTGGAGGACATCGGATTTCGTAGGCTAATACACCACATTGAGCCGCGTTACACACTGCCAAGCAGACGGTATTTTGCAGAGACCTCTCTACCTGAAATGTATGACCGTGTTGCAAAACATGTACATGAGCTCATGACCACAGATATCTCTGCTCTAAGTTTTACCACAGACATATGGAGCTCTGACGTTAGTCCAACTAGCATGCTCAGTTTGACAGCGCAGTGGATAAACGCGGAGTTTAAATTGCAAAACATTCTGCTTCATGCACAGGAGTTTGTCGGCTCACACACTGCAGCAGCAATATCCGATGCTTTGGCTAACATGTTTGAAACTTGGAACATAGACAAGTCTAAAGTGCATGTGATTGTGAGAGATAATGCACGGAACATGATAAAGGCTATGGATGACAGTGGATTAAAGAGCATACCTTGCATGGCACACACGCTGCAGTTGGCTGTGAATGAGGGAGTGCTTAGTCAGCGGAGCATATCAGAAATCACAGCAACTGGGAGAAAAATTGTGGAACATTTTAAGCATTCTCCGCTTGCTTATTCCAGACTACAAGATTTGCAAAAACAGTTTGGGATGCCAACAAAACGACTACAGCAAGATGTGGCCACTCGCTGGAACAGTACATACTATATGTTGCAAGGATTACTTGAACAGAAGCGGGTTTTAGCTGCATACATGACAGATCACGACCTGCCAGCAACTTTGAGTGCACATCAGTGGATGTTGGTGGAAAACATTGTCTCTCTTCTCGCCCCGTTCGAACAGTTAACCAAGGAAATAAGCTCAGCTCAAGCGTCTGTTGCTGAAGTTATTCCACTGATCGCAGCACTGAAGCGCCTGCTTGGAAAAGAGGCGGAAACAGATCATGGCGTAAAAACAGCTAAAAAAACTCTACTGGAGGCTGTTAACAAACGCTTCCAAGACATTGAGTCCAACCCTTTTTACGGCATTGCAACAATATTAGATCCACGCTTTAAAGACCATTACTTTGACGATGAGAAAAGGCAGGATGTACGCGAAATGGTGCAAACAGAACTTACGGCTCTTGAAACCTCTGGTGAAGCACAAGCCGCGACGGGGAGAACAGAGCAAACTGTGCCTGAGAAACGGTCACGTACAAGTGATGAGGCGCACATTCCTTCGCTTTCTGATATGTTTGACGAAATTTTACAGGAAAGCGTCCCAACCCACAGCGGTGTAAGAGCAAGCGCAGCCTCACAAGAAGTAGCAACCTATCTAGCTGAACTACCCATTGGCAGAAGTGACAATCCACTTGACTACTGGCGCGCGAACAAAGATCGCTTTCCTTTGCTTGCATGGACTGCGCGCAAGTACTTATCTGCCCCAAGCACCAGCACAGACAGTGAGAGATTATTCAGTGCAGCATCTCATGTTCTTGATGAGAACAGAAATCGTCTCTCCAGCCAGAAAGCTGAACAACTTTTGTTCATAAAGAGAAATCTGCCATTTTTGCTAAAATAAAAGCAGCCTAATTTGATGTTGTTTACAGTTAAAGGTTTGATTTATTTATTCTGTTATTGCAATGTTGTTTTGCACAGTAATTTAAAATTGAAGTAAAACGTTTAATGCAGGTAATATTTTGCACAATTCGTAAAGGCACTAAAAGCTAGCACAGACTGAGTGATTTTATTCAGTGCAGTATGTTCTTCATGAGAAGAGGAACTGTGTCTTCAGCCAGAAAACTGAAAAACTTTTGTTCATAAAGATAAACCTGCTTCTTTTGCTTAAATTAAAAGCAGACCAATTTAGTGTGTATAGTTATGTTGTTTACAGTAAGAGGTTGGATTTATTTATTTTTCTTCTGTTTGTGCACTGTTGTTTGGTACAGTAATTTAAAATTGAAGTAAAAAAGCAGCTAGCATTTTTTTTGCACAATTTTGTTACAGAAATAAATTTTATTTAGTTTTGTTATTGTTAAACAGCCTTATTACTGTTATTTATTATCAATAAAAGTTTGATTGCTTAATTAATTTGTAGTTTTTTTAATACAAACAAAAAGAAAATATTTTAAACATGTTTTTTAATGAAGTCATTTTCGGTTTCGGTATCGGTTTTCGGCCAAGTGCATCCAAAAATTTCGGTTTCGTTTTCGGCCCAGAATTTTCATTTCGGTGCATCCCTAGTCAGAATATTTTAATTGTAAAACGAAAGATTCCTTGCCCAAGTTTTGTTTTTAATTACATTTCCTCCTTTTTGTGGTACTAAACTATTTTATTTTTCCTAACTCTCGGTCTTTTCCTTGTACTCTCAAAGTGGATGTTTTCCTTCTTTAGTTTTGTTATAGTAGCCTCAAAGAGTAGGTTGTCATACCTGTTTTTTTAAGCAGACGAGCAGTAATGCAAGACGCAGCTCCTGCTCATTAACCACAGCAAATCGGCACCTGTAAAGAAGCAGAGAAATTAATTAAGAAGCCTCCAAGAGTGAATACAATATGCATGATAAAGCTGTTTAAGAAAACACTTATCTTATGCATTTGAACATTTTAAACTGTTATTTATGTTGTTTTTTTTTCTTTAGATCTGGAAGTGTTTCAGACAACTGGATAGAAATATATGAATTTGTAGAGCAGCTTACTCACAAATTTGTAAGGTAAGATTCTAATACCTCAGGAAGAATGATTGTACAGAGTGCCAATGATGTTATCCTATGCAAACACAGTGCCATATTTCTGCAGTAGATAGCTTGGACCTTGCCAAAATAAACACATTTTGCTGAAGAAAATAGCGAATGGGCCATGTGCGAGTGGGTGGCATTGTGGGTTAGTCTGCTGTTTTTTCCCATGCTAGCCTTTTACAGTAAGGGCTCTTCAGAAATCAGTAGAACAGGTGCAGAGAAGAAAAATGAAAATAAATATGCAGTTTTTGAAAATACACTGTTTGAAGTATATTTAAGGTAAAAAGAATCTTCCATTCCATGTTAGCTTACTTTAGAAAGGTTTTGATTGTAAAACAATTTTCTGAAATATATAATTTCATGCATCGGATAAATAGTGTGTGTAATGAGTGGGGGAGGCGTGGAAATGTGTTATGCTGTCAGTGGGTGAAATACATATCTACATACCTCCTTCTGTTGCTCTGCCCAGTACTGCTAAGGTCAGATGCTTTTCATATTTTAGTAAAAAATACTTAACTGCACATATAATAATAGATGATATTAAAACGGTCTGTAGGTTATATGTAGCTAATGTAAGAATTGGGATGATGTTTATTCTAGGGAAAAGCTATTATTTTTAAGAATAGGTATATAATTATTCATGCAACAGTTGGAGTTCCTTAAAGGCAACAAATAAATAACTGATAGTAAAACACACGAAGTCTGCTTCATGTATTTTCTGTTGCTTACTCTTGGCACAAATTTCAAAGTAACCAAAGATTCTGGCACCAGTTAGACATGGTTAGTCAACAGTTTCTATCTGGGTATAGCAAGCTTTAAAACATGGCATGGACTCTGTTTCAGTTGGATAAAAATATATATATATGTATATACTGTATATTTATTTATTTTTGCTTCCTAGCCCTAGGATGAGGATCTCATTCATAACATTTTCTACAAATGCAGAAATACTGATGCCGCTTACAGGAGACAGGTATGCATTTTGATCTTACTTAGGTTGTAAGATGATGTTAAATGTTTAGAATCACTACATGCCTTAAATATGTAGTTAGCACATTTGCTTTCAATTTGACAAAGATTCTACCCCTGAAAAAACATTACATTTTCTTTTGAAACCACCACATTAGACGTACTTCTAAAACTCATTTTGGCCCAAGAGCCATGGTTAGGTATTGTAGGTACTGCAAAGTTTCTGTCTGTGAAGCCAGTGTTTAGTGATCAGTAAGGTGAGTTCAGTTTGCATTAATTTATATATTCACATACGAGGGACGTTCAGAATGTTTCTGCACTTTTTTCTAACTCTGTTTATTAAGAATTTCAAAAATGAATTACATCACTTTTCTACATAATCACCTTCCTTAGAAATGCAATTTTCCCAGTCGCATGACACTCTAAGACACAAAAATTACTACTCCTCCTGCCTTCATCATTTCCAATGAAAATATAAAAGTGCGGAAACTTTTTAAACATCCCTCGTATTATATATTTAAGGATGCAAAAATTTTGGATAACTTGATTTATTGATGGTAATGGTCTCCAGAGTTATAATTATTATTGATATTTGAATTCAATATAATGTTGTTGAACCACTTAGAAGAAACAAAAAAGGACTTAAAGCATCTATACTAATAAAAGGCAAAGCCCTCACTGACTGACTGACTCACTCACTGACTCACTCACTCACTCACTCACTGACTCATCACTAATTCTCCAAGTTCCCGTGTAGGTAGAAGGCTGAAATTTGGCAGGCTCATTCCTTACAGCTTACTTACAAAAGTTTGGCAGATTTCATTTTGAAATTCTACGCGTAATGGTCATAACTGGAAGCTATTTTTCTGCATATATTGTAATGGAGTTGAACTCGAAAGCCGTGGGGGCGGAGTTTCGTGTGCCATCATCACGCCTCCCACGTAATCACGTGAACTGACTGTCAACGCAGTGTGTAGAAAACCAGGAAGACCTCCAAAAAGCGCTGAAGAAAACATGCATTATATAATTGAGAAGGCAGTGAAACAATAAGAAGCGAGCGAGTGACATATACTACCATATTCATGAGTGCTGCTACTTCGGAAAGAAAGCAAGGTGTAAACCTAAACTTTAAATTAAGTTCATAGACAGGCTGCCGCTGGCGTTTCTCATGCCCACGGGTAATGCGGGATACGTTTAATGAGAGGACGCAGGATATAAACGAGAGTTTTGATCACTTTGTAACTAAGTTAAAATTGCAGGTGAAGGGGTGTGCTTATGCAAATTCCGAGATACTGTGTTTGTAGGGGATTGACAGTTAAGGCGGGTGGGGGAGTCACGTCATCATCTCCCCTCCCATTTACCTCATTTCGCTCTGAGCTGAGCTCCGCGGCTAACGCCGTCTTCCGAAGCAACTT
>JANRMT010062835.1:44275156-44311920 GCA_026402145.1 Polypterus bichir lapradei
GGGCATGGAAACCACTCGGTAAGTGACAGTTCTTTGATCGATGGTGATTACCTCGATAGACATGGTAATGGGGGTTGGAATGATGAAGGAAATGGGTACCTGAGTAACGTAAAGTAAGTGTAAAATACCTATACAATAACTATAATTGTAATAAACAAACAATAAAACAGCGGAGAAGCCGTGGATTAAACAAAAAGGCTGTAGTTATCAGCAGGGAGACGTGAATCCCGTGGCGAAGCAAGGAAGGGAATGTAGAGACTGGAGCGATGGACGGCCTTATATAGGCAGGCAGCCAACAACGTGGGAGGCGTTGGGATGGGGGACCCAACGCCGCCTCACATGGTGACCAAGCTGCAGGCTATGGACGTATATAAGTACGTAAGTAGGATTCAGTTAGTGTTGGGAACCCGTGTACCAAATTTCTTGAAGATGGGCCCATAAGTAACAAAGACTGTTGAAAAGTTCAATATGGCGGTCGACAGTGGCATCATACCATCGAAATAAGTACGTACATCGGTTTTGGTTAGCGCAGGGAAGCCGCCTACCAAATTTCGAGAAGATGGGGCCATAAATAAGAATGTTCAACATGGCGGACGTTGTTGACCGTTATGACCGTTATGCATAGAATTTCGAAATGAAACCTGCTTAACTTTTGTAAGTAAGCTGTAAGGAATGAGCCTGCCAAATTTCAGCCTTCTACCTATACGGGAAGTTGGAGAATTAGTGATGTTGGAAAATTCAATATGGCGGCTGACAGTGGCGTCATACCACCGAAATAAGTACGTACATTGGTTTTGGTTAGCTCAGGGAAGCCACCTACCAAATTTCGTGAAGATGGGGCTGTAAATAAGAAAGTTCAGCATGGCGGACGTTGTTGACCGTTATGACCGTTATGCGTAGAATTTCAAAATGAAACCTGTTTAACTTTTGTAAGTAAGCTGTAAGGAATGGGCCTACCAAATTTCAGCCTTCTACCTACACGGGAAGTGGAGAATTAGTGACGTTTGGAAAATTCAATATGGCGGCCGACAGTGGCATCATACCATCGAAATAAGTACGTACATCGGTTTTGGTTAGCGCAGGGAAGTCACCTACCAAATTTCGTGAAGATGGGGTCAGCCTTCTACCTACACGGGAAGTTTGAAAATTGGTGACGTTGGAAAGTTCAATATGGCGGCCGACAGTGGTGTCATACCATCGAAATAAGTACATACATCGGTTTCGGTTAGCGCAGGGAAGCCACCTACCAAATTTCTTGAAGATGGGGCCATAAATAAGAAAGTTCAACATGGCGGACGTTGTTGACCGTTATCGACCGTTATGACCGTTACGTGTAGAATTTCGAAATGAAGCCTGCTTAACTTTTGTAAGTAAGCTTTAAGGAATGAGCCTGCCAAATTTCAGCCTTCTACCTACACGGGAAGTTGGAGAATTAGTGATGAGTCAGTCAGTGAGTGAGTGATAGATATACATATAGATATACATATCTATACATATACACATATATATACACACACACACACATATATACATACATATATATATCTACATATATACACATACATATACATACACACATACATACATACACACACATATATACACACAAATACATATATATATATACATACACACACACATATATAAACATATATACTCAGTAAAAAAAGAAACGTCCCTTTTTCAGGACTGTTTATTTCAACAATAATGTTTTAAAAATCCAAATAACTTTACAGATCTTCATTGTTAATTGTTTAAACAATGTTTTCCATGCATGTTCAATTAACCATAATCAGTTAATTAACATGCACCTGTGGAATGGTCGTTAAGACCTTAACAGCTTACAGAAAGTAGGCATTTAAGGTCACAGTTCTAAAAACGCAGGACACTAAAGAGACTTGTCTACCGACTGTGAAAAACACCCAAAGAAAGATGCCCAGGGTCCCTGCTCATCTGCGTGAACGTGCATTAGGCATGCTGCAGGGAGGCATGAGGACTGCTGATGTGGCTAGGGCAATAAATTGCCATGTCCGCACTGTGAGACGCCTAAGACAGCGCTACAGGGAGACAGGAAGGACAGCTGATCATCCTCGCAGTGGAAGACCACGTGTAACAACACCTGCACAGGATCGGTACATCCGAATATCACACCTGCGTGACAGGTACAGGATGGCCACAACAACTGTCCGAGTCATACCAGGAACACACAATCCCTCCATCAGTGCTCAGACTGTCCGCAATAGGCTGAGAGAGGCTGGACTGAGGGCTTGTAGGCCTGTTGTAAGGCAGGTCCTTACCAGACATCACCAGCAACAACGCCAGACAGGAGTGGCAAAAAGTGCGTGAGTTTCTGCATGACAGCAATGTCAGTGTTCTGCCATGGCGAGCGAAGAGCCCAGATCTCAATCCCATTGAGCACGTCTGGGACCTGTTGGATCGCAGGGTGAGGGCTAGGGCCATTCCCCCCAGAAATGTCCAGGAACTTGCAGGTGCCTTGGTGGAAGAGTGGGGTAACATCTCACAGCAAGAACTGACAAATCTGGTCCAGTCAATGAGGAGGAGATGCACTGCAGTACTTCAAACAGCTGGTGGCCACACCAGATACTGACTGGTACTTTTGATTTTGAGCCTCCCTTCATTCAGGGACACATTGTGAAACATTTTTAGTTTATGTATTATGGTGTTGACTCTTTTAGTGTTCATACAAATATTTACACATTAAGTCTACTGAAAGTAAAAACAGTTGAAAGTTAAGGGACGTTTCTTTTTTTGCTGAGTATATATACATATACGTACATATCTACATATATACACACACAGCTATTTCGTATCAGTGCAATATGCTGCTTGTTAAAACGGATAACTCCCGCTCTTACGTGCAAGTCTGCGTGGATATTATACATATACACATATATATATACACACACACATATATACATACATATACAGTATATATATCTACATATATACACATACATATACATACACACATACATACATACATACACACACATATATACACACAAATACATATATATATATACATACACACACACATATATAAACATATATATACATATACATACATATCTACATATATACACACACAGCTATTTCGTATCAGTGCAATACGCTGCTTGTTAAAACGGATAACTCCCGCTCTTACGTGCAAGTCTGCGTGGATATTATGAACTATCGTATTTGTTTAAGTTCTATTTAAACTTTAAATAGAAGGAATTTTTATTTAGTCGACAGAAATATCTTTGGTAGGAATGGTAAAAACAGACAGGAATATTATTCCTGAATAAATCAACTCAAACCTTAAACAACTTATAATATTTTGCTCTCCATAAAAATGTAACAACAACAACAACAACAACATTTATTTATATAGCACATATTCATACAAACAGTAGCTCAAAGTGCTTTACATAATAAAGAATAGAAAAATAAAAAACACAATATGAAAACAAAATAAATCAGCATTAATTAACATCGAATAAGAGTAAGGTCCAATGGCCAGGGGGGACAGAAAAAACAAAATAAAAACTCCAGACGGCTGGAGAAAAAAAAAATAAAATCTGTAGGGATTCCAGACCATGAGACCGCCCAGTCCCCTCTGGGCATTCTACCTAACATAAATGAAACAGTCCTCTTTGGATTTAGGGTTCTCACGGAAAGGCTTGATGATGATGGTCACGTAGAATTCTGCCTTTTAGTCCATCCATCATTGTTGGAGCATCATGAAGCTTTGAGTAGGTGGAGGTGGCGCAGGCCACCACCACAAAGAAACCGGAAAAAGAAACAGAAAAGAGAGTAGGGGTCAGTACGGATTGTAGAGCTAC
This sequence comes from Polypterus bichir lapradei, assembly GCA_026402145.1. Lineage (NCBI taxonomy): Eukaryota > Metazoa > Chordata > Cladistia > Polypteriformes > Polypteridae > Polypterus > Polypterus bichir. The sequence goes on from JANRMT010062835.1 coordinate 44,279,002, forward strand.
CCTGAATAGTTATTATGAGGAAATTGAACATATAGAGTATCAGGATTAAGTTAAATTAAGTTAAATTGAAGTTATAGAAAGGCCATGTTAAAGTAATATGTTTTCAGCAGTGTTTTAAAGTGCTCCACTGTATTAGCCTGGCGAATTCCTATTGGCAGGCTATTCCAGATTTTAGGTGCATAGCAGCAGAAGGCCGCCTCACCACTTCTTTTAAGTTTTGTTCTTGGAATTCTAAGGAGACACTCATTTGAGGATCTGAGGTTACGATTTGGAATATAAGGTGTCAGACACTCCGATATATAAGAAGGGGCGTGATTATTTAAGGCTTTATAAACCATAAGCAGAATTTTAAAGTCAATCCTGAATATATATATATCCTGTCTAAATTATACAAGTTAGAAATAAAGTAAACGTTAAAAGAACAAACATTCAAATTTCTTTACTCTTATGTAATTTTATATAAAAAATAAACTTAGATTTTAAATATCCCAAAAGATTTTGCTCTCCATAAAAATATATCCTGTCAAAATTATACAAATTCAAATATGAACATGCTGCATAACAAAACCTGGAAATATAAATAAAATGTGTTCTTTTCAGCAATAACAAATCAAATCATTCAGTTGTCTTTGCTCTTATGTCATTTTATCAGAGCTGGACGCCTGGCATCTTTTTGTGGCAACAAGTTCGTTTATGTTTGGTGTGAGGTTCTGTGTTGTGGAGATTCTCAGGATGGACTGCAGGTGCTCATGAGTGAGGCGACTCCTGTGTGCTGTTTTGTTAGTCTTCATCACTGAGAAGAGCTTCTCACACAGATATGTGCTACCAAACATGCACAAGGTTCGAGCCGCATGTAGACTGACTTTTTTTGTTCTTCAAAGTCACCAAAGCGCCGTGCGAACTCAGTGCGCTCAGTTTATCAGCAAATTGCGTATTTGGGAACATCATTGTGCCGACTTGGTTCAACATTACTTGGCAACAGGGAAAGTGGGGCAAGTTGCACTGGTGCATTTGTGTCTCCCATAAAAGCAGCTTCACTTGAAATCACTTTGTGATTGTGCACGGGTAAAAACGTCCGCTGAAGTGTCAGATTCTTATTTAATTCTTCTGCTTTCTGTATCTTCTGCATTGCATTCAGGTCTTTCAGGTTATCCTGATGTTTTGTCTCATAGTGCCGTCTTAGATTAAATTCTGTAATTACAGCCACATTAGCTCCACAAATGAGACACACGGGTTTACCGGCAATGTCAGTAAACATATACTCAGCCTCCCATCGGTTTTTAAAGTCTCTGTGTTCAGAATCACCTTTTCTCTTCGGCATCGTGTGGGCTAGCTTCGCAATAACTTGTAGCATCATAAGCTAGACTTGATTAACGCGGTAAGTGTACGGCAAGGCAGCTGAAGCGCTGCATTATGGGATCTGTAGTTTATTGTGTTACCAGCGCTTCATATACCCGGGCCATTAATAACAATAATACAGTATATAAAATGATCTCGCGGGCCGGATATAATTACACGCCGGGCCGGATGTGGCCCGCGGCCCTTGAGTTTGACACATATGGACTAAATAGAACTTGAAAAGATATATTTTTTCGTACATCAAGCCCGCGTGCTATTGTGGTTTTGCCTGCATGCCTCAATAAGTCATCCTCCCCTCGCTCTTACTTTTTTACCGTTCATCTAATGAATACACTGAGTATGGCTTTACCAAAACAATCATTGATGGCGAATAAAGTATCCATTATTCGAGTATGTAGATCGGGGTATATATATACATATATATATAACCGCGTATCGCAGCGGAGAAGTAGTGTGTTAAAAAAGCTATGAAAAAGAAAAGGGAACATTTTAAAAATTTAACATGACTGTCAATATACAGTATTTGTTTTGTGAGTGTTACTGAGTGTTGCTGTCATCAAGGATTTGATTATCATTATTTCTTTCAATCAGGTTCGTATTTGTAGGATGTGTTGTGTTCAAGTTACATTCCGTGTTTGTCAATCGTAAAGATGACAGGTTTCATTCATCGATTCGTTTCTCACTGCATCAATAAACAGCTCGTCTTCTTCTTTATCTGAGACCTGACACACTGCATGCACGGGTTTTTTCTTTACACTGTCTTCCTTTAGCGGGACATTGACTTTTTCCACCGTGTGCTTTGTTTCCGCAGTAGCTGCATTTATGAATATGCTTGTATGTATCAGACGCTTCATATTTTTTGCTGCCTTTTCAATTGTGTAATTCGGTTTTTGTTCAGCGCTCTTTGGAACTGTTGCTTTTTGTCTGTGCACTGCGTCAGTTCACGTGAGCCGCTCGGTGTACATGCATCGAAGGTTCCCAGCTGTGCTGGTGCCATCTCGTGCGATGTCCATGGCTATATCTAATGTTACCGAAGTCCTGGCACTTAAAACTTTCTCTCGCAGTTTCGCTGAGTTTGTGCCAAACACCACCCTGACCATCTCATCTTCCTCTGCATAAGCACAGTCCTTCACCCGTGAATATTTACCCGTGGCAGTGTTTCTATTGGATTGCCGCTGACGGACGGCCTTATATGGGCAGGCACTAAATTACAAACGCCAGCGGCAGCCTGTCTATGAACTTAATTTAAAGTTTAGGTTTACATCGTGCTTTGTTTCCGAAGTAGTAGAACTCATGAATATAGTTGTATATGTCACTCGCTCGCTTCTTATTGTTTCGCTGCCTTCTCAATTATATAATGCATGTATTCTTCAGCGCTTTTTGGAGGTCTTCCTGGTTTTCTACGTACTGCGTGATTACGTGGGAGGCCTAATGATGTCACACGAAACTCCGCCCCCACGGGTTTCAAGCTCATCTCCATTACAGTAAATGGAGAAAAACAGCTTCCAGTTATGACCATTACGCGTAGAATTTCGAAATGAAACCTGTCCAACTTTTGTAAGGAAGCTGTAAGGAATAAGCCTGCCAAATTTCAGCCTTCTACCTACACAGGAAGTTGGAGAATTAGTGATGAGTCAGTGAGTGAGTGAGTGAGTGAGTGAGTGAGTGAGTGAGTGAGTGAGGGCTTTGCCGTTTATTAGTATAGATATACATATATATTTATATAGATTTATATATATATATATATATATATATATATAGAGATAGGAGAACAACACTCATATCAATGACAAAACAATTACATTAACAATCATGTTACGTTATTTTTAAAATTTTTCCTTTTCTTTTTCATACCTTCTTTAACACACTACTTCTCCGCTGCGAAGCGCGGGTATCTGCTAGTTAATAATATATGCAATGTGAAGAAGTTAACTCCATTCTAATATCATTTTGAATAGTTGAGTTTGTGTGGCTTCCAGTGTATCTGGAGACAGATAATGTTGAAAAAATAGGCAAGATTGCACTGGTTTGGACATGTGCAGAAGAGTGATCCTGGGTATATTAGGAAAATGATGTTAAGGATAGAGCTGCCCGGCAAGTGGAAAAGAGGAAGGCCTAAGAGAAGATTTATAGATGTGGCGAGAGAGGACATGCAGGTGATGGGTGTAACAGGGGAAGATGCAGAGGACAGGAAGATATGGAAAAAGATGATCCACTGTGGCAACCCCAAACGGGAGCAGCCGAAAGAAGAAAATAATGTTGAATAAATACCTAAGTATGGGTCAGAAAAGGAGGAGAGTCCCAAAGGAGTTGAAGGAGAGAAGAAACAACTTCACATCTAAAAATGTACTTTCAGTTTTATTACTGGGCAGAAAACATACAAGCTTTAAAAACCTGGACACAAATAGATGAACATACACAGGCCTGGTCCGCAATAGAAGTAAAATCCTGCAGTACTTCTTTATATTCCCTGCTTTGTGCCCCAGTAAATGCAAGTTATCGGTAATATACTAATAACCCAATTGTGCTTCTCTCACTCAGAATATGGAACCAATGTAGAAAGCATTTTAAGATGGATAAGCTTTTATCTGTGACACCTCTGCAAGAGAACCACCTCTTTCAACCCTCGCAAACATATGCAGTTTTTAATATCTGGAAAAAATTTGGGATTAAATTGCTTAGAGATCTTTTATATAGACAACATCTTCGCATTCTATGAACAATTACATTCCAAATTTAACTTTCCCGCAACACATTTCTTTCACTATCTTCAAATTAAGAACTTTGTTAATCAGAACCTGCCCGATTTTATTCATCTTGCACCCTCGTCCATACTGGAAAAAATATTTCTCAATTTCAAGGACTTAGACACCATCTCTGCAATATATAAAATTATTTTACAGTCCCTCCCTTTCAAAGATCCAAGAGGACAATGGGATAAAGATCTCTTAATCAATATATTAGAAAAGGAGTGGAAAGTAGCAATGCAGAGCACATCTGTCTCACCTAAAACTGTCCAAAATGTTTCCAGGGCAAGATCCAACCTGCGAACGCTGCAATCAAGTCCCAGCCTCACTGGGTCACATGTTTTGGGCCTGCACCAAATTAACATCATTTTGGATCAAAATTATTAAGTGCCTTTCAGACAGCCTTGGTTTTACAATCCCTCCTAACCCATTAACAGCTGTGTTTGGTGTTTTTCCAGATGGGTTTAAAGTGGACAAGGACAAACAAACTGTGATTGCATTCACTACACTTTTGGTACACTACACTTTTGGTACACAGACTTATTTTGCTAAACTGGAAAAATCCTAACTCTCCTCTTTTAAGTCAGTGGGAAGCCGATGTTTTATACTATTTGAAATTGGAAAAAATCAAATATTCAGTTAGAGGATCTGTACAGAATTTTTTCAAAACCTGGCAGGATCTAATCAATAATATTTTAGAATAAGCTCTTAAAGCACCGAGGAAGCAATTAGCTCCACATTTCTTTTTCTTCTCCATTCATCTCTATTGGCCTATTAAACTCATCAATTTAGGTATGTTTACAAGCCTTAAGTTTTACCCCGTTGGCCATGCTCTCTCTCACTCTCAGGGGTGGGGGTCGACTTGTTTTTCAATCTCAATCCTATTTTTTGTAAAAATTGATTGATTTGTATAGAATGATTACAATAAAATTATTTAATTAAAAAAATAAAAAAAATAAAAATGTTCTTTGAGGAACAGTAGGCAGTAGCCGCTAGGTGTCAATTAAAAAATTGCATAGTTGCCTTGAAAAAAGACTTCTGTTAAGGCACCATTTTTAGAGGGGGAGAGAGAGAGAGGGGGCAAACAGACACATCCAATGAGGAACTACAACTGCTACAAATCCACATAAAGATCTCCAAGATATTGGAGAGCCTCACAGCTTTCCCATTACAGATAACGCATATAGAGGATTTTTTTCCTTCTTTGTCTAAAACCCTTCATTTATGACAGAACAGTTTATTGTTTGGTCTTTAAATTTTTGGCTTTTCAGTTTCCCATTATATATGGAATAACTTGTATACTACTCATTGGTCCACTGTAATCATTATACAACACCTATTACTGTATTTCCACCACTTCATGAATATTTGCCCACACTTCAAAAAGATGACCATCTCCATTTCTGCTTTTATTTCTCTCTTGTATACCCATAGTAGCATCTTTCCCACCACAACATATACTGCAAAAGCTGAGTGTTTATAGATTTTAATGGAAACCTTTGAGACTCGTTTTTCATAATAAAGACTGGAATAGCACCACAGCATTTTCTAATTCCATCACAGATGATTGCATTTATTTCCTTTACAAATCTACTGTATTTATCAAAAATGAATGTTAACTTACAAAATCTATTCTTTAAACAGTGTACATTGAAGATGTGGCCAGAATATCATGTGCTGGTATACACTGAGAATGTGTTTAATGATCTACCTCACAGTTAGTCTCTAAATGATTAAGTAGAAACAACCAATGACAATATATTGATATACGGAATACTTACATATCCATTGAGATCTAAGAGTTCCAGCAGATGTTTATTGTTTATAATCAGTGCCATGCCTTTCACTAATCAGTACATTTTGTTTTTAGGTATGAAATCAGCCGTGGTTTAGAAAACTTAAGAAATGTGAAACCAGTGGGTGAAACTTACATGCATTTAGGAATAGAATTGGTAAGTTATAATTATTTTATACTGAGCAAGTCAGTTTTTAAATATTAGAATTTATAAAATCATTTGGTGCACATTTAATGAAGCAAACTACTATAAATTACTAATAATCAGAAAGTGCAACATTGGTCCAAGACAAGAATTATCCAGATACAGCCAGTAGTAGGTAATGGTAAAATGTCATGTAAGAAAAGGTAAAAGGAAAAAACTCCTTTTTGGGGTTGAAATAGGAAACTAACAGCTACTCACTACTTATTAACTGCCTGTACAACTGCATCAGAGGTAGGATATGAAGAAGGTAATAGGATATATGTACTAGGTAAGATAGATTGTTTTTTTTAGTGGGTTAAACTTTCTTCTTCTACAAGGGTGTGATTAATTTCATTATTTAAACCTTATTTTTGGACAAACTGGACAAAGTCCTTTGTCTGGGTTATGAAATAATGAGAATAAGTCTAGCTATGGATAAAGATAAAATCACTGCTGTCTTAAATTGCACCTACTAAAAAGCATTAAACAAGTACAGAGATTAATTGGCTTTGCTAATTACTACAGATGATTTATAAACAAATCCTATTACTGTTGTTCCTCCTATTACATCTTTAACAACATTGGTCAAGAAACAACAGGTTGGAGCTGTCTATTTCAGTCCATAGTGATCTAGCACACCCTGTGCTCTTAAATGGCCAGGTCTCCAAGGAAGCAGTTAATTGTCTTTACATAATTTAAATTATTTTTATTTAAGATTTTTAGGATTTACTGTATGTTTCTGGAATTTGTTTTGATGACATCATTATCCATTTGTGCTTACTCTCTTAGATACAATGTTTCTGCCCCTAACTCTGTGCATGTGTAAATCAATGGTTTTCTTCATGCCAGCATGGTTATCTAAGTCCAAGCTTCATTTTAATACACATCTGCACTTTGTTTTGAAATAAAAGGACTTGTTGGAAAGAGAAGGTTAGATTCTTGAGGATAATTACCTTTTGACAGTTTTAGATTTTCTTCTTCTTCGACTCATGTTTTTGTCCATTTAGTTTGGTTCTCTTTTCTGACTCTGGTGTAGTGACCTCATCCTGTCTGACTACTCTTATGAATTGGTCTAAAAAAGTTTACATTTCCTTCATATAAACAGTCCCTACACATCACACCTTGTATAAGGTGGCTGGCTATGATCCAAGGACAGTATAGTTCCATATATTCCCTTTTGGACCATATACCCTATAGTAAGCATGATGGTGTTAACACCTGTGGCATTTTCTCTATGATATTGTTTTCTCTAAAAATATGACCAATATCCCTAGCAATATTTGGTTTGCCTGTCCACTTTAAGAGATCATTACATGTTTTCACCCAGGCTATACATTCCCCCCAACCTCATTTATCTTGGTGTTCATGCCTATTGCTCTTCTAGGGCACACAGCACAAATGCAAGGCTTATTGGCCATTAGGCCCCCACCACATTCCCTTTATGGCATCTGTCTGCATGACCTTTCTTGTTGCCAATGTGATTCTTTATTTTGGCTTGTGGCTTCATATGCTATTTAACCCAACCCTGTGTCACTTTAGGGTTGCTGTTGCCTTTGGTAGCCTCTTCACACTTACTTTAGAATTAGCTGAAGAACCTGACATCGCATGGGATAAATAAATGGGGAAAAACTGTCTTTTGGATATTCAATGTGGTGAAACACAGCCCATGATGATAGAAAAAGACTTATTCATAGAAAAAAACAGTAATTCAGTGAGGCAGTGAAATTGTTATCCACATTATTTGGAAGAAAATGCTATACCTGTGGTCTTAGATGATATCCTGCTTTGGCAGCTACACAAATTTCTACACACCGAAGATGATGTCCTCCCATCAGCTCCAGCACAATCCTGTCTAATGTGAACTGTAGTCCCTGTTCCTGCACTGGTTTTTCAGTTATTCCCCCCCCCCCCCATTATAGCCCCAATCCCCGGTACACCATATAGCCTATATTTTAAGCTGGACCAATGGCAATGCACATTCAAAATTTTGTGAAAATCAATTCAACCATTTTTGTGTGATTGGGAAACAGTGTATGAATTTATTTATGTACTATAGTGTTTCTACCTTTTTAATGTTATATGCAGCTAGAAGTCTTTATGTTTGAATGAATGAAAAGGATAAGAAAATAAAATGAATGACATGTTTCTTGTGGGTTTCAGAGAAAATAATTGAATTGCCTGATTTGTTTTCTGCACAGTTGTTCTGTTTAGTTGATTGTTTTGCAGTTAAACATTTTCTTAAGCTTCGCTGAAGAAAGTTGGAATTGGTGCTTATGACTGTAAAATGGTACACAAAATTAGTGTAGAATGGAATTATTTTGAAAATAGCTGCCTTCTTCTGCTTTGTTTTAAGGCCCAATTGGGTTGGTGGGTTAAATAATGAATGGATGGATTCATGGATAGAAAAATGAAAGTGAAATAATTTCATTCTATAACATTTAGCTATATTATATTAGCTGGGGAGCATTTACAGTATGTATTACCAGATATACAGTACCTTAGGCTACATGTTATTAATGAAAAGAAAAAAAAATACAAACACCATCTTTTGTGCTTTGTGAGGTATCTCTTGTTTTCTGTTTATTTATTTTTTATTAAAACTTTTTTATTCATTGTCTTCTTTAGGCTACAGAACAGATTGAAAAACATAAAGCCGAAAGAACATCTAGTACTATAATTGCCCTGACAGATGGAGAGCTGGAGGATTTGCTTTTACCATATGCAGTAAAGGAAGTAAGACTCAGTCATTACGTATGACAATTATGTGTATAATGTTTCAACAATTGTTAAAATAATAATAATAATGGGGTTTATGTTTTTTCCTCTATAGGCCAATAAAGCAAGACAATTAGGTGCCAGAGTTTATTGTGTTGGTGTTCAGGATTTTGTTGAAAATCAGGTAATAAATTTAGAGGCTTACTGTTAACCTTTCATGCACGTCTTTGGGGATATGGAAGGACAACTGGATAATCACCCTAGGAAAGAACATGTTACTTCAACACATTGAACCCAGGGTGTTGGATCTGTCAGTCTCAGTATTTGCTATTTCAGGAAAAAAAATAAACTTTATAGATGACTTTGATCACTGCAAATTAGCAACACAGTGGAATACTTATAATTAAGATTCTTTACTGGCTGCCCAGGCAACTTTGCTTTTTGAACCACCTTATTCAGAAGAAAATTTTAAACACAAAAATATAGTAGTTATTTTTGTTTCCCTACTGTCTGTACTTATGATCCTGAAAATTTGCATTGTATATTTTGTAAATTCCATTAGATTGCATACACAAATATGACTAAACACAGTTAATGTTGTGTGGTACTCAAAAGCCATTGTGCATTTTGGAAAAAATTTAATTTTTTCATAATAAGTATTTAAACTGGGCTGACAAAATTAATAGTACTTTTGCTAACCACTTTTATTTTGGCCTAGGAATGAATTATACATACTTTCTTAAAGCGAAATATAAAAAAATATTTTACTACATTGATGAAAAAAGCAGAAAAATGTCTTCCAAGTAGTATACAGGATATATCACTTATCTTCTCAGCTGTTTGCACTGTGTATTGATACATTTTTTATGTTTAGTCCTATGTTGGCAACACTCTTCTACTTGAATGTAATTCATGGATAACATTTTCCATGGAAAACGTGACTACCTTTTTTAATGATTCTATTGCTTGAAAATCTCTACACAGTTCTTGTATTTACTGCCAAAAAAGAAGAAATATCCTTTTCATGGGTTCATCTGGTTAGGCATAAACAGTTGACCGTATGGTCAACTTGCTGGCCTGCTTTACATAATTTATCTTTAAAATTTGGCATTTTTATGTATATTTGGCCATTTTTATGTATATAAAGTAAGAATCCTATGAGCTTAAATTATTTGAAAGAACATTTTAGCATTACCTGTATTTTTATGGCAATATTAAGGTTTGCTTAGTTAATAACAGAATGGATAACATACTTTTTACCTTTCATACATAGCTTGCACAAGTAGCTGACACTAAAGATCAAGTATTCCCTGTCAAAGATGGATTTCAAGCTCTTAGAGGCATAATAAATGCGGTAAGTTCCGTTACAGTTTTATTTTAATAGAATGATCATGTGCATTCCTTCTGTAATTTTATCATTATAACTGATGTAGTTTAAATATTGGTGTTAAGTTTTATTTTACTTTCAACAGTTGCATTAATTTGATCCATGTTTTTTTTATACACTGCATCTCTATCTCCATTTAATGAGTCATAAGTTCCTGAATTTGAAACAGGAAATGAGATAATATATACCACAGATTTAAAATATAAAAAAAAGAGGATGTAGATTATAGAAGGTTTAAAGTATTTCACAGGCTGCATACAGTATAGTACAGTATATAGTTCTTCTATACAGGTATATCTTATGGAAGTGCTCTTTTTATTTCTAAATTGCTAATTTTTTTTTAAATTGTTATCTGACAGTTTCATCACATCATGAATTCCAAGATTCTCTTTTTCAATTTTTCGCTACAGTTTTCTTTGCAATTAAAACCTCTCCTACACACAAGTTACTATCTTAAATTCTCATCACTGTAATTATTTGGCACCAGTTACCCAGGTTATGCAAAATTTTTTAAGCCTAGACTTGATATTGAAAACCTATGTGAACACCAGTATTTGACTGAGTTGGTTGCTTTCAACAGAAGCTTTCTTTTTGTGTCTTTTTTATTAAAATATAGTTTTTTGAATTCCCTTAACTGTTTGTTCAGTTTATTATAAGCCAATTCATGAAGTCATTTTACATCTTTATGTATCAAATGCAGATTTCAAACTACTGATAGCCTCTCAAAACACATGTTGACAATTTTTACCATGGTAAACATTTTATTAACCATAATTATACATTTTAAACAAGAGACTAAATACTAAAAAAACACCTATCACATTCTTAATTGTGATTGAAGAATACTATTATGTTAAATCATGCTGCTAGCAGAGTAGTAATATCTATAGTGATGCTACATTTCTTTTTTATTATGGAGAGATAAATTATTGCAAAATGTTAACTTGCAGTCCTGACTAGATAATACAGGACAAAATGTAATGTAGCAGTGTACAAACTCTATTGCTGCATTTCATTAAAAGAGCCTAAAACACACACATAACATTATTATGCCACTACTACCTGCACTGCTGATGCCTGGCAGGATTGTTCTATGGCCTTATGGAGTTTTTGTCATATTCTAGTTTTCCTGGGGTCATGATTCAGCAGGAAGTGGGATTTATCATGCCTGATAAGTTATTTTCTTCAGTTTAATTCAACTTAATTCAAAGCTTAGTTTAATTTGTAATCCAAGTACAGCATACATTAATTACAAGTACCATATATTTATATGGACAAAAGTATTGGGACACCCCTTTAAATTATTGAATTCAGGTATTTCAATCATACCCATTGGCACAGGTGTAAAAAATAAAGCACCTAGCCATGCAGTCTCCATTTACAAACATTTGTTAAACAAAATGGGTCATTCTGAACAGTTCATTGACTTCAAGCGTGGTACTGTGACAGGATATCCCCTGTGCAATAAGACGGTTTGTAAAATTTCATCCCTGTTGGATATTCCACTGTCAACTGTAAGTGGTATTATTGGAAAGTGGAAGCATTTAGGAGACCACGTAAAGAGCAGGGTCAACGATTGCTAAGGTGCATGGTGAGTAAAAGTCACCAGTGCTCTGAAGATTACATAGCAGAAGAGTTCCAAACTTTCACTGGCATTAATGAAAGTACAAAAACTGTGTCGTGGGAGCTGGATGCAAGCCTCACATCACCAAGTCCAATGGAGTGGTGGAAACGTGTTCTATGGAGTGATGAATCACGCTTCTGTGTTTGGCAGTCAGATGGGCAAGTCTGGGTTTGGCGGATGCCGTTTTCCAGTCTTTTTTTGAATGTTATATATTCGTAATATTCTGTTTTTTTTTCACTGGAGTGGAGCTAGGGTGAGTTACGTGCCATATCAAATCTTTCTGGAGGTTACTAAGAGTTAGTTGGCCTGTTGTATATTCCTCATTTACATAAAAAACAAGTCACCCCTTTCATCAATGTCTTTCTTTTAATCATGTGACTGCAACTGTGTGTTCCTTCTGTAATGGCTAATTTCCTAATATCTTTGTAAAATCTTTATTAAGAAAACCCATGTAGGGTTGATATTCCTTAAACCCTTCGTTGTCATTTTTAAAAATCTTTAGTCTTAAAAGTTGTCCTATAAACCACACACACACATACATGATACAGTACATGCTAATCTCAGTTAATCATAGACTTCCCTTATGATAACATTCTGGAATCAGTCAGTGACATTTTTGATGATACTACAGCTGTAACTAGTTCATACAGAGCTGTCCCTTGTGCCCATACTAACACTACTGGTACAGGTACATTTAGTTCTTTGTTATATGATGACGGCTGAACCTGGTTGTGCAGTTGTTGGTTCTTTCACATATCGTCAGATATATTCTACCTCAGCCCCTCTCTCTGTGGAGTTTGTACATTCTTTCCATTTTCCATTTCTTCATGTACTCTGGGTTTTCTTCAACATCTCAAGAAGAAAAGTATGATAGATGAGGTAGTGTTTTTAATATTTTTTTTTTGCTGAGTGCATATTCAAAAAGTAAAACAGTTAAATTTTAGTTGGGCAAGTTTTGAGCAGATGTGACAAAGCCTAAATAAGAACTGGGTTAAGCTTTTAAGTGGAGATAGTTGAGGAGATGTTTAAAAACATGCACTGTTCTCATCTCAGTTGCTCTAATGATCTAATAAAGTTTTTATATATATGAGTTTATATATAAATGAGTGCTTCTTGTGACAACAATGTTTTCTTGTATAAAGCTGTCCTCTTTCTCGAGCCTTATGATACCAGATTAGGCAATGGTTGTTCTATAACCTTGTAATGGTAAAGGTGAGAAAAAAAGTAAATAGATGGATATTCTTCATTTTCTGCATATGTATGAACATGAAAAATGATCATATGTAAGGTTACATATTATAATATGGGCAGCTCAGTGGTGAAGTTGTTAGTGTTACTGTGTTAGAGCTCCAGAAGCTAGTGTTTGCATGTTGTTTCAATTTGTACTTGTTTTTTTCTCCATGTACTTGGGTGCTGCTCAGTATGGGTGATTTAAGGGTATGTGCATGTGCCCTGAATCCAACTGGTGTGCCATGCTGATGGAATAGGCACCAGCAATCTGCACCTCCAAACTGATACTGGTAGATTAAATATTTGTAAATGGTATTTGTAGGGGTGCACAATTACCACTAAAGTCATTATTGACTACTGTATTATTGCCTTTGCTATTATATTTGCATATTAATTTCAATTAATAACACTATAATGTTTTTTTTTGTGCTGCCAACTGCATATACTTTATTCTGTACAGATGCAGTACAGCAGAACCTCCGTTTAGCGGGGGACCACTTAAAGCATTATTTATGTGAAATTGTTAAATGCTGGAGTAGTTGAAAAATGGAAGGTTCAGTGTTTAAAATGATATATTTTTAATATTTATCATTTAAAATAAATCACACTTCTTAAATATTTGTCATTGTTTTTGTAATACAGTAAGTACAGTAGATTACTAATATTTCTATTACTAATACTAATATAAGGTTCTACCTTATCCATCCATCCATCCATCCATTTTCCAACCCACTGAATCGAACACAGGGTCACGGGGGTCTGCTGGAGCCAATCCCAGCCAACACAGGGCACAAGGCAGGAACCAATCCCGGGCAGGGTGCCAACCCACCACAGGGTTCTATCTTATAGAAAAAATAAAATTACAAGTGTATTTAAAATCATAGCAGATAATAAAATCTGTAATCACATTCATGTAAGGCTTAGAAGTTAATGTTAACATAACCAGTGAGTTCTGTTGTACAGGTGAATAAAAGCATTAAATGTAACAATATATGGCAAGCTCAGGATTCTGCTATCATTGTGTCATTTATATAATCTGACAGAATACACATATTGTACCAAGAAATCAAAAAATAACATCACTATCAAAATGCTTTTCAAGTTCACTATATGCTTACACAGTATCCACTCATTTTCAGACAATTATTTTTTAGCTATGTAATGTATGGCAATATTGCAACATCATAGCCACCATGGAGTCCACAGTGTTTACAGTTAGCATAAATGCCATAGGATACTCACTAATCATTACGTTTTCTATATAGCCAAAGTACTAGAGTCTGGTTCAGTCATTGAGAGCAACAATGTTCTTATATTCGCCCCATTAATTGTAATCATGCAGACTTGCTGGCCAGGCATCCAGTGTGACTCTTGGTCCTTGCACAGTTGATCTCCATTCTTGAGGAAAGTATACTATTTGAAAACATCTGCTTTTCAATGTAAACTCTTCATCAATATAATGAACTATTATGCTCAGGCAGGCTTCAATGGTATAGATTAGTTGTGGTTACATAAAGCAAAACTTGTTTTAGATCCATTTCTGTTTATGTCCGACATTTGGAATAAAGTAAATGCAGTGCAACCTTGGAAACTTAATTTCAAGAAAGGATGATGTATCTCTTACTCTGGACATTTGATCATTTTTTTAAACCCTTGTTGTGCACAGCTTTAATCGGAGCCTTGTCCTTTGATAAATAAATAATTATTACTGTTATCTGATTTTGCTTTCAATAGCCTGCTGGATGACACACATTCTTGCACTAACAGTCACATAGTTGACAGTTTGTACTTTCAAAATAGCAACCATGTCTTTGGGGAAAACGTGAAGACTTTGTTGGATCAGTGGAACAGCAGTATTTATAACTCCATATTGGAAAATATGCTGCACAATTTTCATCCTGTATAATTGTTATATGGACACATCATACAGTTTATCGCCAGTGGGTGACCCATGCCACTTACTTACATATGAAAGTGGGTAAGTGTATGGTGCAGATCCTGGTGTTTGTAATCTTTGTCATTGCACTCTATTGGTGTAGCTGATCACAGCATCATTCTACACATCCTAGCCTCTGTTCTACTCCAGTTGAAAAACAAGTATTGTAGGAGTTTGTCACAATCTGACATGCCAAAGGGAAACACAAGTGAACTATAGCATTATTTAGTTAAATAACTTTAAAATTATCATTTCACATCTTACATGTCATGTGTTTCTTATGTTATACAGTATTTGATGAGCCATAGCCATTATGTGCTTCTTTGTACAGTTGTGGTAGACTCTGATCTTTTAAAAATGGGGTACCATTTTGAGAAGCTGAGAAAAAGTAAGTGCTGCTATTCCAATGTGGTGTATAATAACATGATCTCAGAATTAACCTATATTTATTTAGTATGTTTATTTTGTTAGTTTTTGACTTTAGATTAAAAATGTCTTTAGTTCTGGTATTTAGAAAGGCCTATCTGTAATTTAGGTTTGACTATGAGTAAGCAGAATATTTATCTCAGCTGCCTAAAATATAAATAATACATTATAAGAGAGATCGGTTCAAACAAAAAAATGATTATAGGTCACCTCTCCAAGGTCCAACAAAAGTGACGACAATCAAAACAAGGACTGCCTCAAGCACTGATTCTCTACTTGGCGGTTTTGACTGTACCAACAGGGAATTGCCCTTTGAGTTTTGCTCAGGCTTTGACGAGAAAGTGCTCCCAGTACTATAATATGATGCATTTTGTATTACTTGAATAATCCCAATGAAACAGTTCTTCACAGAAATAAATCCTGTGTTACACATGAGTTCATAGGTATTAGTATGAAAAAAAATGCTATGGAGGAGAAAAAAACAGCACCACAGCGATATAAAACTAGCAAATGAAAAAGTTTATACTCAGCAAAGAACAAGATTGAGTACAGGTTTGAGTAAGGTAATGGCACAGCATGACAAGAAAGGAAGATATATGCAAGTTTGCCAGGTCTGTGGTTTTCCTGCACAGTTGGGCTATTTCTGATAATTTTTTGTGGGGAAAAATAGGCTTTAGGGTATTGGATTTTTTATTCTTCTTTAGAAAAATGAAGCAGTATTGTGAGCTGCTTTTAAAAGTAAAAATAACATTGGTGGCGGATGTGGCAAGCTTAGTTCTTATAACATTATATGTTTTAGGGCTAAAATTACAAAAGAAAAAGAAATCCATTGTAAAGCTGCAAACACTCCCTGAATTTGGTGGTCAGGGTTTGGGTCCTGCATATAATCAGGCAGGTCACGGTTGTCTAAATCTTATTCAGTGTAACAAGCAGCGAAGCATGGCAGTTCATTTGCAGGTTAAAGTCAATAGACGTAAACATGAAATAAAACAAAAGTATTTCAAATTTCTCAATGGCACAATTAGCCCTCAAAGGAGGGAAACAATAAGGAATAGAAAAAGAAGGAAAAATTATTTATTAGGTAGTGCTGGTCAGCAAGTGAGCCATTCAAAAAGATACTGCAGACTCTGGAAATGGAAAAAGTCTGCACAAAAAACTTTAGTTTCAATTGAGAAATAAAAACAGCATCATGTTAAAATACGTAGAATCTTAAGAACTTTTTGTACATTGTAATTTTTCATAAGTAGCTGATTTTGTATGACGGTTGATATTGGAGTAAAGGCAAGCAGTAAGCAAAATGTTATGTTTTTATACTTACAGGGTCAGTTATTATCCTCTGTATAGACTCCAGTAAAATTTGTACTTGCTTGTGCTAAACAAAGGGTGGCACAGTAGTAGTCCTGGTGATTCGCAACAAGGAGAACAGGGTTCACATTCCTGTGTGGAGTTTCTTTGTTCTCTCTGTATTTGTGTGAGTTTCCTCCTACAGTCCAAAGACGTACAAATTAGTTGAGTTGGCATTGTTTAAGTTGGCCCTATTTTGAGTGTGTGTGTTTTCACCCTACAATGGACTGATTCCCTGTTCTGGTATTGTATCTATCTTCTACCCTGTGATTGCTGGGATAGGCTCCAGCTGCCTACAACCCTATCCTGGATAAGTGAGTTAAAAAGATGGATTGCACAAATCAGCATGCAACACATTACCACTCTGTGTTGTATTTATCTTTAGTTTGAAAAACATGCTATATAAATAAAATGTATTATATTATTACTGCCCCATTTTTTGACACGCATTACATGACCAACTTACATGGAAAAGCAGGGTCTCTTTCTGAATTGCCCTTCCCAAAATTTCTTCCATTTTTTGGGAGTCTTTCCTAGTCTTCGTAGACAAGAAATAGGGTATGTTAAAGCCTATTGAGGCATTCTTTGTGTGATTTTGAGTTATACAAGAATTGTTGTTGTGAATGGAAGTGTATTGTATAGGTGCAACCTTTGTTTAGGAGAGAGAACTTCACCACAAACCCCCTACCCAAAGCACCTCTGTATTTAAATATTATATACTGATACAAATGGCATGATGCTACTGTCCATTGCAATTAGGCTACTTTTGGGCTGTTTTTAAGAATATTTTAAGATATAATTTCAACTGATATTTGGCAACCCTAAGCATATGGATAGGATGGGGTCAGTAAACTAAAAAATAAGTCCTATCCATTGTGTCTGAATATAGTATTGTGTCTTCTACAAGTAGATCACTCTCCTTCATTCACAGAGTGTGCTTAAGTTACATCAAATCATCAAAACTTATGAGGCTTTCAGATCTATTGAAAAGTAAAATTCTAACTTCACTACAACAGGCCTATTATTTTAATAAAGGTGCTAGATACAAGAGTGAAGTCACTCATTGTTGCGCCAAGATGTGAACAAGAAAATCCCAGAAAATTATTTATTATTAATTAGAAAATAAGGATTGTCAAGAGGGATAACCAAAAAAATAGCCTTATATCTGGACAAGTTAAATATATGAGGGATACATGAAGGAAACAACATCAAAACACAATGTGAAAACTTTAAGTTGAAGTCAAGTTCTAAATAAAGTGATAAAAATGCACATTGATATTAGTGTGCTGCCATGTAATATAACAACAGTGATATCCCACTCACATTGAAGAAAACCATATGACTAGAACTGAATGAATGAATGAATGAATGAGTTAGTGAATTAACAACAATATACCACCACTGTGGAAGGCTGTTGTGGTGAAATGGCAGAAGCAACAGGAATAACTCAGTATAAAGTGGTATAGAAGAGACATCATCAGAATAATGATAATATAATAATAATGTCTTCTACAAGAAAATTACCAATGCAAAAGAATTTCAGATATGTTTGTGAAACTCATTCTGTTTGTGACAGGTATCTCTTCGGTTGCTTTTATATTTGCTCACTGCTCTACTACAGGAGTGGTTTGTGCAGCCAGTTTCCTGATAATCACATAGTGCTGGCAAACCATTTGTGAGCTTTTCTATAACATTCAACACTGTGAATTCTGACATCTTTACCAGGAAAATGCATACTCATTTCAGACTGCAGCTAGACTAATTTTATATATATTGACATTTAACAAACAGACTGCGGATGCTATTCCAATAGCAATACCAGCAACTTCAATGTATACTTGTTTAGGAACACCATTATTGTCCAGCTTTTTCTTTATCTTTGTACAAATGTAAGTATGCCTGTTACCTTATTGTTGAGTATGACTGTGATGCCTTCTTCCTTTCTCCTATGAGGAAATGAATAGTGTCCTTACCTATCACTTAGTAATTATTATATATGAAAAGCACATCAGCTAAGTTTTTCATGTAATGCAGGATGTTTATAGGTCCTTGTTTTGTGTTTTTCCTTTATCTGTTGGCTCTCATTTCTTGTTGAGAATAGATAATGCCTTGAAGCCATGTAAACAGTTTCTGTTAAGATAAAGAGTGAATCCCACAAAAGTTTGGTTTTATTCTGTGAATAGCAGGAGAGGAAGAAGGCCTTTAAGATGATAGACAACATGTATCAATGTCATATGTTTATAGTTTTAACCACATACCTTGGACATTTGTTTGTACTTAATTAAATAGTGCAACTAATAAATGCAGATTCTTGTTTGTGCCCAAGGCCACCTGGGACTGAGTGTGAAGATTTTTGCTAAGAATTATTACATTTGTGTAACAAAGCCGACACATCTAAATAATAATTCATTACATTTATATAGCACTTTTCTCAGTACTCAAAGCACTATCCACACTGGGAGGAACCAGGAAGCAAACCCACAATCTTCCACAGTTTCCTTACTGCAAAGCAGCAGCACTACCACTGTGCCACCTGTGAGGATAGGATTGCACAGTTTAAACAGTGTGGTGTATGACCGGCCATTCATCCTGGCCAATACCCCCAAGCCGCCAGGTAGAGCCCTCCCTGCAGTATGGAGGTTCCCCGAAGACCAGCAGGGCATCGTGGACATTGGAGTTTTTATACACAGCCCTGCTGGATACCATGGGGGCCTCTAGGAGACGCTGCAGGGAGGAACAGTGTTTATTTACCCTACGCCCCAAAAGTACGTCCGAGTCACATGGACAAAGGGAATGACGTGCTGAGGTGAAGAAAAGGACTTTTGATCTGACCTGGAAGTGATAGAAGATCACATGGACTGTGGATTGGAACACTTCCGGGTCAGGGACTATAAAAGGATGGTGGGAGCTCCCAGACAGCGAGCTGAGCTGGGTGGTAGAAGGGCAACGCATCTGGGAGTGGAGGATTGTTTATTGTTATTGTGATTAGTGAATTAATGAGTATTGTGGAGGAGAGGGTGCTTTGTGCACTGTTGTGTATAAATAAAGTCAACATTTGGACTTTTATTTGGTGTCTGACGTTTGATCGGAGGGTTCAAGGGAGCGATACTGCCCCCTATCTGTCACAACAGATTAATAGTAGACTGAAATTTGCTCTGTGGTCAGATTCTCAATCAGTTAACAAGACATTGGGATCAAATGGTCACTTCTCATGTGTAGTTTGTGATGTGATAGTCGCCATTTTCTGTGGCCATTCAAGAGACAATACACGTCTTAAATTTAGCTAAATTTGTTAACAGGCTCCACAGGCATGACCTTCATAGTTTTAAGTTTACTTTTTGATGATGTCATAATTAACCAAGTACTAACTATCTAGATTTTTTATTTAGAAGATAAGGACAATGGCAGACATCTGCCTCTCAGGGTTGCTGATTTAGACATATGGGTGAACTCTGGAGAGTATTGCTTGTTTAAAAAGAGAGATTTAAGAGGCATTTCCAGATTAAATTACAGTAATCCCTCGCTATATCGCGCTTCGACTTTCGCGGCTTCACTCTATCACGGATTTTAAATATATAACTAAATAACTAAATAGATATCTAAATATATAACGCGAATTTTTCGCTGCTTCACGGGTTCTGCGGACAATGGGTCTTTTTACTTACGGTATTTGCTTCCTCAGTTGGTTTGCCCAGTTGATTTCATACAAGGGACACTATTGGCGGATGGCTGAGAAGCTAACCAATCAGAGTACGCAGTTAAGTTCCTGTGTGCTGACTGGCTCAGCGACGGAGCGCCGAATTCGATTCCGCGGTGTTAACCAGGAAGTCTTGTCTCGCTCATTCAGCATCAACGTGTTTCGCTGTGTAAAGAGTTAACTTTTGTGCTCTTTTGTGTTTATCTTTGTGCGTAGTCAAGCCCTTCGTTATGGCTCCAAAACGATCTGCTCCTGCTACTGCTTCAGGGGCTGTGCCCAAGCGCCAACGGAAGATGCTAATGATAAAAGTTTTGGATATGTTGAAGGAAGGGAAAAGCTACACCGCTGTAGGACGCCATTACGGCATCAATGAGTCCACGATTCTTTTTATTTAAAAAGGAGGAAAAGAATATAAGATCTATGGCTGCAGTGACCTTTTAACCAGGGCGCAAAACGAGTTGTAAGTGGACGTAATAAGGTAGTAGTCCGGATGGAATCTGCTTTAGGGATTTGGATTGAAGACTGCCGGAAGAAGAACAACGGCGGTGCTAAACAGTCGCCTAAAGAGGCTCCTTTAGAAGGGCTGTAACGCTCTCCTTTGATGTGCAGTAAAATTAAACTCATCGTTATCGGACAAGTCGTCGTGTCATTGTTGGTGAGTAACCATAACTAATTTTCTACTTACAGTACTTAGTACATGTACGTATGTTTAGTGTCACTGTACACACATTTACTGTATACAATTTTTCTTGCATTGTACGTATTTATTGCTGGTGGCCTGTTTATCGTAATGTCTGTAACATATGTGATATCGGAGATGCTCGATATCTTTAAAATAATATTTAGGTTTTACTGCATATAAGCAGTGTGTTTACATACATAATTTCAATGAATCTTACCTAATATCTAAGAGAATGCAAAGGGTTTATGCTGTATAACTGTGTGGGGAATATTTATAAACAGTGTGGGAGAGTTTATAAGGGCTTAAAATATATAAAAATAACCAAACAAACATATGGTTTCTACTTTCTTGGATTTTTACCTATCGCGGGGGGTTCTGGTACGCAACCCCCGCGATCGAGGAGGGATTACTGTATTTATTTAGTATACAACATGTAAACTTATTTAATGTAACAAGCTATTAACTGATTATGCAAAGTGTTGTTTTTTAAAAAAAAAATGAATTAATTTGCATAAAACTATGGAGTAATCCTATAACAAGTAAAAAATAAAAAATAAAGTTAATTTTAAAATGTATTTGAAACCTCATGTTGAAACAAAATGCATTGGATTATCTTTTGGCTTAATTTGTAAAAAAAAGTCTTGTACATCCATGAGTGTGAGTACAATTATAATAACAGTTTTAAAATAAAAAAGCAAATTAATTTCTTGTTATTCAATGAAAAAACAGACAGCATAGCAGACATACTGTATAAAGTGTTTTTTGTTTTCCATACTGTAGATTTGGCATTATCTTTTGTCTTATGTGCAGGCCTCATCACAGAACTGGAAATTTAGCCATGCACATAGTACATATATAAGTCTTATGTATATATTGTATTAGATAGATAGATAGATAGATAGATAGATAGATAGATAGATAGATAGATAGATAGATAGATAGATAGATAGATACTTTATTAATCCCAAGGGGAAATTCACAATTATTTTATATATTAGGCCTATAATTTTCTGTCCTTCTTCCAGTCTGTTAGTTATTTAGATGGATCGTCATAATTAAAGGTGTAACAAGACAATTATTGTATTTATCTGACTATAAACACAAATGTGTTTTAGAAATTAAATACAGAAGATGAAGGTGTTAGTAATGCAGTGGTATATAAAATAAATACATGGTAACACTATAGTTTTGATATTTTTTTCAAACAATTCTAGCATACTATCAGGGTATTTTCTATTTAGAGAAGAGTTGGTTGAAGAATTGCATAAGGAATTTACCTTGCTGGTGAATGAAGGCAAAACTGATGGGCATTATAAACAATGCCCATTCCTTCTCAGACACACTAGCATTAAGTATTTTTAGCCAACAAATTATTCGTCAGAAGTGTATCAAGAAACAAGTACTTTCTCTCTATCCACCTTAATTCATAATAATAATAATAATTTTTATTTTGATAGCACTTTTCCCAAGTGTCTGTGTATCTGTCTAATTGCTGTGTTTCTGTTATATGCCATTTGGTATGGGATTCATAAAAGCAGTGCTAATATTTGTGATGTGCCATCTTCTGGAATGAAAAATACAATGCATTTTATTACTATGCATTACAAAATACAATCCAATAGATGGTGAACTGCAAATGTTAACACTGAATACGTCCAACAGAGAGTAAATGCCAAATTGACAGAAATCAGTATACAGTAATCCCTCCTCGATCGCGGAGGTTGCGTTCCAGAACCCCCCGCGATAGGTGAAAATCCGCGAAGTAGAAACCATATGTTTGTATGGTTATTTTTTATATATTTTAAGCCCTTATAAACTCTCCCACACTGTTAACATTATTAGAGCCCTCTAGACATGAAATAACACCCTTTAGTCAAAAGTTTAAACTGTGCTCCATGACAAGACAGAGATGACAGTTCTTTCTCACAATTAAAAGAATGCAAACATATCTTCTCTTCAAAGGAGCGCCGTCAGGAGCAGAGAATGTCAGAGTGACAGAGCGAGATAAAAGCAAACAATCAAAAAATCAATACGTGCTTTTGTGCTTTTAAGTATGCCGACGCACCGCGATAAAGCGGCATTTTGTAGAGGAGCGTCCGTATCCTCTAGGCAAACAGCCTCTGTGCAAACAGCCCCTCTGCTCACACCCCCTCCGTCAGGCAGAGAGAGAGAGAGAGACAGAAAAAAGCAAACAATCAAGCACCGCGTGGGAAGCATATCGTATATCATTGAGGAGTTTTAGTTAATACGTAATACATGCTCTGATTGGGTAGCTTCTAAGCCATCCGTCAATAGCGTCCCTTGTATGAAATCAACTGGGCAAACAAACTGAGGAGGCATATACCATAAATTAAAAGACCCATTGTCCGCAGAAATCCGCGAACCAGCGAAAAATCCGTGATATATATTTAGATATGCTTACATTTAAAATCCGCGATAGAGTGAAGCCGTGAAAGTCGAAGCGCGATATAGCGAGGGATTACTGTATCTATCTTAATAAAATGACAAGTGCCTTGCACCTGTGTGTCTGTTTGATTGCTAGGGTTAGGAAGAAAAAGTTATAGGCAAAGCATGTAGAATTGTCAAAAAAATTAAAAATGATTATAAAAATACCAAATAAGGTCTAAAAATAAGCCAGTTGGTATCATCAGCCTGTTCTGTTGTCCGAAGTTAAACTCTGGCAACAGCAGTGTGATAGAGACTTTCTTGCACCCACTCGAGCCACATGAATGTGGTTTATAGCTGTAGTGCTAATTACTAATAAATTTGCATGTCATGCATTGGATGAATGAAAATAACAATGCAAATTGGAAAATCAAAGACCTGACCAAACTAGCTAGAATCACTAAACCAGGCCAGTGTGGTAGTGACCATTGCTGCATTTACCAGCAAAACACTGACTATAGGAGTGGTCAGTTCGACAAGTGACGCCAAAAGGAAGTGGTGAAAATGGGCGGCTCTATCCGAAAAGGACAAGCTCACCACAGGGGAAAGGGATCAGGTTTGTTTAGGAAGATATGAACACCCCAATCGCACTCTAGTGTGGACCATAATAACCATTCCGATCCCCTTTGGAAAGGGTTGTCTTTGTGTGGTTATTGATTGATTTAAATACAGGAAATTATGTGTGAAATTATGCATGTTGTGATAGTCAAGCTGAGGGTCTGCGGTAACTGTGAAATCTCATTTACAGCATAAAGAGCTAAGAATTAACATGGAGCATTAAAACAATTAAAAGGTAAATAAATAAACACTCACACAGGTATAAATTTAACACAATTTACATAAAACAACTTGCTCAATTAATCAATTAGAACGCTACCTGATTCAGTATCAGACCCTCTTGCGCATGTGATTGGACAGCAGTTGACCATGTTTAGACAAAAGGGATACATTTACCTACGGAGGTGTCCAGAAAAGATTAGCGGTATCTTCTGAGACTGACACTCAAACGTCCTAATCTTAAACCACTAAAGTGATGTGTGCAGGTTGAGCATTCTTTCAATGCACACACTGTGACATGTTAGTCAGTGTTAATCAAACATTCTAAAATAAACATTATTAACAGATATGTACAGGGAGGTCCAGATCTAATTATGCAGATCCAGATCATCTGGGGGACTTTGATTTATGTGGGGATGATTCCAGTTCGGCGCAAAGAAGGTTCTTCATGTCGTCAGTTTGCTTACTTCTCGATGGTTCGGGATTTTTCGGGTGATTTTCTATGTAATAAACTTAATAAGTTATAGCGTAATGAAAATTGCATAATTAGATCTGGACCACCCTATACAAGCAGTAGACGTGGTTTGAGATAAACTAAATTGAAGTTACATATTACATATATATATTGAGTATATTCATATTGTGACTACTAGAGAGTTAATATTTAACAGCATACAGTTAAAAAAAATTAAGTGATGTGCCTTCGGTAGATGCATTCAGCAGAGCTTGTCTTCTTTTGTATACTCGACTATTTTAAATATGTCCTTTACTGGATAATTTTCAAGTCTGCCTGTTAATAATTATGGAAAATGTGGCAATACGCAAGCACAAATGTTTTTTCAAAAAAAATTTTATCTGCCCAACGAAAGAAGTGCAAGACTTGTGGAGCATTTGTTGATTCTTCTGTTTGTCTGTAGTATGGAACGTAACTGAATTAACTGGAAATTAAAAAAAAGTAATGAAATATCACCTGATTCAGAACAAGCAAACAGAATATGAGTGTGAAAATGTCTTAAGTTAAGCAATAGTTCCAAATGGCGTTGCCCTGCTTTGAAGTACAGTGTTATGGTGGAGTACATTACCCCTGAATATACAATATTTTTACCATCAGACAAACCGTAATTATTACCATCATTATGTGTGACACTTAAAGTCAGAATTATGGTGTATTTATTTTCTATTTTTAGATATGAAAAGGTTACCATATTTATATATTAACCACTTAGAGAAGTATTTCCTACAAATATTATTAATTTGGAAAGATTTTTCATAGATACAAGTCAAAATGTACATGTCACAAGCACATTCATTACTGATAGCAATAGTGGAAGTGGAAGGGTGTCTTGGTTATTCTCTTCTGTGAACTTTTCAGCCCATTGTAGGTAATTCACTGAAGCAAAATTTTGTTTCCATAGTGTTGAAAGTCATCAGTTAATCTATGCTCCTGATACATCTTTAGTCAACAAAAAATAGATAAGAGTATGATGTTCTTCTTTTGTTCTTAGTGGGATATGCTCATATTAACAGCAGAATAATACACCAACACAAGACCAGTATGGACCTGTGTGACAGAAACGTATATAAGCAAAACAAATTATTTTGGATACTTTAAAATCCAAAATGGTAACTGAAAAATTATAGCATTTATTATATCCAGTTGCATTCAATTGTGTACACAAAACAAGAGAAAAACTGGACATAGACAGTAAGCAATACAAGGAATGCATCTGTATTTTACTTATATTTAAAAATTTTATTCCAAGAAAGTAACATAGTATACTACCAAGCAAATAAAATTTGCAAAACCTAACAAAGTAAGAATTCAAGCCCTAACTGAGAGAAAAGAGAGGAGAGCCATGAGCATAGGGAATAAATAAATAAACAAATAAATAAATTAAAAATAAAAAGGGACAACATCCTTTTCCCCCCTAAATGAATGCTTATTCTAATTTTTTTTAATTGTTACACAGATCCTCCAAGCGACAATTTGATTTTTTCCAATTTATAATATAGAACGTCAGTTTTCCACTGATTTACAAATGGTGGGTTGGGATTCTTCCAGTTAAGCAGGATGAGTGTTTATGCTAGTTGTGTGTTATAGGCAATTACAATAATTTTGTTCTTCTCCAGGCGGCACGGTGGCACAATGGTAGCGCTGCTGCCTCGCAGTTAGGAGACCTGGGTTCTCCCTGCGTGGAGTTTGCATGTTCTCCCCATGTCTGTGTGGGTTTCCTCCGGGTGCTCCGGTTTCCTCCCACAGTCCAGACATGCAAGTTAGGTGCATTGGCGATCCTAAATTGTCCCTAGTGGTGTGTGTGTGTGCCCTGCGGTGGGCTCGCACCCTGCCTGGGGTTTGTTCCTGCCTTGCACCCTGTGTTGGGTGGGATTGGCTCCAGCAGACCCCCGTGACCCTGTGTTAGGATATAGCGGGTTGGACAATGACTGTTCTTCTCCACTTTAAGCCCATCTGGGAGTACACCAAACACTGCTGTTAATGGCTTATGAGTGAGTGTGACACTTAGACTGTCTGATAAGTATTTATAAAGATTTTTGTCCAAAATTATGTTAATTGTCGTGCACTCCCAACACATGTGGCCTAATCAGACTTGAGTTACACTGCAATGCTTGCAGGTTAAATGTTGCCCTGGAAACATTTTGGACAATTTTAAACAAGATAAGTGTGATCAATGAAAGTTTTTAAGTTGAATTACTGAATGCCTTGCACATATAAAGCTATAGTGTATTCTGTGTATCGCTAACTTCTATTTCTTTTCAGAGACGTTAACTGAAAGGTACTTTTCCTACTGTAACATAGCATCATTGAAGGGAAGATTCTTTGAGATGTTTTTATATATTGTTGAGATGCCCTTTGGAGCACTGGTACGCAATTTAGAGTTGGCTCTTTCCTTGTGTTCAGTGCCATAGCCCCAGCACTTAATTACCTAGGTACCCAAGTTTGAAATGGAAGGAAAGATGTTTTAGTATCACTTTGCTGTTTAACATTTTTATTGGTATAATATTCAACTATGTTCAAGATGTTCTCCAGCCAGCAGCCACTTTAATGCATTTTCTTCCTTAACTAGAACAGTTGTGTAAACCATGAATTAACTGTTTTTTTTTATACTTTACTTTTTCTGTAATAAAGTACTAGTTCAGATTAGGTTTATTTTTAAATAAGCATCTTTATAATTCCCTGTTTATTTACAAAAGTCATGTTAACAACTTTAAAACATAGTTGCCTTTTTTAATCTATGATACTCATTTAGCTATGATGTTTAAAATTGTTTAAGGAGATGCACACAATTTATAGTAGCTACTATGCAATCAGAAAGTGCAGTTATTACATAGTTAACATTTCTTAGGGTCATGAAGGAATTAGTAAAACGCATTACTTGCCTACTTGTCAAATGAAATAAAAGCAGAAGAAGTTAGCTTACTGAACATATTTGTTCACAAGATATGATACATTCCAAAAACAATAGTCATATTCTGTAGGGCCTTCCTAAAACTAGCAGACTCTTGGGACCAACACTTAACATGCACATATAGCATTAATTTTTTACTCATGCTATTTTCTTTTAAAGTGGTATAAGAATGTGTGTACTCCTGTTGCCTTGTGGTCATGTGTCCTAAATTAGTCGTACAGTCAAAATGAACCCAGTGTACAAGTGCAGATGTTTCATGTTATACACTGAAAATGTAATTTAGTATTATAGTAGAAGTAAACATTTGCAGTTCTGAGCATATTCAGTGTGATAGCACTATCTAATTGTATGTCATATAATTTTATTTAGTGAGAAAATAAACAAAGAAATATAATTAACCTCACTATTATCTATTTTTATTGTTTAATTTGCTGTAACTCGTAATTTGGTAATGTACTCCTTCATTGTAAATGTACCAGTTTTTCTAGGGAAACTGGGAATAATCTTAATGTGTATATTTTTCTCAGTTTGTATATGAAGAGGTAAATGCTGTCAGCAATTGTCGTGACTTCATGCACCATGTAAAATGTTTTGCCTCTTAAAAAAACAACACTGTGTTTTCAGGTAATTTTAGCAGTGTGGTAATTCACCAGTGACCATCATAAATCTCCATCTTGTGACAGATATAAAAGCTACTACTTCAGTCATCTTTAATTGGTGATTAGAGTCAGGAAGTGACCAGAATGGTTGAACATATGTTGCTTTTTTCACCTCCTCCATATCTACCCTTGTTAAGATAGAGAGCAATTTTGAACCCCTGTAGTCTGCAGTACTGAAGATATGGGCCAAAATGACATTTAGACAAATGATGCTGTCAGAAGGCTGGCTTTTGTAGATGAATTGCCATGTTGCAAAATATGGCTTACTTAGTTGCTGATAGATCTGTTATAGTAAGAGTACTTGAAGAAGCAACCTGATGCAATTAAATAAAAAAAGATGATGCAAACTAGTTTAGGTCCTTATGCTCAGTGGAACATGTAAGTAGGTTGAACGATTTTACAAATCATTTATAGAAGACAGACTGATTGATGAAAGGCTACCAACCCAATCACTGGTATTTAGGTTGTCAGGAAAACTATATTTCCAGGAAATGGGATCACTTAAACAATATCAAGGGTTTAGTTAACCCACCTTCTTACTTGTATTCTTTCCATGTTGTTGACATTTTTGTGTCAGTATTATATTTTTAATTCATGGAAGCTTTCCAGTTTTTTTTCTTCTTTTTTCTGTTGCATGAGTATTATAAAATAAATTGTTAAAACTTTAACACTATTTAAGGATACACCTATCAAAATAAAAATTAAGTAGTAATTTATTTTAATTTTAATTTAAGTTTGTGTAATTTATTAAAGGAATACTTAAGGAATAAAACAAGGTAGAGTAATAATCATTTTTAATAGTGTTCTATTAACCATATATTCACGTTTGACTGTGATACTGCTAAAAAAAGCCATTTTTTTTTGGCAGGTAAATAGACTTTATTCGTGTCCAAAACTTCTAACAGTTCTTTCTTTTATTTATTTGTAAATATGGATTGTCAGCTCAGTTACTGTTCAGTGTTTACACAACCTCCAAATTCATGTTTGTGGATGTTTTTGTACCTTTCCAGGTGTTAGCATCACCCCTAACTTTCACAATGTGACAATCAGCACAAGATCCTTTTGTGTGCAGCATACTTTTTCTATCTTTTTTGAAATTATAGGTTACTTGGGTGGGGGGGGGACCGATGTTTTGCTAAATGCTTAGGAGTCAGCAGTTCCAGTTAGCAACTTCTTTCTTGGAGTAAGCTTTAATTATACAACTTCCATAACTCAATAATATTTTGAAAACATTAGGTGAGTAGTTGACGATATGATGAAGCAGTGAAGAACTGTGTTGCACTTTAGGGTTCAGTACTTATTTATGTATTTACCTTAACCATCACATTGTACTTTTAATTGTGACATAATAACAAATAATACACAATAAATATAAATATACAAATACAAATATACAAAATAAATAACATGTTAAACCCACTTAGGTCTGTGGAGGGCTGGAGCCTATCTTGGCGAGAACGGTCTGGCCACCAATGACAGTCCCTTCTGTAGTTGCTTTGGCCAAGGATCATTTAGGATTTAAGGAGTTTTGCTTTAGAAGATAAATTATGTGTATGCATTTAAAGGAAAATATGGATGTCGAGCATAAATAAATCTATACTAATAAACGGCAAAGCCCTCACTGACTCACTCACTCACTCACTCACTGACTGACTGACTGACTGACTGACTGACTCATCACTAATTCTCCAACTTCCCGTGTAGGTAGAAGGCTGAAATTTGGCAGGGTTATTCCTTACAGCTTCCTTACAAAAGTTGGGCAGGTTTCATTTCGAAATTCTACGCATAATGGTCATAACTGGAAGTTGTTTTTCTCCATTTACTGTAATGGAGATGAGCTTGAAACCCGTGGGGGCGGAGTTTCGTGTGACATCATCACGCCTTCCACGTAATCACGCAGTACGTAGAAAACCAGGAAGAGGCCCAAAAAGCACTGAAGAAAACATGCATTATATAATTGAGAAGGCAGCGAAACAATAAGAAGCGAGCGAGTGACATATACAACCATATTCATGAGTTCTGCTACTTCGGAAACAAAGCACGATGTAAACCTAAACTTAAAATTAAGTTCATAGACAGGCTGCCGCTGGCGTTTGTAATTTAGTGCCTGCCCATATAAGGCCGTCCGTCAGCGGCAATCCAATAGCAAACTGCCACGGGTAAATATTCACGGGTGAAGGACTGTGCTTATGCAGAGGAAGATGAGATGGTCAGGGTGGTGTTTGGCACAAACTCAGCGAAACTGCGAGAGAAAGTTTTAAGTGCCGGGACTTCGAGCCATGGACATAGCACGACATGGCACCAGCACAGCTGGGAAACTTCGATGCATGTACACCGAGCGGCTCACGTGAACTGACGCAGTGCACAGACAAAAAGCAACAGTTCCAAAGAACGCTGAACAAAAACCGAATTACACAATTGAAAAGGCAGCAAAAAAATATGAAGCGTCTCATACATACAAGCATATTCATAAATGCAGCTACTGTGGAAACAAAGCACACGGTGGAAAAAGTCAATGTCCCGCTAAAGGAAGACAGTGTAAAAAAAAATAACCTGTGCATGCAGTGTGTCAGGTCTCAGATAAAGAAGAAGACGAGCTGTTTATTGATGCAGTAAGAAACGAATCGATGAATGAAACCTGTCATCCTTACAACGATTGACAAACACGGAATGTAACTTGAACACAACACATCCTACAAATACGAACCTGATTGAAAGAAATAATGATAATCAAATCCTTGATGACAGCAACACTCAGTAAAACTCACAAAACAATTAATGTATATTGACAGTCATGTTACGTTATTTTTAAAATGTTCCCTTTTCTTTTTCATAGCTTCTTTAACACACTACGTCTCCGCTGTGATACGCGGGTATATATATATATATGTATATATATACCCCGATCTACATACTCGAATAATGGATACTTTATTCGCCATCAATGATTGTTTTGGTAAAGCCATACTCAGTGTATTCATTAGATGAACGGTAAAAAAGTAAGAGCGAGGGGAGGATGACTTATTGAGGCATGCAGGCAAAACCACAATAGCACGCGGGCTCGATGTATGAAAAAATATATCTTTTCAAGTTCTATTTAGTCCATATGTGTCAAACTCAAGGCCCGCAGGCCACATCCGGCCCGGCGTGTAATTATATCCGGCCCGCGAGATCATTTTATATACTGTACTAGCAGAATACCCGCGCTTCGCAGCGGAGAAGTACTGTGTTAAAGAAGTTATGAAAAAGAAAAGGAAAAATTTTAAAAATAACGTAACTTGATTGTTAATGTACAGTAATTGTTTTGTCATTGATATGAGTGTTGTTGTCATATCTATCTATATATATATATAGCAGAATACCCGCGCTTCGCAACGGAGAAGTAGTGTGTTAAAGAAGGTATGAAAAAGAAAAGGAAAATTTTTAAAAATAACGTAACATGATTGTTAATGTAATTGTTGTATATATACATATATATATATATATGCATACCTATCTACTGTACATCATATATACAAACACATATACATACATACATACACAGACACACACATATATATAATTTGTGTGTGTGTGTATACACATACATACAAACATACACACAGGTATATATAAATATATGTGTATATATATATGTATGTGTCTATATGTGTATGTATAGCTTTGATCACTGAGTGCAAGGGAAAAATAATAAAATGTAGTCTATAAGTTATTAAACAGTAAAACATTAACGTTTTAAGAAGTAAAGGTACATTGAGCACTACTGGAGTGGTTGCGGATAAACTACATTTTAAAGACGGTATAACAGAAGAGGTAAGTAGTACTAACAGCAGCTAAAATGTATATGGATCATCTCTCGGTAGTAGATCCCTTTTGAAAGGCGCTACACGACGGCTGTGGTATAGAAATTACATTTTCTATGTGAAAGTCCAAATTTCTGCCTCTGGTAATGTGCCTTACCAGCAATTAAAGAAAATTAGTTTTGTGTCCTCTGCAGTGTTAAGAGAGAAAGGCTTTGGTTTGGGATAAAAGGAAAAAAGGTGTAAAGAAAGGAAAGTTACCTTTTTCTTTTATATAGTGTAGACAGATGTTTTCACTGACGATATGAGCGCCTTTTGGGGACAGTCGCGGTGGGTCTTGTGCAGACTGGTGAGACGTCCCAGCTATTAATCGGCTGTGATGGCACTGTCAGTCCTTCACTCCTGTGCGTGTCTTCATAATCCGAGCTGACGACCTCATAAATCATATACGTGCAAAATAAAGTGCGAAGCGCCTTAATATTATTTTGCCGCGGTGTAGAAAAGGGGTCCCGTGTTTGCACTTGTCTGGGCTATAGCTCAGGGGGAGGATTAAAAAAATTAAAAGTGCTCACTTTGACTTAAGGCAGAAGCGCAGTCAGCGTCTCAAAGGCCGGCACAGCTATGCGCGCGCGCCGGCTGCTCGACTTTTGCTGGGCAGGAGACGCCAGTTTTTGCAGACACGTTCAC
>JANRMT010062835.1:44326920-44343411 GCA_026402145.1 Polypterus bichir lapradei
ATATTTCTGTCGACTAAATAGAACCTACTTATATCCAAATAGAACTTGAAAAGATTTTTTTTTCGAATCTGATCGCGTATTTTAGATTGAATTGACGCGCGCTACATCGAGTCTGCAAGCTATTGAGCTGTCACCTGCCTGCCTCAATAAGTGACCCTTGCTTCGCTCTTACTTTTTTACCGTTCATTTAATCATGGCTAGTCGCGAAAAAATTAGAAAATGGAAGGAGGATTACACTGAGTATGGCTTTACCAAAACAATTATTGATGGCAAATAAAGTATACATTATTCATAAAGCTTCAATTGGTGATCTGTTTTTCTGCGTTAACCTCATATTTTTTCATACTTCTTCTCAAACCAAGGGGGTGCGAGGGTAAAATGAATCGGGAAGCGCTAATATATATATATTGAATATATTGAAATAGTTTTACTGTCAAATAATGCAAACAGTACGCAGCACGTGTTTCGTCCTAATTCTGGGCTTATCAGGCGTACACACTCACTGCACCCCGTCTCGGGAATTGAACCTCGGACGTTAGCGCTAGAGGCGAAGCCTCTATATATATATATATATATGATAACTCCTGCAGCCACAGCCGCGACACACATAAAAAACATCAATAATAACTCATAAACTTGCAATATTATTTAGGAAAATCGCAACATTTTACTCACCAAAAATTCGGATTATTTGTAAACAAAATCCATCCTCCTCTCTTTCCTCAAAAACAGTTCAATTACTCTGTCGCACGGATTATCCGAGGGCTTCAGTTCCATCAAAGTGTCCCTTTCTATCGCCATCGAAGCTAATGCTGAAAGGCGAACCCGCCCTATGGTATTTCTGGCATAAGTTTGAATTCGCTTTAGGGCTGAAAATGTCCGCTCGACAGAAGCAGTGTACACGGGAATGGTCACCGCCAAATATACCAATGTGAACAGCTGCCCCATGCTCTCATTCAGATTTTTCTGATGAAGGAAGTCAAGGAGATCAGTGGGAGATTTTCCTGCAAAATCATCCATGGCATACATTACAGTCAGTTCTGTTTTTAGCCGAGACAAATCAAAAAGCTCTCCGTGGCTCTTGTGTTAAACTGGAGAAGGCTGCATGCGTGAAATTTTTCTTGTATTCCCGAAACTTCTGGGGATCGAGGAGCGTGACAAACATCAGGTTTTCGTGGTCTTGAAATCTGGTCTGTGTCTGGCAAATAATATGGTCCAGAATCCTGCCATGGAGTTGGTCGTAGTGCGCGCGATGATCTTTCGCTCGGAGCGTTTGCGGTGCATTTAGTGACCTCGTAGAGTTCCTCATATCGGCTTCTATCCAATCAATGGGTCTGAATATGGTGACGTTGCCGTACACCTGCTAGAGGGCCCTACTGACACCAACTCAAAATCTGATTGGTTGAAGCAACAGGTTAATCGACATTTATTCTTTGTTAGAGTGCCTGCACAACGGATTGTGAAAGCCTCTCTGCCTGGCAACAAATGATGGCTGAAATGTGATTGGTTAAATGCTTTAATACGAAACTCTGCCTCCCGCGGCTATCGAGCTGCAGTCTATTCTCTCTGCCTGGCAACAAATGATAGCTGAAATGTGATTGGTTAAATGCTTTAATACGAAACACCGCCTCCCACGGCTATCGAGCTGCTGTCTATTACAGTATATGGACGAAAATACGTTCCAGTTATGACCATTACGCATAGAATTTCTAAATGAAACCTGCCCAACTTTTGTAAGTGAGCTGTAAGGAATGAGCCTGCCAAATTTCAGCCTTCTACCTACACGGGAAGTTGGAGAATTAGTGATGAGTGAGTGAGTGAGTGAGTCAGTCAGTCAGTGAGGGCTTTGCCTTTTATTAGTATAAATCTTATTTTATGTTTATATATTTTATTTCTATTTATGTTTTGATGTTAATTGTTTTGTTTTTTCTTTTATTCTTTTATTGTAAAGCACTTTGGCCACAGCATTACTATGTTGTTTTAAATGTGCTATATAAATAAATTGACATTAATTCTGTATGATTATTTGGTTGTGACCTTGGTGTTTTTACCAAAGCTGCCATATACAGGTATGGTAAAGTATGAATGCTGATAATTTGAATTACATTAGTTAGGCACACATAGGTGTTAAATATCTTAAACTTTCTATTCAACTCTTTATTAATTTTCCTTTTCCTGTTTTAGTAATGTAACCAATATTTTTCAGTAATTCACAGTGTCGTGAGTTTGTTACAGGTATACCAACATTGACATTCACTACAGTAGATTATTTGCTGTAGATTATAGTAAAAGCAATGTGGGAGATTTTAGTAAATATAAATACTCGTATCAGTGCATTATTAAAGTCATTGTAAGTCACATTTCTTGTATTCACTGTCTGTTGTATTAGCTCATGTTACAATCATTACATATACTGTAGATGGCTTCAAACACAGGAAGGAATTCCATTTTTTATAAGCTGCATTCAGAGGCAGTGTTTTTTACATTTTAACTTAACACAGACATGCAGTGTTAATTCCGTGGTTCTTCAGCAATGTTTGCTTCCTGGTGACATAAGGTGGTATATGTCTTTATCACAGGCCAGATACCCAATGTATTTGCATTCTTTTATTCAAATTTTAAACATTAAAACTTTACAATGATGTATACAAGAACAACACTTTAGTAAGACGAGAAAGACTTCTGAAATGAAAGCTTTTATGCAAAATTCATTCTGAAATGAAAGCTTTTATGCAAAATTCATTCTGAAATGAAAGCTTTTATGCGAAATTCAGTTCTTTATATATGTTATAGACTTTTCATATATTGGGTTTTTCAAAGTAAATTCCACTGTAACCCAGAAGCTGTATGTAGTTAACATGGTGCCTTATTAGATAACATATTGGCAGAGTTGTTTTTTTTTTCTCCACAGATTGTGTCCTTTTTAAATGCATTTGCTTCATAGTTAAAAAGTTCCCTTAGGGTGAAACATGATGAGTATGTGTAGATGACAGACTCATAGTTGGCTTTCTTAGTGTGACTGCCCCGTGCAGCTTCAGCATATTTGTCTTAATCGCCTAGAGGAGCAGAGTACACTAGATAACCTTAGAAACATCTGGTGCATCAGCAGTGCTACAGTTCACTGCTGATCGAGGAAGGCAGGTATGCAAAACAAGATGCCTTTGAGATATAATATATTGACACCTACTACAAGAGTAAGAATCTCCTCTAGATGACAAAGAGTGGGGTGTGAATACTGAAAGCTATGCTGAAGGAAAATCAAGCTTTTATGTGGGTTTTTCTTTCAGAATTGGACAAGTTAGAAAATACATCCTCAGTTCCAATACACTGTTTTGGAGCTCATTCATATCTGAAAAGTTAGTGTACTCACAAATTTTGCCTGCTCTGCTTAACAGTTTGTTTTATAATGTTGGTGATCTCTGACACTTTTGTTGAGTCATTAAGGTGTTCCTGGCCCAAGATATTGCTGTGCTGTTCAAGAAATCATGTTGAAATATGGTAAAGAGAAGCAATCCATTACGTTTTGGCTGCTGCCTGCCTTAAAATACCAATAACATTTAAACACCTATAATTTTCTTTCGATTAAGCCAGAAATAAGTGTTTTATTTTTCTATCCTTTCTTATAAATTATATCTTTATAGAGAAAAAAACTACTCTCTAATATTATTTTGAGAGAAACACATGTAAATTTATTATCTGAAAGTCAGCATGATAAAAGCCTCCTTTTCAGTTAGTAATATTGATAATTTTGTAAAGAATGCACATGCAAAAAATCATTTATCATCATTTTCACTCTGCTTATACTGTTGATGGTTCAGTTAGTAATAGACTAAGTTGGATGAATCAGGTCAACTTCTTCCAACACCTCAAGGGTAATTCCCACATGCTCCCAGGAGAGCTAGAAGGTATAGTCCCTCCAGAATGTTTGGGATCTGCTTCATGGTTGTTGCCTAGCTGGCCATACCTTGTACACCTCTCATGTGAGGCAAACGGAGAGCATTCTAGCAACCTGAGTTCACATGATGCAGAATGCCTGAATAAACTTAACAGTCAGGCTAGCTCCATCACTGGACTAGTTTTGGGCACTGGAGGCTGTTTTGGAAAAATGGATAATAATTATGCCGCTGTTATCCAATCACAGATAACCACAATACAGTAGAATAATAATTTAAATGAATTGATCATAGTATCATGAATAAGTGGCAATATGGTTCTTTAATTAGGATTGCTTCCATGAAACTGAGATAGAATCCAGGCCTAATCGCTGTTGGGGTGGAGCTTGCACATTCTTTTCATGTTGATGTGTTTTTCCTAACACTGTTCAAATCAGGTATACTGCTGACTAGTTGGCACTCTCATATTGTGACTGAGTGTGTAAGGGATTGTGTCATGCAATGGACTGGTGGGCCATCTGGAATTGATTTGTGTCTTGTGACAATAAATAAAGTTTTATTTTTAAGAAAATTCTTATTATTTTGGATATTGATTTTTTTCAGCCATTTGTTGGGTACACCTTTGTCCCATGACTTTTAATTGCAGAAGCAATATTGGATGCTTGTATTACAGCTGTAAAATCACAGTTCTAGTTTGCAGGTATTTTTTGTCCTACTTTGCATATTTATACTTCAATGCAAACCTTTCCTATCTCTGCTTACAAAAGCAACATTCTCAACTAAATAGCATCAGAAAATGAATACCAGCTTAGGCATGTTTACAGCAAAATGCATCATACTTATTTTATATAACCAAGGGGATTGATTACATGGAGAGAAGAAAGTCTTTTTAGGTACTTTTAACTTTTCATTCTGCACAGCAGATGTAATTTACTTGTAGTTCTTTTCATTTATACCAACAGAACCACTTCACTTACTGAACTACTTTTACTGGTGCATAATGCTGTGGCAACACTATGAGTTAAACAGACCAGACCATCCAGTTCCAACAAAAGTATCCAGATATTTCTGAGGAATTCCTAGGCACTCCAAGATCAGTTAAGTAATATGATCCCCCAGCATGCCTTGGGTCTCCCTGTGGCTTCTTCCACTTTTATAAAAAAACAGTTTTATTTCTGTAAAATCTGTCTAGTTTTTCAAAAAGTAAAAGTTACCAAACCACCTGAAGTTCCATCAAGCACCACAATCATTTTTCATACTTTCTAAATTCAGATCTTCTATTCCGCTGTGTTAATAAAGGCTCTGTGGTGTTTTTTTTTTAATTCCGCTATTGCCTTTGTTCTAAAGGTTTCTTGTGTTCCCACCCCAAAACTCCTGCTGCAATACATGACATATAATCCACCTTTTCCGGAGATAGGGTCACAAGTTTCCTGGCAAACAGCAAATTGTTATACTGAATAAAATACTATTATACTAAATTCAAACATACTTCATTGTATTATATTGACAATTTTATTCTCACAACGCCTTATTATTTGCATGTTTATTGGGAAATTTGAGGGAGAAGGACACACTTATCTAATGACTGTCAGAATCTGATCATTTTTCAGCAAGTCTCAGGCCATATCATACTGCAACCCACTAAACTAGTTAAAATAAAGGTACAAGCAGAAGCATCTTACATGATATCTTCATTTTTAACATAATCTCTTTTTTCATAGGGACTGACAAAGTAAACACATGTGATGTGTTTTAAGTAGGCTGTTTCCAATTTAATAAAGCAACAAAAGTAAGATAACTCAGTCAAAGCAGATTTCAGTCTAGCATAGTTATGAAACGATTAAATGTGTCACCATCTTATTTGTAACAGAGCTTCTGTTTATGATCCGACTAGCAAAATACCCGCGCTTCACAGCGGAGAAGTAGTGTGTTAAAGAATTAATGAAAAAGAAAAGGAAACATTTTAAAAATAATGTAACATGATTGTCAATGTAATTGTTTTGTCACTGTTATGAGTGTTGCTGTCATATATATATATATATATATATATATATATATATATATATATACAGTATATATACACACACACATATATAAACATATATATACATATACACATATATACATATATACATACATATATACACATATACATATACACATACATATATACATATAGATACACATACATATACATATATATACATATCTACATATATACACACATACATATACATACATATATATACACACATACATACATACACACACATACATATATACATATACACATATACATACATATCTACATATATACATACAGACATATATATATATACAGTATATGCACATACATATATACATATATATACACATACATCCACATATATATACATATATACATATATATATCTACATACTAGCAAAATACCCGCGCTTTGCAGCGGAGAAGTAGTGTGTTAAAGAAGTAATGAAAAAGAAAAGGAAACATTTTGAAAATAACGTAACATGATTGTCAATGTAATTGTTTTGTCACTGTTATGAGTGTTGCTGTCATATATAAAAATATATATATACACACACACACACATATAAACATATATATACTGTGGCAGCCCCGGGACGCCCAGTAGGACCGGAGGAGGGCTTGTACCTCCTCCAGACCGCGAGGGGGCGACCGCCCTGGTTACGTTGGAGGCCACGGGTAGAGGGCTTGGAAGCCCAGCCCTGTAGGGACCCGTGGCCACCGCCAGGCGGCGTCCCGGTGCCTGAACAACCCTAAAGCCCAGCACTTCCGCCACACCAGGATTATCCGTGCGCCTCAGTTCCATCAAAAAGTCCCTTTCTATCGCCATCGAACCTAATGCTGAAAGTCGAACCTGCGGCTTCTGTCGAATCAATGGGTCTGAATACGGTGACGTTGCTGTACACCTGCTAGAGGCCGTACTGAAACCAACTCAAAATCTGATTGGTTGAAGCAACAGGTTAATTGACATTTATTTTGTGTTAGAGTGCCTGCACAATGGATTGTGAAGGCCTCTCTGCCTGGCAACAAATGATGAATGAAATGTGATTGGTTAAATGCTTTAATACGAAAATACATGCCTGGAAGCAGCACAACCATTGGAAAAGCTATGAAAGGAAGCGGACAGACTATTTGGAATTATTTAATAAGTATTAATGGACAAAATATAATTAACATCAGTTTGTGATTCAGATATTTTTACTTATGAATATGCT
Organism: Polypterus bichir lapradei; assembly: GCA_026402145.1. Classification (NCBI taxonomy): domain Eukaryota; kingdom Metazoa; phylum Chordata; class Cladistia; order Polypteriformes; family Polypteridae; genus Polypterus; species Polypterus bichir. Next base: position 44,334,054 of record JANRMT010062835.1, read on the forward strand.
AAGCACAGTCCTTCACCCGCGAATATTTACCTTATATGGGCAGGCACTCAATTACGTGGGAGGCGTGACGATGCGAGATGCAACTCCGCCTCCCACGGCCATCGAGCTGCAGTCTATTACAGTATATGGACGAAAAAATAGGTTCCAGTTATGACCATTACGCATAGAATTTCGAAATGAAACCTGCCCAACTTTTGTAAGTAAGCTGTAAGGAATGAGCCTGCCAAATTTCAGCCTCCTACCTACACGGGAAGTTGGAGAATTAGTGATGAGTGAGTCAGTCAGTCAGTCAGTCATTGAGGGCTTTGCCTTTTATTAGTATAGATTGAGCAAGACATAAAGCAGGTCCTGTATCTGAGAAAACAGTACATGACATGTTTTGTCATATTTGTTGAATGGAATAACTTTAACTGGTCCCTCTTTGCACAGTTTTAAACATCAATGTTTGACAGCAGTTTTAAACCGTAATTGAATAATTTAGAGATTTTTATACCATTGCCCGTAACAAAGTTCAGGTGATGTGCCTGCTAGAGCCATTAGTATAATATCCCTGTGCATTTTTGTAAAAGGCACTTTAGTTTGTCTTTTATCAATGGTGGATCAACTACAATGAAAAAATAACTTTGACTCAAGGTTTATCCTTTGTTTCCTTTAATGACTTCAAAAGTGCTGTTTTAAAGAGTGCTTTCAGTGCTGTTAATACAGTATTAATTTAATTTATTTCTTTCACCGTATACTTTCACAATAGCAATAGGTAGAGCCGCTGATTTAAGGTAAAGTGGCTGCTTTTACTTTGTGTACACTGTAATTTTTCAATAGTAATGCAATTTTTAATGCTTTAAATTCTTTGCAAAACTATGACTATCACAAGTTTAATGCAGTAACATAACATGTGGTTGTTTGCATCTCTCGGACTGACACAGACAATCTGTCTACAGACCCACATTGTATTGAAAAACTCATCAGAAACTTCAAAAGACTTTGTTGGACAGTTATCTTATCAAAAGATCTTGACTATACATTGTTCTTATTTCTTGCTAAATGAATCTTAGCCTGAAGAGGTCTATTAATTTTTTACATTTAAGATGTCTCACTTAAAGGTTTTCCAATGTTATTATTTGTCTTAGTGTGTATATAAACAGTTTCTTTATTACATCTTGTCTGAAGAAGGGACCTGAGTTGTCTCAAAAGCTTGCATGTTGTAATCTTTTTAGTTAGCCAATAAAAGGTGTCATTTTTCTTGACTTCTCACTACGTTCATAATGGCTAACACGGTGCAACACCCTAGTACTGCTTTGGGTTTTGAAATTTTATACAGGAGAATCCCAATGAACATTTCTTGCAATTGGCTAAAAACAATACACCGTTATAAATTCATTGTTACTGCTTGGTTTCCCTATGAATTTTTATTAACTGGAACTTGCAATGTCACTAAAAAGCTCTCCTTTATATAAGCTAAATAACTGAGTCTTTTTAATGTCTTTATGTGTATCTATCAGTTAGTTTTTCAGTATTTTTTATTATTAATTGGCATCTTGATAGTGCAGTAATCAGCACTTCTGCCTCACAGATCCAATCTCCTGGATACAAGAGTAACTGGCCCCTCTAAGTTGGTCCAGTGTGAGTGTGGGGATGTGCATGAGTTACCCCTGCTGTGGACTGCAGCCTTGTTCAGGGATGTATCCCAGCTTATACATATTGTTGGTGAAATATGCTCCTCCTCCCAGTATCCATGAATTGAACTGAGCAGGTTGGAGAAAGGTGTGTTATTACTATTTAGTTATTTAGCAGATGCCTTTTTCATGGCAACTTAAAGTGGTTTGCAAGAAAGTACAACAACAAGCAAAAGAAAACAAAATATTAAAATGAAGATTAAAAAGCTTAACATTACAGTTCATTCTTGGGCTAAATGTGTCTAGGAGCTAACAAAGCCATAGTTGGTGTAGGAATTCTATGATGCAGTGTGAAGAGGTGTATTTTTTTATACGCACTGCACCTGTCCAGAGTGCCTGTTACATTAATTTCCGGACTGTGTTCACATTTGTCCTTAAATTAGTGGCTTGTAATCTATGAGCACATCCTTCTTGTGGGCACCATGTTCTGTTTGACCTGGGCCAACTTAGATACATCATACTTTAAGTGCCAATCTGGACAAACTTGCAGTAAAATTCAGCGAGCTAAATAAAAGGGCACTTTCAAAAAGGAACAGATGCCAAGCATTAATTAACATGGAAGTTTTATTGGTATTGACAACTAAACATTTTGATTATTTGAGTGTCACAACCTTTCAAAAGCATGAAAGTTTAATAAATAGTTTAACAGCATGTTCTCCTTAATTAACATGGAGGTTTTATTGGGATTAACAAGTAAACAGTTTGGTTATTTGAGTGTTACAACCTTTCAGAAGTATTTATTAGTTTAAGTTTTATTTGCCAAAATGGCATATTTTCTTAAATATATTGTTCCCTATCTTAGCATTTTTGAATATGTATAATAAACATACAGTATAATATGCATCAAAATCAATTTTTTTTTTTTCTTTTGTATAGATCTGTTAACTGAGTACAGGTTCTTTGCACTATAACAATTCTTTGACCAATTACATAATGCACATACATAAAACTACAGATTTTTAAACTGAGCTTGTGCTGCTGTCATTGCTGACTTGAGCTTTGGCTCATCTCAATTGCCTGGCAGAGGAGCTGTGAACTTGAGAGAGGTTATATGGTGAGCACTGAGGGTACAAAGGCTACCTTTAAAAAACTGCAGCATATAATGGCATTTTGGGTATTGCAGAGAACCAGCTTAAACCCTCTATTTCAGATGCTATTTAATGCCAGATGCAGTGGAAAAATAACGAGAGGTTCTAGAAACTTAAGAAAACATATACCAAAAAAAGTGAGCACATTAAATTAAAGCAGAAATGTGCAATCCAGACTTGGAAATTCAGTCAGAATTCGTCCACATTACTGACTAGGATGGGGTAGCATTGGCAACAGAAATGATTCACTCAGTCATTGTAAAACGCTGCTGACTTCTACCAAGAGTTTTTAAAACGGCATGTTCTGCTTGTGGACACAGTAAGCTCGACCTACTGTATTCAAATGCTAATGCCTGTAAATCAAAACTATGGTACATATGGACAGGTCTCACAATCTTACTGCCACCTACAAGTATTTTAATAATAGAAGCAGATTTTCTTCTTCTTTTTGAGCTTTTTGGGGACCAATGAAGTATCTAATATCAACTAATTAGGTTCAACACACAGTAAAAAAGCGATTTGAAATTGGTTACCATAAAATTGATCCTATATATATGTCCATTAATATTATGATTGATAGATAGATAGATAGATAGATATGAAAGTTGATAAAGGAGAGTATATTGTACTTATTACCAATAAACTAACCAAGCCACAAATCCTTTAAATTGTGTTTCTAAATGAGTCCCAACTTAGTATTTTCTAGTTACAAAGAATCAAGGGTGAACAGCAAAACACAATAGTCTCCTTGCATTCCCAGTTAAAACAGTTGATCACTTCTTAATACCAGTCTTTAGTTATTATAATTTATCAGTTTTTTAACAGGCACAATCACTTACTTCAAAATCAATACATAAAAAACAAAAGAAAAAGAAAAGTAAAGAAAAAAAAAACCAAAAAATAAGGTTCATCTCCCATGCAAGTAAAAGAGAAAAAGAAGAGAGACACGAACCATAAAACTAACTTTTTTTAAATAATAGCACAATTAATAGCATAAGAGTGTCAATTACAGCCCCAGCATGTCTGTTCTAAAATAATATTAGTGAATTCATGTTATGATTTAAAAAAAGTTTTAGACATATCTTCTAAGAGAGAATTTGCTTTTTTTCCAATTTAAGATGGTGAGTTGTGATTCTTCCAGTTAAGTAATATATGTCTGCATGCTAGTAGTGTGGTACAGGATGTTACAATTGATATAACCCTATGAACTTTACCTCCATCCAGGAGTACACTAAGTAATAATAATATGGTTAAGGTATTAGTCTACAATATCAACTTAATTAACCTTTGTATATTGTTGATATTAGTCTTTGTGGTAAACACTTAGAGCTCGTACCCACCAATATAGAAGTTCAGGTGGGAAACATCAGAACACAACTCAAATTTTAATACAGCAAGTAGCAACTTAAAGTAGCGTATTCCACTTCCAATATTTAAGAATCATAAATTAGTTTTCAAGTTGTGCTTTTTCTAAAATCAACTTTTTTTCCTTTAACTAGCTGTAGCAGGTTTCTTCTTTGTTCAGAAAAAACTCTAGGCACATGTACGGAGGCATTATATTAAAGCCACTCCACTTTCTAAAGTAAGCATTTCAAGTAGACTTTAATCTCTGCATTGAAAAATTAATTCTCTTTGTATATTGTTGATATTAGTCTTTGTGGTAAACACTTAGAGCTCGTACCCACCAATAGAGCAGATGGGAAACATCAGAAAGCAACTCAAATTTTCATACAGCAAGTAACAACTTAAAGCAGCAGTATTCCATTTCCAATATTTAAGAATCATAAATTAGTTTTCAAGTTGCGCTTTTTTTAAAATCAACTTTTTTTTCCTTTAACTAGCTGTAGCAGGTTTATTCTTTGTTCAGAAAAAACTCTAGGTACATGTATGGAGGCATTATATAAAAGCCACTCCACTTTCTAAAGTAAGCATTTCAAATAGACTTTAATCTCTGCATTGAAAAATTAATTCTGAAGGAAAGCAGATATGCTGTAATGAAATAATTATGCCTTGAAATCTTTCTTGTGCAGTCAAGTCAAATAATAGTAACAGAAAGCAAGCTTATAGGAATTAAAAGTCCATTTCTAATAGTCTTCATTGAACATTAAGAATAAGGGTATATTGCAACATTTACTTAAAAATATCATTAATGAACAGCATTCATAACAATTTTGGCACTTCTTCATCATGAAGCATCCCTCACAGATCATCTTCAGTAAACAGGGTCATATGAATTCTTTACAAAATAGATGTAGACTGCATTAATAAATTCCTATGTGACACCTTGAAAATCTGCATAAAGACAAAGAGCTGGTCCTTTGTTCCCTGGCCAGAATTATTTCCTCACGTGACTCTTCTGTATCTGAGATGTTAATAATTTAAGAAACCTTTTTTCACAATCACTTGCATAGATTATCATTGTTATACAACTTTGTATTCCATTTTCAAAACTCTTCCATTTTGTACAAATCCAAAAATCATAGTACAAAATAACTAAAAGAAACTTGTTTACCAATTTTTCACTTGCCTGGAGAGTTCAACATCTCCAAGTGGGCTTCACTCCCACCTCCTGTCTTAATCACTTTGATAACACTTGGCTAGACAGGTGATATTGACAGAAACAAGAGAGCCAAATGCGAAGAATAATTATAGATATTTACCTAGAAAAGCTTTCAGCTTTAAGCCAGTTTAATAAACAAAAAAGACTTAATCATTAAGAAGCTTCCATGTAAAGGGAACTAGAATCAGTCTTTATTTACTGATTGTAGTTATGTGATACCCTTCTCACTAGAGGTTGCCAGGAGCAAAGGCATCAGCTCAGATGTACTCCCAATGAAAGACCTTCAAAGTAGAGTTCTGATTAATAGAAATGTGTTGCAAGGCAGAGAGTGATAATAAAACATGGTGCCAAAAGAAGGAAAAAGAGCAGAGTCAGATCTGTGTGGACTCTATATCGCAGGTGGTGCAGTGGTAGTGCTGCAGCTTTGCAGTAAAGAGATTGTGGTTTTGCTTCCTGAGTCCTCCCTGTGTGGGGAGAGCTTTGAGTAGTGAGACAAGTGCTACATAAATGTAAAGAATTATTATTATTAGATGACCCAGAGGGTAATTGAGGTCAAAAGGGTGGTCAAAAAGTCACATAGGGCCTTTGTGAGCTGGTGGCAGCATGGAGTTAATCCTTATACTGTAAATAGCGAGACCTTGCTTTCTTATAGGACAAAAGGCCAATTTGAACATCTGCAACATGGCCAGAAAACCTAAATAAGCCTATTTCTAGCAGACACAACTACAGTATGCAGTGATTCCACTTTATTAAACTGGACCACAAAATGCTTAGGCATTGCAAAGACAATGTAAGCAGGAGCTACTAGTAAGTGCTCTAGTTTGGTATCTCTGTAGCATAGGTAGCTCCACCCTTGACACCTGAGGTGATTCCTGTGCCTTGTCAGAGTCAAAAGCAGAGTCACATTTAAATTGTGACACCCTGCTTCATGTGCAGGAGACTAATTCACAGACAGATACAAAAATAGATCCCATTGGTTTGTCCCTTAACACAGTGCTGTTGAGCTACTCTCTTTAAAGAAAATAATGGAATTGATTTGTTTTATGAATGTGTACTTTAATGACTTGTTCTGTTCCTGTTGGATTTACATGTTTTGGTAAAGTGTTTTTTGTTTTATGAATGTGTACTTTAATGACTTGTTCTCTTCCTGTTGGATTTACGTGTTTTGGTAAAGTGTTTTTTCATCATAAACTAAGGTAACTACTTCAAAAAATTAGCAACACCAACATATTTATATTGATAACTTTAAGGCATCTGATTTCTTAACAGGTGAAATTTATGATGAATACATAATTTATGTCTCATGCTTTATAGTAAGTGATGGCTTGCTTTCAAGCAACATTGTTTTTACTTAAAACCTGTTTTGGTTGGCTCCACCATCATGTTTCCATTGTTGGAAAGAATCTGAGAAGTAAGTTGAGGATGGGGGGGTATGAGTGGTTTGTGAGTACTTCTCTGCAGTTGTTTGCTTTTGGTTTATGTTTAAAACACCAATGCACATGTCATCATATAAGGGAAAGGCCTTAAATATATTTGTATGGTTAGCTATTTGTAAAGTGGTAAATTTTCTATTCTCACTAATCACCCCATAACCTGTCATTTTATGTCTGGCTCCCTAATCATGGAAGTGACCCACTGAAATTTAATAAATTCAGCACCCTCATGTCCTGATTAATATAATTAGACTATGAACACATCAAATTATTATAAAATGCCAGTGTATGTGATAATTACAGTATGTAGTGTTAATCAAAGAATTAAACTGATGTCTGTTTCCATGTCTATGTAAATATTAAATTCACTCATCAAGTTGATAGAAGGCTGATAAACTTGCATAATAAGGAAAATGAACTAAGATATCAATAAATTAATGGTATTATTAACCTTTACTTTATGTTTGGATCATAATTTCTGGAGTTTTAGTATTTGAAGTTTTTTGTTAATAAAAACTCCAAGTCAATTTCTTGGCTTATAGTTCTAAGTTTGTACAAAAAAGGTATGACCATCATTTCAGGTCTGTGAGCTGATAATGCCTGTATCTCTAAAGTTTCAAATACAGTTCCTCATTATCAACTGTGGACCACTGGGGCACATATAGCCACCCTAACCTGACACAGACAAGCTGACACAAGTTCCAGTCTAGCACACATGTTTTATTTACAGTTGAGGAGCACTTTTCTCTGCTCCCCACAGCACAGTACACAAAGCACAACAAACTTCTTTCTTCTTTCTCTTCCTCTTTTTCTTTCTCCTCCACTCCTCCAGGCAAGCGTTGTCAACCTTTGTCTATTCCTGAATGGAGTGAGGCTCTCCTTTTATGATGGCACTGAGAGTGTTCCTGGTGGCTCATTAATCGGACCTGGAATCATTCTCAGGTGTGGTGAAAGCCCAATGCCTCCATGGAACCCAACAGGGCTGTGCCAAACTCCAGCTCCCAGCATACTTTGTAGGAATCCATGGTCCCAAGTCACCCTGGAGAGCTGCCTTCCAGTGTCCCAGGGAAGGTATTGCCCTGCCAATGGTCTTTACCCCTGTCCTTCCAGGCATTTTGCATCTCGGCCAGGCAGTGGCCTTGGCCGCCCGTCTTATATTATTTCTGTGTATATATAAAACCAGCCAAACAATGCATCATATATAAGTAGGCACAAACCATAAACAAGGTGAAATACCAGCCAAGTTTAAAGCTTAAACTGGTTTTTCTAAATAGTTACAGTGGTTAACCAATTATTCTATTCTAACCGGCTTGGAAATCATATTCTGTTTAATTTTAAGAAATGTGTTTGTAATTTAAATACATGTATCTGATAACCCATTTTTAATTCAGCTTAGCACAAGTCAAACTGAAAACAGTTATAACTAAAGAAAGGAAATATATATAACAGAAGCAAACAGAACTATTCGACCAGCATCTAATAGCAAACAAATCATTCTTACAAGTACCTTTCTTTGTATAATTTTAGTAGCCTACCAAATAATGAATTAATTGTGTTTTATGCAACATATCTAAGAAGACATTGGTGTAAAATAAAGAAAGATTGGTGTAAAGAAAGATAGGATCAGTGCACCGCAAATTGGGTAACTATTCAGGTGCAAGATTTTGTAGCCAGTCTGTAGCCAGCCTACAGTCTGTCAGATATTTAAATAAAGAACTGGTCTTGGCACATATGTGCATTTTTTTTATTTTATCAATAATTTTTTACACACTTGCCATTATTATGTATTTTGCATTACATGAGGGACCGGCCATCCGCTTTTTCTATATATTAAGAAAACCATTTCAAACCTTAAAAAAACAGATTTACATAAAGGACCATCATTTGTGAAGTTGTTATGCATTTGAAATGCAGTCTTAGTTTTATTATAAAGATATTAGTCCCAGCGACCCTGCTCAGGATAAACCAGGTTTAGTCAATGGATGGCTGGCTGTATGAATGATATCTAGTTGTGCTTATTAATTGCATAATGCACACTACATTTCTCATATTTTCTTTTGTTTACAGATACTAAAACAGTCTTGCACAGAAATTTTGAGCATTGAACCATCAACTGTCTGCATTAACCGTAAGTTATTAGAAATGTTTTATTAACATAAAATCACAGAAAATGATTGATAGAAACAGAGTGATACTACAGTGGACAAGTTCATTATCTGTAGATTTTTAAAATCACAATAAGTGACAACTTTTTCTGGTCTCAGTTAAAATAGACGATACTTGATTCTTAAAAATTCACAGGAAAAAAGTAATACAATTAAATGTGTTGGACTGCATGTGCAGCATGTTAAGTGATTAGCTCTCCACTGACAGACTGAGGAGATTGTTCCTCCTCCACACTATGCGACTCTTCAATTCCACCCAGGGGGGTAAACGTTAACATTATACAAAGTTATTGTCTGTTTTACCTGCATTTTTATCACTCTTTAATTTAATATTGTTTTTTATCAGTATGCTGCTGCTGGAGTATGTGAATTTCCCCTTGGGATTAATAAAGTATCTATCTATCTATCTATCTATCTATCTATCTATCTATCTATCTAT
>JANRMT010062835.1:44343421-44358863 GCA_026402145.1 Polypterus bichir lapradei
ATCTATCTATCTATCTATCTATCTATCTATCTATCTATCTATCTATCGCTTCATAGCTAAAGTGATCACAGTTCATATGTTGACTTGTCTTTTTTATTCACTGTTTATGTGGAATTATATGCTTTCCCAGTTTTGCAAAGCTACTGTGCTTCTGAAAACCCCTTTCTAAAGTGAATTTAACCTCAAACCTCAAACACTTATTGCCAATTGTTTTGGGAAACTAAACTGTCAAAAGCCAATGTCACATTATATGACTTCTTGTCATGGGGTATGTCAGATCGTATTTGCTGATCTTTTCTGTTTGCTGCCCATGTTGCATTTACTGACTGAGTGCTGCCCTTCAAGGACAGCTGTGCTCAACCCTTTTTGTGACAGCTAAAAATGTGCTGCCTGGCAGAGGTTTAGCAGGTACAGTGAGCTCAGTTAGAGTCTCTGCCATTTTCTCATTTTCCATGATGTTTTAGTACATAAAATGTGAGAAATCAGACAGATGAGCTTCTTTTCGCTATAGCCTATGCACTGTACTTTCAAATGAGCTTTCACACACACAGCCCACCCCTACAACTAAAGACAAATTCAAACCTATTTGATTTTATTGCAGAGAATCATAGGGTACTTGGTGTGAGTCACTAAACATGTCACATTACACTACTGGCTTCATGGGAGAAGGCTTCCAACTGCCTACAACTCACTAAGATTATGTAAATGAAGGTGACAAGTCCCATAATGTGACATGAGCGTAAAGATTTTTGTGAGAAGAATGAAAGACCAGAAGATAATGAAATAAAGCTAAAGATGTGGTTAGAAAGTGTCAAGTGTCAAAACCAAGAAAGGAAATAATCTGGCAACCAAAATGGGGTAGAATGAAAATCAATAACTGAACACAAAATTAACTTCAGGGATCCAAGCAATTGCCTAATGCTAGGACCTACATGAGAAATAAGTCGACTATTCTAAAAATGAATAAACATTTATTTATCCCTCGAGAGAAAACCAGTGTTGTGACCATCACCATGCTTATAGTCACATAGCTGATAATGTCAACAACACAACAGAAGCAGTCACGTGATGCTACGTGGAACATTACATAAACAATAGAAATAAGACAGCAATCAAATGAATCTTTGCCAGCATAAATCAGAATAAAACACAAATGACAGAAACTAAAGCTCTAAATACAAAAAGCCTGAAATACAATAAAAAAAGTTTTATTACATTAATAATCTAAATGAAAACATTTTAATTGTTCCTTGTCCCTAGAAAATGAACCCCATTTCTACTCACATAACACAAAATTACATGAAAATTGAGCACACTTAGCTGAATAATAACATTAGTCCTTAAAACGAATAAAAACAATTTACCTTCATTAACCTCCTTAGCATTTCATTTTATTCCAAAAAAACATGTAAAAACTGTTGCATTTTTATGGCATGAAAAATGACACTTTTATTAAATCTCAAAAGTATAATAATGATAAATAATAATAGTAATAATAAATAAAAATACTAATATAAAATGAGCAGTAGTAACAAAAATAATAACAGTAACAATAATACTACTAATGATGCCAAAAAAGTATATAATCTCAAAATAAGTCCTTTGTGTGGTAAATCTTAAAGCACGGTGAAAGATACAATCCAACGTCACATTCAGGATATTAATAGTGTGTTTCTTTTCGGATTTTCTTTCAAGACTTATCAGTTTTGGATTTTCTTTCAAGATTTATCAATTTTTGAACAGCACACTGCACAGGTATAAGTTGGATTCTGTGTTTTTCTGTTGGAGGTATATAATCAATAAAATGTCTACCAATAAGATGCTCTGGATTGATCCACGATGTGTTGGGTCGACCACATTGCTTTGACAGTATAATGGATGGTGGATGTGCGTCAATGATTTGTTCTACAAGCTGGCATGTGAAGTTTGCATGAGATATAGCTTTGCCAGCTTTTTGTTTGTATAAGACGGAATGCATTCGAAATTCACTGTTCCACCAGATGACGAATTATCTTTTTGTAGTATTTCTTTTGTTGCCTCTGTATAATAGAATAGAAAATCAGTTCTTGATCTACAATCAACATAACCTGCTTGTTGCATTTTGCCTATACAGTGACTGTAGCTGCATTATATATACAGTGCTAAGAAGACAAACATCTTTCTTTGTCCTTCCATTTCAGCACAAGCACTTTACCCTTTTGCCAAGCTACTAGCGCACCTTGCTGTAATTTAGCTCTGCCACGACGGTTAGGATGCACTGTTCCATATGCGTCAGTCTTTGCAGCAAGATGCCAAATAGATCTTGCGAAGTATAAAAATTGTCCATGGTTACACAGTAAATGTGATCCAGCAGAGCATCTATCAAAGTCAGCACCAATGACATAGCAATGCCGTACTAATTGTATTTCAGATGAAAAGTTGTTCCTTTCCCTGTGTACAGAACCATATTACAAATGTATCCGGTTTTAGCTTCACAAAGCTTGTAAAGCTTTATGCCAAATCTTGCTCTTTTTGACGTGATGTACTATATCCATGACAGTTTGCCCTTAAAAGCCAAGAGACTTTCATTGATGCTGATTGCAGTCTGGAATGTAAATGCTCCAAAAGTTTACTACAAATGCCTGGTATATCTCCCAATATTTTTTCATTTTGGGTGCTGGATGGGTATTCTCATCAAAGTCTTCATTTTTGGTAAAGTGCATATATGTCATAATTAGTGAAAACCTACACTCAGACATCATTTCTCCAAAGAATGGCAGTATCGACAGCACTTTTACAGTGATTCTCGGTTCTAATGCTTACGCAAGATACATCTGTAAAGTTGCCGAGTGACACTCGGGACTAATGCTTTTAGCATGGTTTTCGCAATCCGAGTAACGCTCAGGTCTAACTCTAAGAAGGCTACCTACTGTGTAATATGCCTGTTTACCTCTTATAACTTTAAGTTTCACATTCACATAAATGCCTTTCAGTCTATCTTAGACTTTTCCATCTCTTTCACTATCCTTTTTGGAGCCTTGTTTCTCAAGATTATACAATGAAAACACTTAGGAAACACTTAATATTTCAGCTTGATTATAGTTTGTAAGATGGATAACATGTTCATGTTTTTCAAAAAGTGATTATTCTTAATTTGGTGGAAAACTTTAGTAAGGTTAGGTGTACATGTTAGCATTATTGTTTATACTAAAGTATCCCAGTATGCCCAACAGTGAACAGGTGTCCCAAGCACCATTGGTTTCTTTCTGCCATCCCTTTCTGATAGTATAGGCTGTGGATAAAACTTTATTTGCCTCCAAGGGGAAATTTGGCAAATAGGTCCTTGTGAACATGTGCTGGAATAAGCTGATATGAACAATTATATTTAAAATATATTTAAAATTATATTTATATTTATACCATATGTAAAATATTGTATTTAAAATAATTAATATCATATAGTTGTGCAGATCTGCACAAACCTAACCAGTTGTATGCATGTGTTTATTTAAATGTATGTATCTATACCTCATTCTGCGTGTTGCAGAGAGAGCATATTACCTTTATAAAGAAATGTAGACTGCTGGGTAATGTTGATGGTGGCTAGGGGATCTGCACCAGCAATCTCAAGGTTGCCAGTTTGAATCCTGTAAATGCCATAAGTGACACTACTCCATTGTGTCCTTGAGCAAGGCCCTTAACTTTCAATTGCTTTGTCCTGGGTATGATGTTAACCTGCATCCAGTCCTCCAAGCAGGTCCTCCAACTTGCAGGGAAAACTTGGGGGTTGGTGGCAGGATTGGCACTGCAGCCCCTGTACAAAAACCTCACACTGTTCCAGTGTAAAGCTAAGGTATCACCAATCTCACAGCTGCACTCGGGTCTCAATCTGGGTGGGTTTGTCATGTGGTGGGTGTGGCAAAGCTCTGTAATCAGTGCATGCTCCCAGCCTCTCTCTCTTGGTTACAGTCTGCTTTCCTACCACATCTTATTTTCATGTTATGCTGAATTGCTTGCTTTTTATGAGATGTGCGTGTGTTTGTTCTTTGACTTGGATTGGCATCCTATGCATTGCTGATTTCCTTTTTAATGCCTGATGCTAGGAAAGACTACGGCTCCCTACTACAGTTCCTTAAAATGTAAACAGCGGATTTATAAAATGGTTATATGGATGATTTATTGTTCTACTGCTTTTATTAGAAAATAGCAGTAATTATACAGTTCTCATGGTGTGCCTGACTATCCTTATTTTTTGTATATTTTCATTTTTAGTATTCACTTTAATCTTGTTTACTTCTGAAACATTAAATGATAATTAAGAAAGATTTAAACTGATGCTAATGATAATTTATTTGAAACTGCTAATTCAGTTAATTTTTTACCATTGTGCTTACACTGTAACAAGTGGCACAGGTCATTTCTATGACTTTGTATAAAATGTGCATTTGAGCACAACAGCTTTTCTGCAAGCTCAGAGTGCTTCTGGCCATCATTTCCAGCCAAACCCTGGAATCACTTTTCAAGTGGCTGTGCCTTTGCAACATGTACAACAACCTAGTACTTTTTGTTGTAGTTCCTGGTTTCCCTTCAGCCGTAAGCCTTCAGTTTTTATTTACAGACTGATTTTTATTTTGCAGCTTCTTAGTTATCTGTTATCTAAACAAAGCCATGCCATTGTTCTCCAAGGCAGGAACTGGCCAGTTGCTTGTCCTTCATGGACTCAACCAAAGTGGACATCATGGCCTCAGCTTCCCTGAATTAGGAAGTCTTCCAACCTAGAGTATTAGGAAGCTATGAAAAGTGTAAGTAGTGATTAGTCTGCATTGCCATGGTTCATCCCAAAAAAAAAAGTACAAACACTAATCAAGATGCATCATTCTGGTCCTAAAACTGCCAAACAAAAGCGCATTACTATTTAATTCCTTAGAATGGGAATAATGAGGAAAATTAGGAAAATTAAGTTATCAATTAAGTGTCAAAATTGGATATTAATTTTAAAGGAAGAGCGGAGAAAGAAAACAAAACTGAAACTACTGCAGACTCAATAAAGTACCTAAGCTTTGTGTAGTGTGTCTAGTCAAGCATGCCACAACATGTGTGACTTATTCACACCAAACTACACTTTCTGTCCGAGGAATACCTTAGACTGAAGCTGTCCAAACTTGTCTCATAGCAACCTCCATATCCAAGGCCTTCCAAATTTCTGCTTGACACCCTAGCATAACTGGCCTGTGCAATGATATGTATAGCTAGAATTTAAAATGGTAAAAATATTTTCTACAGTTAGTAAGTTACAAATGACTGTTGTTAGATCAGATGTGACACAAATTGAATCTTCTTTAAACATTAGTAAACATGCTTTGTTTTAATGTTTTCATGCAGTACCATACTTCTAATTTTACTTTGATAGTATAAAGCCTTTAAAGAGTCTTTAGAATGGCAGTTTTGATATGTTCATATATTTACCTCAGTTAACATTCCGTTTGTGTCTTACATGGCTGCTGGCTTGACGCACATTTCATAAAATAAAGGCTTATAAAATGTATGTAAAGCTCACCTGTATTACATTTTTTCTTTTTCACTGCATTCTATTTTTATTGTATATTACACATTTGAACAGTCACAAATGTTTCTGTGTGAGGAAAAAGCAACCCATACATTCTCACTCTTTGATCACATCATTTTGTGGGGGCACAAAAACCCTTATTTATAAAGGGTTGTGTTTCCAAGTACTACATTCATTTGTAGGCTGAAGCTTTCATCTGTTCATTTTCAACAACTGTTCGCCAATCATAATCATACCAGGTTTTGCAGATACACAGAGGAAAAAAGTAGAAGTATTAGTAATAAGAAATAGAAAAGCACACGCAGCACTTATGTATTTTCAAATATGCACTAATTTTATGAATGAGTATTTGAATCTTAGTTTTCATCCATTTTGACAGCCCTCCTGCAGCTTAGTACATTCTATACTGAAAACTGGAACTGACATTAAAAATTTTAAACAGATTACAGCATTACGTTCATTTCATTCCTCAAGCTGAGTTGTGACACCAAGTTTGGAAAGTTGGGCCTTAGACTCTTACCTACTGCTTTGTTTGTCTTCTTGGTTTGGCTACATGTCAATACCTATGTTTTTTTTAGGTATATTCGCATATAATGTGAAAAGCACCTACTGTGATGGCCATGTCTGTCTGTCTGCATGACTCAACATGGCTCCCAGTGGAGCGATTCTGTTAAATTGTGGCACGCTTATTCTTCAAGGGAACTTGTTAGGAAAGTTTAGTTTCCACTCACATATCTCAAAGAGAGTATGTTTTGCAAATTTTTGAAATTTAGAATGTAGTCAATCGGGCTACTTATACACCGCCTCACTTCTCCTGCTGCATGATGAAAGTTAATTGTAAAAGTTAAAAAAGTTACTTACTTAAAAACTTAAGAAGAATGGACTTATGTAAGCATTGCTTTGTAAATACAGTGGAACCTTGGTTTGCGAGCATAATTTGTTCCGGAAATGTGCTTGCAATCCAAAGCACTCAAATATCAAAGTGAATTTCCCCATAAGAAATAATGGAAACTCAGATGATTCGTTCCACAACCCAAAACTATTCATATAAAAATGATTTATACAAAATATAAAGTAAAAATGCATAAAATAAATTAACCTGCACTTTACCTTTGAAAAGAATCATGGCTGGTGTGAGTGAGTTTCTAAACTCTTTTGGGATTCCATCCAATGGGATAACAGGCGGAAGAGCGTCCCGAAGCAACCGCAGGCTCCAAGCGCTGTAGCAGTTCGCCGTAAAAGTGAATCCGAAAAGATCGCGGACATGCTATAAGCACCTGCCGTTGATGGGTAATACAGGAACATTATAAATGCACAGGGCACAGTATTACTTGGCCCCGGCCCTGCCTGACTGCTGTGTCTGTGTATAGTTAGTGGCAGATCCCGCTACAATAAATAACAGTGCTGTTCCTGTTTCAAGCTGAATAAAGCTGGTGTCGCTAAAGTACTGAGACTCAGCTTTGTGTCTTGGGGTGCAAGACAAGGACTCACACGTTACAACACACATATGTAGTCACTATGCTATAGTAAACAGTATACGCTCGTACGGATGTTGACTATATGAGTGAGGCACGCCGACTCAGACGGAGAATGGGAGACGATTACCCACAATCCTGCAGCGAGAGAGAGAAGAACCTTCAGCTCAGTTGTGATCATGTGGCGCTTGGCAGATAAAGCATATACGTACTACTCGTATTGCGAGACATCGCTCGTTTATCAAGTCAAAATGTATTAAAAATTTTAGCTCGTCTTTCAAAACACTCGCAAACCAAGTTACTCATAATCCAAAGTTCCACTGTAGGAAGGAGACAAACCTGTGCTCAGTAAATGTGTTGAAATAAAAACAACCTTGTGGCTGCAGTATTTCTCTGACACAATAATTTATTTACAGTTTCACACCAGCTTCCCATTGTGGTCCGAAGAAGTAACTAAAAAATAAAATGCTCCAGCCTTCAAATCAGTTAATTAATCAAATGCACCTGAAAGTTTTGCCATTGGTACATGTTAATTTACAAACTTGTGTGCCGTCAGCCATCCATAACCAATTTTGTGTTCATCAAATAGCATTCATGTTTTCCTCATTCTTAAATCACTTTTAGAGCAAGAGCATATTCAGTCATTGGTCTGTTTCTACCAAGAGAATTTGTATTTTAGGTACTGTTTCTCACCAAATAATTTGTTCAAGCTTTCAGTTTTAAATCTCATGCACATTACATGGCCTTTGGTTTCTTTATTGCTCTACAGTAACCAAAACTCTTGTGTTATGTTTCTAGGTGTTCATAGAAGAAAGACTAAAATTAATCCTTACCACTTATTTGGTTATGCCTTAATGAAAGATACATGATAATGCTTTGCTGATGTTGTAAAGAAGCACTAATGAGTCTTACACACTCCATCGTAGCACACAAAGGGGAGAACTTTCCCAAAAACCATGTAGGATTAACATTTCCTAAGAATAGACTAATGTTTCGCATATTTGTTTCTGAAATCCTTGATGGAATCTATCGCTTGTCTGAACTCTCACAAGAGCCCTAAAACTACTCATAAAGTGATAGATTGGTGTACGATGTACAGGTATTAATGAGTATGTCTACAGTATGCATATTAATTAGTACCAAGGCGCCAGCTGTGATATCTGTGTGGGTTTTTCTCTTGGTGCTCCTAACCATTCTCACCATTTGCACCATTCTCAAAGACATGCATACTGTATAGTAGTCCCAGTGTGTAAATGCAAGTGTGGATGTGTACATGTAGTCTTAGACACTTTCTTTATTAAAAATACAGATGAACTGTGGAAAAAAACTTTTGCTCAGTCTCTCTGAACTGATATGTAGGCAGTGGTACCCTTTACCTGACCACAACACATAAAAGAGGTCATTTTTGGGATAGCTGTATCACTGATAATTTTCTTTACCCTGGTCTGACATTGCTTGGTATAGATTTCCTAGAAGCTTGAGAGTACACACCCAGTGATGCATTCAGCAGACTGCATGACTTACTGGAGATCTTTGCGATCCTACCATGTGCTGTTCCCAAACCAGGCAGTAATACTTGCTTGTCTGGTTACTTGCGATGGTGGATGTGTAGAAGTTTTTAAGTAATTGCAAGGTCAACCTGAAATTCCTGAGTTGTCTGAAGTGGTAAAGACATTAGTGTGCCTTCTTCACCAAGGTGTCGGTGTGGGACCAGGTTAGGTCTTCTGTGATGTGGAAACCTAGGTATCTGAACCTGTCCAACCTTTCCACCTGAGTGAGTGGTAGTACCTCTGCTGTTTTCTCCCAAGGTCTCTTAAATTTAAGTAACGTATTGTACTGTTAACTGTAAATATTCCTCTAACTCGAAAACAAATTAATGCTACTTTAAATGTCTTTATATATGGAATTGCTCTCTTTCATTGTGTGGAAAACGGTGTGCTTAAGCTTCAAAGAAGAACAGAATAACAGAATTATTTTCTTGCATTTTCCATATATTTATATCTTTTAGCTTCTTGATGCCTTAATGTTTTATTTTTTATCTATTTTTGCTTCATTCATATAAATATTAATTTTTTATTTATGTATGTAAGTATTATAACTAATACAGTAAGCTGTTAAAAAATTAAATAGATCTTGTGCTAGAGATTATTCTGAAGTATTCTGATCTTGCAGAAATGATCTTGCAGTGTCATATTTTTACTGAGGTTTTTATTTTATTTCATATTTTCAGAAACCTTTGAAATTGTTCTTCGAGGAAATGGGTTCACAGTTGGCAGAAATAAGGAAGGGGTCACGTGCAGCTATGTTATTAATGAAATGACAATTAGTAAGTATGACTTTGTACAAATCTATTTTACATAATTGGACAATAAACTACCTCATTCAAGTCATATATTAAATGTAACTAGCTGTCATCATACACCCTTTTGGGACTAGGTTAAAATATGCCCTCTTCCAATAATGAGATCTTATGTTTGCTGTTTTTTCAGTTTACTTGTTAAGCAAGTATTTTATGTAACAGAGAAAATAACCATACTTAAACAATTGTGTAGAATGAGTATAGTACACAGTGGTGAAACTTTACAAAATATGTAAATAATACAAATTATGATGATTATTTATAAACTACATGTAATATCAGATTGCTGTTGTCAGTCCACTTATAATTCATCTTCATTTCAGAAAAAAACTGTACTAACATATTAAATCCATTAACCTGTTAATAAGTTTACTTACACTTTCATATTTATTAATATGCCTGTTAAAGTGTACTGAATTTAAGCAATAAGTTAATACTACAGTATATACAGTATATCGACGGTGTCTGTAGGTTACATATTTATTTTTTTATTGTAGCTCTGCATGACATCCATATTTAAAATGGTTCATTCTTTTTTCATTAAACTGTTTTTCTCTGTGTTGGGGATCTCTTTGATTAGGGCGAATTGCTTTACTTTACTGATCCTTGTCATTCCATTTCATGGATGGCCTATGTAACTTGGCATTTTAATGTTAGCCATAAAGTAATGGGTGTGACCACAACTTAAAGATTAAAAGATTTTTAAAAAAATAGTATCATGTAATTTTGGGGAAGCATAATCATAGGCTGCTGAAGTGAATATAAAAATGGAAGTCCATACGTAGTTATATACAAACGTATAGCTATATGTGGTCACCAAAAATAATTTAAAAAGGTGATATTCACTTGAACTTATGCAGTTATTTTAAACCAGATTATGCTGAAAAATAATGTTCCTGAAAGGCAAGTAATACCTATCTTCTTTGCACACAAATTTAATGTATTTTAATTGAAAAATACAATATCTGTGAAGTTTATATTGTTAGCTTAATTACTAGTACATTGAAAGAAAGTGATACACTGCCTCATTTTCCAGATGAGAAGCCAAGCATAGTACAAGATGATTATCTACTCTGTCCAGCACCCACGCTACATGAAGTTGGACAGTAAGTACTTACTGAATGTTTTACAGTAATTATTAAGAAGTAGACTTTTTGTCAGGAGGTTATTTAATCTTGAAACCTCAGGTCATATAGTTATTTAGCTGTACAATATCACAATTGTTTGATTTTCCTTGTGTTTACAGCGCTAGTATAGAAATATTGTATATATGCAATTACTGCATTTTACTGTTGACTGTTTTGTTTGACTATTTTTCTGTATTCAGTTATGAAAAGGTAAGCATGTTGTGCTGTAATTTGCTAACACAATGTAACATGTTCATTTATTATGTATGTATATATATATAAAATACACTCTATGAACCTTTTCGGTCTGGCTTTCATACACAGTACAACACTGAGACAGCTCTTCTCAGAGTAGTCAATGATCTTCTCCGGTCTGCAGATTGCGGTTTCCTTAATATTCTTCTCCTTCTTGACTTAAGTACAGCATTTGACACTGTTAATCATGAAATCCTCCTGTCACGTCTTTCTGCTGTAGGCATCTCTGGCTTAGCCCTTCAATGGCTCACATCATATCTTTCTAATAGGCAACAGTTTGTCACACTCGGCCCGACATAAATCCTTCACCTCACCTATGTCACGTGGTATCCCTCAGGGTTCAGTCCTTGGGCCATTACTCTTTCTACTTTATATCCTTCCTTTGGGTCAGATTATTCGCAGACATGGCCTTAACTTCCACTGTTATGCAGACGATATACAGTTATATTTTAGTACAGACTCCCCTACAGATTCACCTCCCAGCACACTCACAGACTGCATCACTGATCTTAACATATGGATGGAAAATAACTTTCTCAAACTTAATGCCAATAAAACTGAAGTGTTACTGGTAGGTCCAAAATCCCAACTTTCTAAGGCATCCAATTTCTCTATTTCTGTTGATGGTACACTTGCCAAACCTGCTCCTGTTGTCAGAAATCTTGGTGTTTTGTTTGAATAATCACTTAACTTTGAGCTACACATTAGGTCTCTTTCCAAAATTTCATTCTGTCATCTAACATTGCCCGCCAATGATGCTTAAACTCTGGTTCATTGTTTCATAATGTCTCGTATTGATTACTGTAATTCCTTCTTCATTGGCCTCCCTGCAAAATCTATACAGAAGCTACAGTATATTCAGAACTCCACAGCTAGAATCCTTACCCACATAAAGCGTTTGCTCACATCTCCCCTGTTCTCTCCCAGCTTCACTGGTTACCGGTTCCATCAAGGATTAAATTCAAGATTCTACTTCTCACCTTCAAAGTCCTACATTACCTTGCCCCCCTCTACCTCACTCAGCTACTAGCTCCTTAAACTCCTTGTCGCTCTCTCAGGTCCTCGAGCTGTAATCTCCTTAGTGTCCCACGCACCAGACTCTCCACCTTGGGAGGCAGGTCTTTCAGTGCTATAGCCCCTCAACTCTGGAACTGTCTTCCTCAGTCTCTCTGCGATTGCTCCACTTTCTGCAGTATTAAATCACAACTGAAAACTTTCCTCTTCTATGAACTTTTGTGATCTGTGTAATTTTTTTTTTTTTACTCTGTATGTAAAGCGACCTTGGGTTTGTGAAAGGCGCTCAATAAATGTAACATTATTATTATATATATATAATATATACACAATACAGGTTTCAACAAATATGACAACATGTTAACATTTGCAAAGTAGCGGCCATGTAGAAGTAGCAAGTATGTTTTTATTCAAGTATATATTATACTCTTGCAATGCTGCTGTTCATGATGATCCAATTTTTTGGAGTATTTAGCTACAAAAACGATAGTTTAATTGGTCAGTTCGATTATATTTAGTTCCTTATTGGCTCCAACAGCACACTGTTTTGCTTGAACTTGCTTAGTTATTGCTCACTTAACTCTTTAAATGACACCTGGGTGTGTAGTCACACCTCATATATTGGGTTCTCTTTCCTAAAAATCATTTAAATAGATTAATTTGTATTAATTACACTTCTGCTTATGAACCTAGCATGCTATACAATAATTAAAAATATTATTTGTGTTACACAATAATTGAGAATATAATATGAATTATAAAAAGCCAAACATGATTACTAAACAATGTTAAAAACAGAGGAATGTCCTGCAATATAATCAAAAATATTTTTTAATATTTATACAGTGTATATACTGTATATAGTGTCCTCGGAATGTATTCAGACCCCTTCTGTTATGTTGCAGATTTATGTTAAAATCATTTAAATTCATTTTTCCTCTCATCCACCAACAGTCAATACCCCAGAATGATAAAATGAAAACAGGATTTTAAGAATTTTTATTAAAAACAAAAAATTCTTGTTAAAAATAATTATGATTACATCTTGCGTGAAGAAGGGGCCTGAGTTGCCTCGAAAGCTTGCATATTGTAATCTTTTTAGTTAGCCAATAAAATGTGTCATTTTGCTTGGCTATTCTCTATATTTGTTAAAAATAAAAAATAGAAATATAATACTAACATTAAAAATTCTGACCATTCACAATAACACTTGAGATTTAGTTCAGGTGCATCCCATTTTATTCTTCATCATTCAGATGTTTCTTCACCTTTTTCAGAGTCTACCTATGGTAAATTCAATTGATTGAACATGATTAGGAGAGGTTACACCTGTCTGTGTATTGTAGGATCCCATAATGTGTATCCAATCAAAAGCCTAAAGGTTGAATGATTAACCGGCAGGGCATAGAAACAGTATTGTGATAAGGCACAAATCTGGGGAAAGTTACAACAAATTCTGCAGCATTAACACTAGAATTACCAGAGCCTATGAAAAAACTCGCACCTCTCCATCAGCGTCTTTTGTTCTGTAAATGTGTCGATAAGCAGCAAGCAGCCTGCTATCACATCTCCCACCGCCGCACAGTTTTCTCAGCTCAAGTCTATTTACCTGCGTGTCAGTTGCTTGGATCTGTATAGAGTGAAAAGTCAAGCAAAATCACACCTTTTATAAATATTATATTGTTATTTGGAACACATGCATTTCATGTGTGTTCCATGTCTACAACAATCTATGTACAGTAAACACATCGTTAAAACAGAAATGTTTTTCATGTTTTTGTAATAATTGACAAAATGTAGACATGAAGTGTATAATGTGTTAAGCCTGATTTCCAAATATGAAATAAACACTTTCACAAAAGGTACAAATATAACAGAACAAGTGTGCTTCTATTCAAGAATATAACTGCAGAAAAAGAACCCACGTTAGGGTGTGACATTGACACACATTTGCTACGATTGCTTCGGTGGCGCAGCAGTATCAGCTGTTGATTGGTAATCAAAACTTTACGAGTTCGATCCCGGACGAGTAGTTTTGAGAATTGAGCTGCTCTTATTCTTACTATTTTAGAATAAAAACATACACTTGATTTCGGTCAAATTCAGGTGGGACGGATCTACAAGTTTTTTCGCAAGTTCTGGTAATTCTAGTGTTAAAGGATCTCAAGAGCACAGTAGCTTAGATAATGCCTAATCAGGAGAAGTTTGAAACAACCATGACTCTTTCGCAAGATGTTTGCCCAGCCAAACTGATCAGGTGGGGATGAAAAGACTTGGTAAAAGAGTTGGCTTTATGGCAATACCATTCTAATTTTTGAAGCATGGTGGTGGCATGACATGGCAGGAGGACAGCCTTACCACCAGCATAGAGAAGTTCTCCCCAGATGCCACAGATCCCTGCAGCCTTCCCTACCCTCACCTGGTTCACCACCTGTTCAATCTCAGTTAGATTGGATGGTTCTCAGCTAATTGGAGGATCAATCTAAAGAACTACAACATAGTGTAATGTGAAAAAGTGAAGGCACTGAATACTTTTAGTGATCAGATGGGGGCATTCCCCATCCCCAGAACAACCAAAAAGTAACTTAGAAGTATAAATAAACATGTTTTATTAACTAAATACAACACTAGGAAGGACTTACAATCGGGGAGAGCACAAAATAACAAATAAGCAGAAGAAACATAATCAACCTACTGCCACTCTGGGCCTACACAGAGATTCTGTCCCTGTCTTCTCTGTGGAGTACCTAAGGCTTAATTATTAAATCACACACATATATTCCTTCCTATAATGTTTTCTCTTCCCCCTGTATCTACTTCCTGCCTGATGTATTTTTGCCTGTTCTGCACACCCAACTTGAAGCTGATCTGGCTGAGGAGGTGGTGGTCCTTAAGAGGATAATCCCAGGAGTACTTAGGGTGCCACCTCATCCTAGCAGGATTCCTGCAGAGTCTCTGCAGATATTTTATCCTGTGCAGAGTAGGCCAGTGCTGCCCAGCAGCGGCCTAAGAGCTTACTGCATCTTAAATATATTTTCCCAGACAAGAAATTCTTATCCCATCCAGATAATTAAATTGCGTAGAGGATGTGTACTGGCTTGTCATTAACTGCCATCTGTGTCCCTCACTAAAAACTTAATTTTATTTTAGTTTTAGGTGAGTTTTACTTTTAACAAACACAGTAAAGATTGCTTTATCCTAATGGTTCAGTGATCTTGTTATTCCTGATTCTGTGGTGATTATTACAGAATATTAAATCTTGATGGAATTCTGCACTTTGAGGTATTGTGTTAATTGCATTCAGACAACGGAAAATAAAAGGACCGATGTAGGTGTAAATGATACCAAGGAGCAAAAGGAGCAATTACATTGCATCCAGTCACAAGACTTTGATCTCTGCTAGTAATAATACATTAATTACAAAAGAAAAACATTGTAGCACTTTGATCACCAGGTGCTATAGCTTACTTTAAATATTGAAATGGGGTATTCTGTAAAACATTTAAATTTAAATGTGTTTGAGAGGGGCTGAGTACGCAAAGAACAGTTTTTTTAATCATATGCTCATTAATACAATCAAGGTTGCAATTTTTTTCAGCATTTAGATTAATAATTAGAGGAATGTACGAAGCAGAAATAAAAGTACAATATATTTTAAAGACAGTAA
>JANRMT010062835.1:44358873-44387639 GCA_026402145.1 Polypterus bichir lapradei
AAAAAAAAAATAAAAGCATTAGATATGCACTGTTAAAAAATCAAGTTTATTGGTGCTTGCCAGGTCAGTTTTCTTTCTACATTTTTCATGCTGAGTTACGGCATTATAGTTATTCTAACAACTATTAAATATGTTTGATAATTAAAAAGCTGTAAGTTTCTGCATAAAGTTCACAAGAATGTGGTGTACAGTAAAGTTCAGTAAGTGAAAGTGATTCAAACTTTATTTAAAAAAAACAATTTTGCAGTAAATTTTTTTCACAAAAAATTTTATTTTTGTTGTAAAAATCTTGTTTATCATCTCACATCCCAAAAACATGCTTTTTAGGTTAATTGACAACTGTAATTTGGTCCTTCCATACACTGACAACCCCATTTAGGATTTGTTCCTGGCCAATATACACTCCATCCTCCCATATTCGTATTTTTGAAAAAAGAAGGGCTTTATATAAAGTTATTATAAAATATGTACTTTTTATTTCAAAATGATGTAACATGTAATGTTGTTGAGGAGAAGAAGAAAGATTAGAAATACTTGTTATTTTCTTATTTTTTACCTTATTATTTGAATTTACTAACTGCATATGGTGGCACAAGTGGATCCATGAATCCAAGTGAATCCATCCTGTGCCCAGTCATTGTCTGTATAAAGATTTAACATTCTTCCCATGTCTATGTGGATTATTTACCAGGTTCTTGAGTTTTCCTACAACATCCCCAAAGATGTGCATGTTATGATGATTCGCGATACTAATCTGTTTGTGTATGTATGAGTTTGTGCATGACTGGTACCTGTAATGAACAGGTGCCCCTCAATGGTTAATTCCTCCCATGGTCCTGATGCAGTGGGTTTGAGAATGTTATTTTAACATGTATGCTTTTAATAGCTATCTTTCAATAGTAATGTCGTTTTCATTTTACTTGCTCTCTTATCTTTCAATAGTAATGTTGTTTTCATATTACTAGCTCTCTTATCTTTCAATAGTAATGTTGTTTTCATATTACTAGCTCTCTTATTTCCAATTCCTGTTGTCTGGAAAGTACAGGTGAGGTATTTCTGGATATGAGTGGCTATTCACTACTGAGACAGTAGTAGAAATTGACAGTTTATAGCTCAAAATAAATGCACTGTCAGAATTTGTATATGACTAGCCTGTTATTTTTCATGCCCTCCATTATTTACTTTTGCATAGAGGCTATGAACAAGTAAACAGAGCTGTGGTGTATCTTTAAAGGGTTTGTAACAGATGTGTTTAAGGTTCTTTCAGATCGTACTGTTTAAATAATTTACCATAAAGGGATGATCCAGCTGAGACAAAAACACACATACCACCTGGAAAATTTTTAAACTAAGCATGTTTACATATTTTGTCCATTCACTTTTAAAAGAGTTATACTT
Organism: Polypterus bichir lapradei; assembly: GCA_026402145.1. Taxonomy (NCBI): domain Eukaryota; kingdom Metazoa; phylum Chordata; class Cladistia; order Polypteriformes; family Polypteridae; genus Polypterus; species Polypterus bichir. Next base: position 44,360,272 of record JANRMT010062835.1, read on the forward strand.
ACTTTATTTTATTCATATATGTATTGGAAAAAATGCATTTTAAAGGCACTTGCTTTAAATGGCACCTTTGTTAATAAAAACAGGGCAAGTGGTATTGCAGTTCAACTGCAGGTTCATTGCACTAAGTGCTCTGCATGGCGTCATCTGCTGTGACAGCTGTTTAAAAAGGCATGGTTTGGAGCAGCTGTTAGACTTTAGACTTGCCTACATCTATCCACTTCCACATTCCCCTGGTCTTGCAGGTGTGGAGAATTTTTTTTTGTCCTTTTGTTGTTGTCCAAAATAGAATCTATTGCTTATGTGCTTGACATAAAAAGTTAACAAGCTAACATATTATTTTCAAATTGTGTTCAGAATCAGTAAAAAATTACATTAAAACTTGTATAAATCTTCAGAATAGCATAGTTTTAAAGGGTTCTCCTTGTCTGTAAACATCTTCCAAGATGTAACATTCTTCTTTCATACTAAATATTTTTTTATTCAGAAATTACAAAATTTTATGCATATCTTCATTTTACATTGTATTTTTTATTTTTAATGGAAGGTTCATAAACTAGACAAACCTCCTTCAGTTGTTCAGACAGTCATTGCTAATCCACTAAACAATATTTCATATTTTATTTGGTTTTAAGGATAGATGATCTACTCTACTGTTTATTCTTCCTATATTTTTAATTGTGTTAAATATATGGGTGGTGAACATAGGTTACCAAATATATGTAATTTTGTTTGCTTTATACTCTATTGTATTATGTTAGCATTACTATACATATTTGCCTTTTAAATATTTGTAGTCATGTGGACTGACTGCTCATCTTCAGGGAAATTGTGGGAGTAAACATTACACTTCATTGTCTATTCCCCTATGACTTTTTCATAAAACATAGATCACTTCCCCCCAGGAAGAGTCATCTGCTTAAAAGTGAAACCAGATTATTCTATACCAAGCTGCCAAGTTTGCCTACAGAAAAACAAGACATGCAGCATTATCCAACATTTGTTTGATTTACAGAATAATACATTGTTGCATGGTCAGAAAGTTTATTAAAGAAACTGAAGTTAGAAAAGAGGCCATATTTCTTATAACAGGTTTGGATTAAATTAATTGAGTGTAGCAGGGTAAAAGATAGATATGGAAGTAGGTTGACTTAATTCTGTGTCCTTAAGATGTAAGATTATAGTAAAAACAAATCTAGCTCTCTTATGGGGTTTCTCTGTCTTCATTATCAAAGTAATTTGTTTTCTAAACTACAGTACATACTATCCTTAGGGTGTCCTTCATGATGCTCTGACTTCACTAGAACTCTTTTGTAGGTCTGCAACCTCACTGGCACCTAGAGAATCTGCCTGCAGACATTTGTTCTTTCAAGTTCATCTGGGCTTTGCTCCCATCTGATATCTTCTTCTGCCACACTTGGCACTACTTTTGAAGCCAGCTTGTCTTGCTGAGTGCAATCACGCCCTAATTACTGGTACTGCTATTGCATGTTGCTGTTAATGGGTCAGTTACATCCATTTAATATTTTAAACATTTATTAAATAGCAGTTTTTCAATGCCAAGAACTGGTGCCTCATTCAGGGTTGAGCCTTTGCTTGTAGCCATTGTTTTGAGTATAGCCCTCAGCTCATCATAACCCTGAATTGGACTGAGTGGGATCAGGAGCTTGGTGAAGGGGATGGAGTTCTTCATTATTGAGTTCATCCATTATGCACATTTCATTTTTCACTACACCACAACAAGCCCACACAAACCATTTCATTGCAGAAACTCAGACATGCTAATATATAAAAACAAAATGATGAATAGTAAGCCAGTCTAACCAGCAACTTTGTGTGACAAAGAAGTTGTGGTTTTAGAAATCCAAAGAAAAATTGTGGGCAAACAACTACAGTATTAAACATAAAATTAAAATATAAACAGCTAATGAAATTAACTTTCAGTTTTAAGCATTATAATTTAAAATAATTTCCATTGGGCAACTGATGGTCAAGGTGTTATTGTTCAATGAATTGTATTGGAGTAAATATTGTGAGACCATACTTTCCCTTTGTCTTATTAATTTACCCTTTTGTCAAGAATGGATTAGGGCTCTGCCCTTAGCCCCTCCTTTTTGCCTTCATTTTGCCCTTGGCTACTGCTACCGATGTCTGTTGCTATGCAACATTAATCATCCTTAAGTCACATAATGAGAGAGGCAATGGAAGTAAAAGAAGCAGAATAGCTAGAAGTTTCACTCTAGTATTGTGTATCCTGCCCTTGCAAAGCCTCTAGTTAATTGTTCCCAAAGTTTGGATGTTTAATGTTTAGTCGTTACTCTTTTATGACCCATTGCTTGTTTTTGGGTTCTGCCTTTCTATTGTGTTTTGAAATCTTTGATGTTTTTATGCCTGCTACTTTGGCTATTTTATGACTTGCCTTATTGGATTGTGAGCTTCAATAAAATATCTTGTTTGTCATGTATTCCATTCTGCCCATCTTGTCCAAATCTGCACTTCTTGTGTTCTGCCATTCTTTGCAGATTGTGCCATGCTTCAGTCCAGAGGCTAAACTTTTCCTTTGGGAAAACCAGTGCCAAAGGGCTGCACTGGCCACTTACAGCTAAGATAGAGCATCAGCAGGCATCTTATGACTTTAGGGATTGGTAAACATTGACTTAGAGTACCATAGAAGCTGCCAGTACTTCTTCCAACCTATTTTTTGTTTAAGGGTTAGTTTTTGCTGTCTTTTACTGTATTTAGACAGCTTCATCCTGCATTTTGCTGTTAATTTCTGCAAATGTATACATTATTTTACTTTAACAAACACAAAAAAAGTCGTACAAACAAAAAATAGATTACTATATGTCATTTATCGGTCTGTTTTCTCCTAAATGTTTTATTAAAACGTCTTCTTGATAGTCATTTGCAGGTGGCAGTAATCAAAATTTAGTAGGTTTGTCTCATTTATAACTAGCTTCTGGCTAAGGGAAAAATGAAATAATAGTAATCACGCTATTGACTTTTTCTGGGAATATTTACTGATAGATAAAGTCTAATTAAATCAGATATTTAAACAAAAGGAGGGATTGACTTCAAGTTTGTAGGAAGGCAGGTAGTCTCTACCAAATTTCAGGACTAAGGTTTTCATTTGTTCGAATGCATCACTGCCAAATCTCATCACTATCTCTTTTGTATGATACTAAAATCCAAAATATATTTTCTCTGTTTTCTAAAATTACAGCTACATTCTAAGGTTTTGTCTCACTTTTCTATCCCAAGATGGTTCTAGAGTAAGCACTACTGTATATACAATTGAAGCAAGCAAATGTGACCTGTGACTTTGCTTATTTCTAAAAAAATCACAAAAGTATAATGTTACTGTCATATTGTCTATTTTTGTTGCTGTACTAATACTAACAGTATGACCACTTTTTATATAAAATGCTCAAGTTAACTCTCAGGTCTTTATTTTGATAGACTTTCCAAATCCTTCTATAGGTTTATACATTTTTTAGTTATTCATTTTATATTCAGTGAGCTTGTTAATGTGCATCTCCTTTAAAAAAGAAAGATCTAGAAATAGTGCAATGAAGACAAAATGTATCCTTTGGCTAAAAGGAATATTCTCCTATAACTGACTAAGGGAACTAAAATTTTTAATTCTTAAGCAGAAAAAAACTGTTTGGGAAACTCAGTCTTTTCAGATATTTCAAAGGCAGTTTTAAAGCTGATCTAATTTCTTTTAGTTTAAAAGTGAATAGTGTACTTGAGGGTACCAGTGGAATTTAAGGAAAATCGCAATCAAAATTTAGAAAGCACTTTTTACAGAAAGGGTTTTGAGAATTTGGAGCAAAATTCAGAGTCAAGTCGTAGAGGAAACACTAATGTTTATTTTAAAGATTTTCTAGCTCGGATACTGGGACAGCTATTACATAAGCTTGACAGGCTGATTGGTTTCCTATCATCATACATTATGTGTTTATATTTTTATGTTCATTTTGTTCATTGGACAAATTAAAATATGCCTAAACTGAAGAGCTAATTTTTGTTGTTACAATTTTAAGAATTTATTCATGCATTGTTTTATGTGTTTTTTTTAGTTATGTACCATTTTTCACAAAATTAATTCTACTAGTGATGCTCCTTTTTCCTCATATTAACAGCTGCAGTCACCTTTTAAATGTTTTAGGCCACAGGTGTCGAACTCCAGGCCTGGAGGGCCGCAGCAGCTACAGGTTTTTATTCTAGCCCTTTTCCTAATCAGTGACCTGTTTTCACTGCTAATTCACATTTTAATGGCCCTGTTAGAAGGATTCAGTCCTCTGAATTGATTTGTTTCCTCATTAAAATGCAGCCAAACAGAAATGAGACGTGAAACGAGCCATCAGATGACCAGCTAAACTGGGGCTTCAGACTCTAACCAGTTTCTTAATGAAAAGCCAATTCTTGCTGTTAATTAAACTCGTTATTTAATTCCAGCTTGTTGTTGCTCTCATTCTGCCACAGCTGACATTTCCACAACTGTTGATTTTCTGTTTTTCATAACAACATCGTCAAAGTGTTTTGGTGAGTTGAGAGATCAACCTTACTGAGATATTCACCTTTCTTTATTTTCAGATATTGTGTGATGTGGCGGCTTGTTTTGTGTCTCATTATTATTTGGTTGCTAATGAAGGAAAAAGAAACAACTAAAGGGCCTGAGTCAAATTAATTAAAAGAAGTAATCAGCAGCAACAACTGGTCACTAATTCAGAAGATGGTTAGAATGAAAACCTGCAGCTACTGCGGCCCTCCAGGACTGGAGATTGACACCCCTGTTTTAGGCCATCTACTTTGCACAAATCTTTCTAGTATTTTATATTGTTATTGTAAAGAATATAATGCCTTACATAGATAATGAATCATTAAAAATAACTAGTCTTTTCACTGTTTTCCTTATTTGAAACTTGAGGTTTTCAGTTTGTGTTTATGACAAGAACTTTGTATGTAAAATAGTTCAATTTCATAATGACTAAAATACCAGAGTTCTTGGGGAAAATGAACAACAGTGTCTGCTGACATATTTTAGAGCTGAGTTCATGGCTTCTTTAGAGCATGGCACTAGAAACATGACAAATTGTTTAAAAGACAAGTACACAGCAATAAAAATTAGATCAAACACAGAAAATATGTATAACAAAAAGGTGTATCATACATAGATTTAATCAGTTTCACTGTACTACCAAAGTCCGATCTAGAGAATTCAGATGCAGCATCAATTATATAATCTCTATATATTTAAAATTCAACGTCTGTCTGCATGTCTGTCTGCTTTCATGAGAGAACTACTTAACGAATTTAGATCAGGTTTTTTTCTATAATTTGCTTCAACATTCTGGTTGATGCGATGGGTTGGCGCACCTGCCCGGGATTGGTTCCTGCCTTGCGCCCTGTGTTGGCTGGGATTGGCTCCAATAGACCCCTGTGACCCTGTGTTCGGATTAAACGGGTTGGAAAATGGATGGATGGATTCTGGTTGATATTACGACCTCTCTCATCACATTAGGTGTCATATTTCGCTTGTGGTACCGATTTATTTGCACAAATCCGAGCGACAGGCAGCAGGCAGAGAGGAGGGGGACGGGTTCCTCCTCACTCACATGCCAGCCCTGGGGTGTATCTTATATCCTCTTAGCTAGCGAATGAGAGAACTACTTAACGGATTTAGATTGTTTTTTTTTCTGGAATTTGCTTGAACATTCCGGTTGACTTTGCAACTTCTCTCATCATGCTGAGAATCATTTTTCGCTTGCAAGAGCGATATATTCGTGCTAATCCAAGACAGAGGTTGTGGGCCGAGGGGAGGGGGAAGCATGACAGCAGGAGTGGGGAGTCGGTCTAAGTCTGCATTTTTGGAGTGTAACTTCGCTTAGCTAGCAGTACCTTTTTGTTTATTGATTTTTAAAGTTTGTCCTGTTCCACTACATCGAGGGCGGAGCCACAGGGATGGCTAGTTAAAAATAATCATAAGTATTACAATATGCTCATAACATTGGTATAAATGTTGCATGCATCAATATATTGATAGTGTAAAGCTAGAACAGTGTTAAAAATAAGGAAGAGTATTAGACATCTTTCTGAAACAAGTTTTTATGAACATATAGCTATAAAGAATCACAGAAACAACAAGTCACAAGATACCTTCACAAGGGTGAGCAACAGTCTTTTGAGAAACTCACTTGTGTCTTTCATTTTATACAAAACAGGACAAATCATATTGTTCATTAAGCTCATTTGGCTTAAATGTTTAACATTTAAATATCTAATTGGCCTTTCTTTGTAAAAGAACATTATCAAACTTGCCTCCCCGTGTGAATGGTTGATCAACTTCCAACTTTATTTTAATTTGAACATTTCACCTCTTTGGATGCTTTCTCAATTTTGAATCATCCTTTCAATTGGTCTTGTTGAGGTTGTTGTTTATTAATGCAGTGTGATTTTGCTCCCTTTTTTGAGCTCTTCATGACAGACCTAAAATACTGGAAATAGGAGTCCAAAACCCATCCATCCAATTCCTGAACAATCTTATCCAATTCTTCATTCATACATTATCTAACCTATGTAATTTAGCTCATCAACACAGGATGCCAGCACCTATCCCAGCAACACTGAGTGCAAGGCAGGAAGCAGCTCTGAATGGGGGGTTAGTCTATCACAGTGCACACTCACTCATACAGTGCTCAGTGTTTTAAATTAAAAATAACACAGAGAACTAAATTTAACTAAAAAATTTTTTTTTTTTGTTCAGTAAAATTAGAGAGTTGGTCAAGGGACTAATTATGTTGTAGTTCACATGGGGCATTTGCTTTTAAAAAATCAATATTGCTTACATTCTGTCATAAAATAAGGCCCAGTGCAATTTGTGGAATTCTCTTCAATAGTTTCAAATATTGCATTTGTCTATAGTTCTAGAGTGGCTTTTGCAAAACTGGTGAGGTTTTTTTTTTTTTTTTTGGCCTGGTGATATCATGTTTTTGGATAAAGGTGGACATAGTACAATTGTTTTCTTTAGCCCTTCACTACATTTTAGATAGTGAATGAGTTACTTTACTTTATTATTGATAAATGTGAAGTTCACTAGTTTACTATATATGTCCGCCTTTATGCAGTATTATGACTCCTTAGTAACTACTTTCTTAACACATTCCTAGATATATTGCATATTCGTTTGAGTGCATTTATACTCCCACACAATGTCAACTGCCAGCATTATTTTCCTCCATATGGCATATTTTTCTTATTGTTATTTTATTAACAAGTTCTGGTCTGTTAAGCAATCTAATAGTAGTTTGCTTCTCAAGTTTGTTTTGCGATAACTGCCTTTTTATTATTGACATTGGGTTTTTGTTTATAAAAATTGCTCAACAGTTATGTAATGGTACAAAACACGGCTTTCCTGATATTTACCCATGTTTTGCGCGTTGTGAAGGTATCAGCATTTGGGACATAATTTCTTGCTACTCTATGTGTGAAGTTAAAGTTAACTTAAAGTTATTTGCTGATAACTAAGTCTTGCTGGCAACATTGTACCACAGTGTTTAGTGCTGCTGCATTGCAGAACCAGCATCCTATGTTGGAGTTCTATACCTGGTCATCATCTGCACGGTGTACATATCTTCCTGTTTTGTCATGGTCCTCTGCTTTTTTTCCTCCCACTTTCCCAAAGACATGCAAGTTAATTTGTGATTCTTAATTGATCTGGTTGTTGTTGTTGTGTGTGTGTGTGTGTGAGCATGCATGCGTTTGCCCTCTTATGAACTGGTTGGTTACAGCTTTGTATCTAATGCTGTTAGGAAAATTCCAGGCTCCAGTGATCCTGAATTGAATTAAGTGAATTTGAAAGTGGTATAGTATGTTATATTAAAATGCCATACTCTTTTCAGGATAATCTGTGGTAGGTAAACGAGGGATTGAAATGAGAAATACAGTAAATCTATGTATTCTATCATTTTTAAATTCATCTTACAGGGTTGCAAGGAGTCGTAGCTTTTCTGAGTAGAACTGGGTTGAAAGCAAAAGGCAGTCCTGGACATGACACCATTATGTCACAGGGCACACCCACACTCAGTCATATTTGGCCAATTTACAGTCACCAACTAGTCTAACATGTTAGGTACTCAGTGAGATTACATAATGGTTAATGTCTACAGTAATCATTAGGACTTTATTATTTTTCTCACACATATTCTTGTGGATACAACTACTGTAAAAAACAAAGAAAAAAAAGAGAAGTAAACCATTGTGGACCACCAGGGAGCATACTGCTCCTCAAACCCCAACACAGACAGGCTGAGACACAAGTCTTGCCAAACTGCACACCTTTTATTCAAGTGGGGAAGCGTTTTTGTTTTGTCCCCCACCACACAGCACTGTACAAAGCACCAAATAACACACAGTCCTTTCTTCCTCTTTCTATCTCGCAGTCTCCACTCCTCCTCCCGCAAGCTTTGTCCTCCATCTCCTGACTCAGACTTGCTGACTGATGGTGAAGCAGCTCCTTTTATAATGCACCCGGAAGTGCCCCAGGTTTTTCTTGATCTTCTTTTGGCTGCTCTTTCGGGTGTGTCAGAAGTAGTGCCCCAAAGAGTTCAGCTGTAGCCGCAGCACCCCCTGGCGGCATCCACAGAGCCCAACAGGGCTGCTTTAAACTGCAACTCCCGGCATGCCATGCGGGGACCCGTGGTGCAGTAGCAACCCAGGGGGCTGCCCTCTAGGGTCTTGGGGAGGATACTGTTCCAAAGAGGTTCTATCCCTTTGTTCTTCCACCCAGCCGGGAAATGGTCCTGGCCATCCATCATAGCATATTCAATATGTCTCTATATTGAGAAAGCAAATACATAAACATTTTGGGTAGATTGGCGGTTCTAATTTGGCCCCAATCTGTGTGGATGTGTTTGTTCACCCTTCAGTGGGCTGGCACTCAGGGATTGTTCCTGCCTTGCACCCAGTGCTTTTTGACATAAGTTCCAGCTTCCCTGTAATCTTGCTGTAGATAAGTGGTTTTAGAAATTGAATGAATCGATTTGATGGAATGGCGGCACGGTGGCACAGTGGGTAATGCTGCTGCCTCGCAGTTAGGAGACCCGGGTTTGCTCATCCCTGCTTGGAATTTGCATGTTCTCCCCGTGTCTGCATGGGTTTCCTCCGGGTACTCCGGTTTCCTCCCACAGTCCAAAGACATTTAGGTTAGGTACATTGGCGATCCTAAACTCTTTTAATTTTCGTGACATATTATGTTGCTGAACATGCTTGCTCATTTCAGAGGTGAAGAAAGCCAATGCTTGTTCCAGCTGCATGGTTTCTTGTATAACTAGGCACAGAAAGACTGGATGAAGGTTATTGTAATATTTTTAATTCCTTTTGCCATTGCTCCCTGGTGTGTATAGTAAACTTTAAAGAGTAAATCAGATTCTGGACTTTAATTATGTTACTGCGCGTGGGTCTTGGCTATAGTAGGTTAAATTCATGGCATTTCCATCTAAAAATGTGTTCAAATAATTTAAGAACAGTTGTTAAGAAAATGTTTACTTTCAAATATGTAATCAGGGAAGTCTCCTTTATATTCTATGTTGCATATAAAAGATAATATTATTATTAATTTTAGTAGTGATTTAAACATTCTGGAAAATACTTTTTCCATTGTGTTAATCAGTGAGATGTAGGCTGATCTTAAAATATGTGTTTTGTTTGTTTGAATATTATCAGTCCAAATTGAACCTAACATTGGACTTAATTAAAGTAAACGTTTGCTTTATCATTTATACTAATGCTTGTGAATACTTCCATAGCATGCCTGTGTAAAATCTTACAAAAAGATGCACATAAATAGGTAGATAAATACCAGTGTATTTATTTTGCTTATTATTGGCCTAAAAAAGTATTGTATATTAGCAAAGTACATAATTAAACAGTTTATGTAGCTTGCCAGTTTATATTGTTTCCACAAAACAGAAAACATCACAATGGATTATTTAGAATTTCCTTCATTCTTGCTCTGTGCATTTGTTAACAAAATCTGGCACTAGAAACTATAGATCTTACGGTTGCTGAAGAAAACATAATTTTTATTATTTATAAATGTGTTCATTTTTGTTCCATGCATTTGTTACCAAGATCTGTTACTAAAATATGGATCTCAAATTATCTGTCTCTAATTAAGCAAAATATCTGCCCATATTCTCTGCTATATTTATTTGTCCTTAATTATGATCTTAAATCTGCAGCAATTAAAGTTGCAATTCTCTTGGGATTATTAAGGCGCTGTGATTTGTAAAGTCACCAGTCAGGAAATTAATCCAAGTCTCTCAATTTCTGAATTACATTTTCCGAAGTGCTTTCTCAGGTATACGGCATAGCATATAAGGAGTGTCATTGCACCTGATACCAGACACATGAGGGGCTTATATTGAGTTGATAAATGTCAGAGTGCATCGAAAAAAAAACGTTAAGAGTTATACAGTACATCTACAAAAAAAAAAAGTTAAGGGTTGTTTCCATGGTGAAAAAAAGAAATAAAACAATAAATAAAAAGAACATTACAGATGCAACCTTTCGGCTGTCTGGTGGAAGCTATACAGCTGAAACATTGTCTCTAGCCGTCTTTCTATTTTTTTTTCAGCCTGGCAATAACCTTTATCTGTTTTCTTCAAACATAGTAACTTGTCTGTTTTTTGTGCAGAAGATGGAAAGGAAACCAGTCTTCATGAAATATGCTCTTAAACTTTTAAAGGGGACAGGTGGTGGCAGAATACACACTTGCATTCAGGCCAACATTTTTCATGTTCAGCCCTGAATATATTGTATACTTACACCTAAAATTTATATTTTTGATCTGCTGTTGTTGCATATTTATACATATTTATTCTTATTGTTATTGTCATTGCTTTATTAGTCATCTGAATACTGCATTATGTTGATTTGCCATACATTATGTTGTTGTATTTCTGATATTTCTGCACCAGCTGTGCTAACCATAAATATGTTTTATTTTACTGATGACAATGAATTGAATATATTGTATATATGCAATAGTTGGTTACCATTTTAATATGTCATTCTTTGTAGTTTCTATTCTGTAGTGCCTGGTATGTTCATTATTAATATAAACTGTAGCTTATCATATATAATTAATTTGTATTGTGTTCAGAGTACTGCTGCTAAGTAATAGAATCACTAAGAAATTCTTTGTACAAAATAAAAGTGTAGATACTGAGGATATTGACAGTTGATGCTTCATAGTGCTAAATGAACTCAGCAGTCATTAAAAACAAGCAGCCTTTTTTGCTGCCCACAAACAACAACAGTTTTATATTTCCTGTAACATATTTTTCACCAGGCTGTTTCCTCAGTGAACCTGTGACAACATGTACTAATAATACCTTACATTGTAAGAAATACTTCCAGTAATCAATTGAAGGAGATGCTGCAAGCAGCTTAAGGGTTTTCAAGATTGAGATCACACTAGATATGAAAAATAGTTCAATAGGTATGACTTAAATATACAGTACTTCTGTGTCCAACTCAGTGTTAACTTAATTTCAGTGACATTTCCTGTTGAATCTTTATCCTGTGACATATTTTTGGCCAGGCCGTTTCCTCAGTAATACTTGTGACAGCATGTACTAATAATACTTTACATTGTAAGCAGTGCATTCAGTCATCAATTGAAGGAGATGCTGCAAGCAGCTTAGGGGTTTTCAAGATTGAGATCACACCAGATATCAAAAACAATTCAGCAGGCATTATTTATACGTACAATACTTCTGTGTTCAACTCAATGTTAACTTTCAATAAGATTTCCTGTTGAACATCTTAAGGACAGGTAAATCCCGTCTATAGTCAGGTTGGGGAGCATGGTCTGGTACCACACTATGAAACAGCTCAGGGAATTGTGCAGCGTGGCCGTAGTGCTGTAACTGACACTCCCTCACAATGCAGGTAATGTGTCTTGTTTTAGAATCCATGAGCAACTACTTGTTTGATACCAAGTCAGAACAGCGGTACCCATGGAGGAGTCCAGTCTCTGGTCACAAGATAGTGTAAATGCCTTGCAACCATATAGAAAAATAGGAAGCACCAGGACTGTAAAGACTTGGACCTTAGTCCTTTTGCAAAGATAACGTGATAATGTGATGCCCCATACTCTCCCAGTTCATCTAGTTCAGGGGTTCTCAACGTTGGTCCTGGGGACCCCCTGTCGCTGCAGGTTTTTGTTCCAACCAGCTTCTGTTTTTAATTGAACTCCTGGGCTAATTAAGTGAACTGATATTTCCCAAGTTCTGTGTTTAAGGAACACTATATTAATTAGAAAACTAAGTTTGTGTTCTAATTGTTTAATAAATCTATTATTTACTAATTAGTGGGTCTGACTCTAAAGTAGCTGCAGCCTTAGTTTATTCAGTGTTGTTTGCCTGGGTGTCTGCTCTGCTTGTTTTAAGTTGTCATTATTAAGATACAATGAAGGGGGAAAAACTGCACAGAGAAAGGGCAAAGTAAAATGAAATCAACAAAAGAGAGTTAAGCATTTAAATCTGTGGCAAAAGCAGAAATATTTTTAAATGTCTTATAAATGTAAAAATCATGCTGCTATGCTTTTTTGAATGTCGAATAAAATAAATAAAAATACCAGCTAATTAAATGAGATCAGTGCCATAAGGTGTTGTCACTGATTAGGAATCTGGTTGGAACAAAAACCTGCAGCCGCAGGGGGTCCCCAGGACCGACGTTGAGAACCCCTGATCCAGTTACTTCATAGGAAGAGTCACCAGAGACATGAATGCCACTACCAAGGTAAGTAAACCTCTCAACAAGGTCGACACTCTCTCCGCAGACAGAAACACTGCTAAAGACTGTGCTCAAGAGGTCATTAACACTAGAATTACCAAAGCCTACAAAAAAACTCTTAGATCCGTCCAACCTTAAATCGCTTCACACTCTCCGTCAGCGTCTTTTGTCCTGTAAAGGTGTTGATAAGCAGCCTGCTTTCACATTCCCCCACCGGCGCACAGTTTTCTCAGCTCAAGTCTGTTTACCTGCATGTCAGTTGCTTAGAGTTGTATAGAGTGAGAAGTCAAGCAAAATGACACCTTTTATAAATACTATATCATTATTTGGAATGTATGTATTTCCATGTAGGTTCCGTGTCTACAACAATCTATGTAAACACATTGTTAAAACAGAAATGTTTTTCATGTTTTAGTAATAACTGACAAAATGTAGACATGAAGTGTATAATGTGTGAAGCCTGAAGTCCAAATATCAAATAAACACTTTCACAAAAGATACAAATATAACAGAACAAGTACGTTTCTATTCAAGAATATAACTGCAGAAAAAGAACCCGTGTTAGGGTGCGACATTCACATTCCTTTGATACGACTGCTTTGGTGGCACAACAGTATCAACTGTTGACTGGTTATCAAAACTTCACGGGTTTGAGTCTACTTTGAGAAGTGAGCTGCTCTTATTCTTACTATTTTAGTATAAAAATATACATTTGATTTCAGGCTGTAACAGCCTCTGTAAATTTATGATACTTGTAAAGGTTTGCTTTGTCTGGTGTTTTTTATTCAGTTTTATTCTCTCAGTCGCGTTCGCAATCCCACCACCCCCCACCCTCATCCGACACTGCTGTTTTCACATAAAGACACGCTATAACAGAGGTGAACTCCGATGATGACGACGGTTCTACATCATAGAAAGAATGCACGTTGCACTTTTGCCGTCTCTGTACTTTGTATATGTACACGGGAAGCTCTGCAGTCTACTTGTGACTTTACGCTGTAGGAAGTAAGTAAATAAATAAAGCTAAATAAGTAAATAAAGTAATAAATTCAATCTGGCTCTTATATACAAAGTACAGCCATGGCAGCTTCAACCTTCAGCTATAGACTCTTCAGTACGTGAGCAACTCTCCACTCTAGTGTTTAGATCTGGACGGTGCATGTGCCCCAAAAAAAGTCTATCTGCATTCTCATACCATTGTTTGTGTACTAAAGTGTCAGCAGGCACTTTTCGTGGCATTACACATGTGGTTTTTGAGCATGCCCGTGTCGCTCAATCACAGGAAGCTCTCCAGTCAACTTGTGACTTTATGCTGTAGGAAGTAAGTAAATAAATAAAGGTAAATAACATTCGATCTGGCTTTTATGTAAGTAACATATGAATGTTAATGTTTTGGGTTAAAGTAAAGACCAGTCTAACCTGTATTCACGGGGAAGTCCGATTGTATGAGTCCACTATCTGTTACATCTGCCACGATGGAGTCTTGAGAAAAATTACGGTGGTGGTACTCGAAAATCCTCCATTCCTCGTGATACTGGGTAGAGATTGGTCTGATAACAACCGCGGTATAACACTTTGTGACAGATAGGCAGCGTTGTCGTCCCCTTGAACCCTCTGATCAGATGCCAGACACAAGATAAAAGTCCAAATGTAATTTTTATTATAGTTAGTATGTGCACAAAGCACCCTTCACTCCACAATACTCATATAATAATCCACAATAACCAATAAACAAATCCTCCACTCTCCCAGACGCGTTGCCACCCTGCTACCCAGCTCAGCTCCACTCTGGGATCTCCCATAGTCCTTTATATAGTTCATGACCTGGAAGTGCTTCCGATCCCTCAGTCCACGTGACTTCCTAGCACTTACAGGTCAGATCAAAAGTCCTCTTCTTCATCCCGGAAGTATGTCATTTCCCCTGTCTCTGTGACTAAGACGTACTTCTGGGTTATAGGGCATGTAACAGTCCTTGGACCTCCCTGCAGTGTCCTCTAGGGGCCCCTGTGGTATCCAGCAGGTCTGTGGATGAAAACTCCAATGTCCATAATTCCCTGCTGGCATTCGGGGCACCTCCATGCTGCAGGGAGGGCTCCACCTGGCGGCCTGGGGGTATTGGCTGGGATGACTGGCCGGCCATGGTCCACAATTTGCTAATCCCACAAGAGCACTAGGTCTTATCATGGACGCCAAAACAGTGTCCTCAGCTACCTCCACGCCGTATTTACAGCCGGAATTCGACTTCTAACAATGACGTGCAAACGGCCGGGCTGTCACAGCGCGACACGTCATCTTCAAGTGCTAGTCCGGCTCAGAATGAACCCACGCTCCTTGAGGTTGAATCTGATCCCCTCACCTGTCTGCAGTTTCAATTTAGGAAGACCCCGGCTTCATTTAAAAGGGAACAATGGAATGATGAATCCCTTAAATTTGCAAAAATGCTGTAGTTTCAATAGATGGTCAATGCACACTACATCCCATGCCACAGGGTCCCCACTTTGTGGTAAATATTGACCTTTTGTATCGGGTGGCAGAACACGAGGGGGAGGTTAAGTCCCTGTTGTTAGTTCCACTGACTTACTGGCGACCAGTCTGTGAACTGGCTCAAACCCCCCCAC
Source organism: Polypterus bichir lapradei (assembly GCA_026402145.1). Lineage (NCBI taxonomy): Eukaryota > Metazoa > Chordata > Cladistia > Polypteriformes > Polypteridae > Polypterus > Polypterus bichir. The sequence continues at coordinate 44,375,691 of JANRMT010062835.1, forward strand.
CTGGGAGCCCATTTGGGCCCCAAAAAAACACTAGAGTAGATTAAGCACCGATTTGTCTGGCCCGGGATTAATGAGGATATCCATCGCTTTTGTATGTCCTGTCCGGAATGTCAAATATGGCAGAATCCTAGGAAGGACTGTGTTCCTTTAGCCCCATTACCCTTAAATGACATTGCCTTTAAGAGGATGGGGTTTAACCCCTTGGTCAGAGGTCATAAATATATAATGGTCCTGGTAGATTATGCTACTTGATATCCCGAAGCTGTTCTTGCACTCGGCGACTTCAAAGGCTATCACACAGGAGTTGGTAGGGGTCTTTGCGAAAGGGGCATCCCTAAAGAAATCCTGACGGATCAAGGGACACCTTTTACAGATGGAGCCACGTCAAATAGCCGCGGCCGTGTGAATGGCGTGCGAATGGCGTATGGCTGCCCTATGCACGCCGTGATCCCTCCCTCCCTCTACTGACAGAAGGCGTGTCAAGATTTCACAGTAAACACGCCCATTCATGCCCTATTTATTCATTTACCTGGTTCCACCACTAGATGGCGCTTTGTTCTCAAGAACACGTTAACAGACGCCAGCAATTTAGCTGCACTGAGTTGCAATCACGTGATTTTAACAACCCACCCCCTCCCCCGCCAAACTGACGCTACCAAACTGCACTACAGAGATTAAGATGGCGGCTTAACACTAGAATTACCAGAGCCTACGAAAAAACTCGTAGATCCGTCCCACCTTAAATTGCTTCTTAAAACCGTTCTCACCTCTCCGCCATTGTCTTTTGTTAATCTAAATGTGCCGATAAAGAAAAGTTGCAAGTAGCCGGCTATTCCATCCCCCCATAGACTTAGAAAGTGCACAAACTTCTCCCAGCTCATGCCTTGATTGATTATCTGGGAGTGAAGTGGAGTTTTAGAGTGGAAATAATAGATCATTATTTGGAATACACGTATTTCACGTGTGTTCCGTTTCTACAGTAATCCGTGTAAACACATTTTTAAAACAGAAGCATTTTTCATATTGTAGTAGTAAATGACAAAATGTAGGCATAAACTATATAATGTATGAAGCCTGAAATCCAAATATCAAATTAACAGCTTCACAAAAGGTACAAATATAACAGAACAAGTATGCTTTTATTCAAAAATATAACTGCAGGAAAAAAAGTCGCATTAGCATGCCACATTGACACATATATATCTTAACTGCCATGGTAGCGTAATGGTATCAGCTGCTGACTAGTAATCAAAAGGTCATGAGGTCGATCCTGCACGATTCCCTTTTGAAAAGTAAACTGCTCTTATTCTTACTTTTTTAAAATAAAAACATACATTTGATTTCAGTGTGTAACGGCCAGTGTAATTTATGATACTTGTAAAGGTTAGTTTTTTTTTTATTCACTTTTCATTCTCTCAGTCGTGTTCAAGATCCTTCCCTACCTCCCCACCCCCAATCTGAAGACGCGCTATAGCTCTGCAGCGTACTTGTGACTGCATTCTCGTACCAATGCTTTTGCGAACTGCTGTGCCTGCGTGCACTTTTTGTGGTATTACATGCCTATTTTTTTTGAGCATACCCGTGTCGCTCAAACACAGGAACATCTGTTGTTTACAAGTATAACAAAACAAGTGCACTTTTATTCTAGACTATAAGTGAAGAAAAAATAAAGCAAGTTACAGTAGGCGGTTGATATGACAGCTTGCGTGGGGCAATGCTAAGAACTGCTGATTTCCGATCCGTGCTATATAAAATCATCCCATTCAAATATTAACAATTCCCTCACACCCTTCCAACATTTACGACATGTGTACTTGTTGCAGTGTACACACCTCTCTGTGCTATGGTTCCTATTACACTGAATGAGCACCTGACACTGTACTTTCTTCCATATATAAATAACATTCGAGCTATAGCGCGTCTCCAAATAAATCACATTTGAGCTATAGCACGTCTTTATGTGAAAACAGCATTGTCAGATGGGGGGGGGGGATCGTGAACGCGACTGAGAGAATGGAACTGAATTAAAAAAAAACTAACCTTTACAAGTATCATAAATTACACTGGCTGTTACACACTGAAATCAAATGTATGTTTTTATTTTAAAATAGTAAGAATAAGAGCAGTTTACTTTTCAAAAGAGAATCGTGCAGGATCGAACTCATAACCTTTTGGTTACAAGTCAGCAGCTGATACCATTACGCTACCATGGCAGTTGAGATACGTATGTGTCAATGTGGCATGCTAATGCGGCTTTTTTTCCTGCAGTTATATTTTTGAATAAAAGCATACTTGTTCTGTTATATTTGTACCTTTTGTGAAGTTGTTAATTTGATATTTGGACTTCAGGCTTCATACATTATATAGTTTATGCCTACATTTTGTCATTTACTACTACAATATGAAAAACGTTTCTGTTTTAAAAATGTGTTTACACGGATTACTGTAGAAACGGAACACACGTGAAATACGTGTATTCCAAATAATGATCTATTATTTCCACTCTAAAACTCCACTTCACTCCCAGATAATCAATCAAGGCATGAGCTGGGAGAAGTTTGTGCACTTTCTAAGTCGATGGGGGGATGGAATAGCCGGCTTCTTGCAACTTTTCTTTATCAACACATTTAGATTAACAAAAGACGCTGGCGGAGAGGTGAGAACGGTTTTAAGAAGCGATTTAAGGTGGGACGGATCTACGAGTTTTTTCGTAGGCTCTGGTAATTCTAGTGTTAATGGACTATTCGCGGTAAGTGGTGACTTTATTTATTTATTTATTTATTTTTATAAAATTTGTTTGGGGTAGTTTACAGATTATTTCCCAGTTTAATTTTTTATTGGCCGTTTTGAAAATCACTGGCAGCACCAGCAGCGGTCAGGTGTAACTTTAGATAACTTAATGGTCTGTTTACCAAGTCTGGAGTTAACATTACAGCTTACTGTCAGTGTCACAAACTCACAATGTCACTCCTCTTTTAATCAAAAAGACGCTTTGCAGCAAAATATAACTTATCAGTATATTAAATGGAACTAGGTAAAATACACAGTAATGTAAAATACTGTAAATAGCCCGCATTTGTATTCCATACCTACAATGATCGGTATAGATAAATTACAGACGTACCGTGGCTTTAAGGATTGTTAACCCAGATAGTACACACACGTCGTGGAGACGTCTATGCGACGTCATCTTTTTTATCTGGCAGATGTCTGGCAGAGGGCGTTTGTCTTTAAGGATTATTAAGGATGTCTTAAAAAATATTTTACTAACTAGTTTTATTAATTCATTATTTAATAATAAATAGCATAATCATCATGGGTTGTGTATTGAGTGATTTAACAAATCTGTTTTATTAATCGGTTTGTTGTTTTTTTTACCACGTCATCTATTTATGAAACTATAGTATGTTGACAATACAAGAACTGCCTGTACAGTATATTAAAGATACGGTATAGGGCTTCCTGGACACTGCAGTTAACTGAAGCAGTCAATGCTCCATCTGGCGGGATTATACAGCATTGCAACCATCTTTTTAGAAAGCGCATGGGGGCGTTTATGGGGCGGGGCATCGTTAACTGCGTCATCGCGGGGGATCACATTCCGTGCACAGATCGTGCATGGTCCTGTCATGGACCTGTCATGCTGCAGGCGGCTGTTTGACGTGGCTCCCACTGTACCTCAGAGATGTTCAGGGAGACTGTTAAGTTACTAAAAATAAAACATTTAAAGACCTCGGTGTATCGTCCTCAAACCAATGGTCTAGTCGAGAGGTTCAATCAAACCCTTAAACAGATGCTACATAAGGTAGTCAATGAAGATAGAAGGAACTGGGATCACCTCCTCCCCCTTATCCTTTTTGCATTTCGGGAAGTCCCACAAGCCTCCACGGGGTTCTCTCCCTTTGAGTTATTATATGGCTTAGCGGGCTACTATTGCAGGTTTGTACCCCGATTTTTGCCCTTGACTGATCTCACAAGGAAGGGGAAACCAAATCATGTGGTATGGAATGAGGCCACAGAAGTTGCATTTAGTGACCTCAAGCAGGCCCTTACGTCAGCACCAGTGTTGAAAGCACCTAGCCTTTCTCTACCTTTCATCCTCTAGACGGATGCTTCAGACACAGGTCTTAGTGCCGTATTGAGCCAAAGCACAGACAGATTGGAACATCTTGTAATGCACCTGAGTCAGAAACTGTTGGACCATGAAACCTGGTATGCAGCAGTGTGAAGACACTGGCGATTAAATGGTCGATTACTCAGCTGAGATACTACCTCTTGGGACGTGAGTTCACCCTGGTGACAGACCATGCACCTTCACAGTGAATGGCGTTACACAGGGACTCGAACTCATGAGTCATGAAATGGTTTCTAGACCTACAGCCTTACAAGTTTTCAGTTGTTTATCTTCGAGGTGTACTGCAGGCCAATGCCGATGCCCTTTCCTGGAGCCAGAACCTCAAGGACAGGTACACCTAATGGGATGGGTCTGGGCCTTTCGTGTCACACACGTGTGATTAGGGGGAGCTGAGTGGACCAAGTGAAGGTAATTACATGCCAGGCCAGGGGGTGGCAGGGTGCACTAAACCTACCTCTGTTATCTCTGCAGGCCAAATATGGGAAAACCTGCCTGATTCAACATCAACATCGACACTTCCAGTTCCAGCGCCTAGACTGACGTCACTTCTGGTTCAGGGGCCCAGACTGACGTCACTTCCGGTTCCAGCCCTAGATGATATCTTTTAAAAAACCGAATCATTTCAGTCTTGGAACTCAAAGAGAACACTGCTACGTTCATTTGAATACCCGTTTGCAGCTATGGACAATATAAGAGTGGCTGCCCCAAATATTTTTTGTGTGTTGAGACTCATTCTTTCACATCTGTTACTTTATTATTCCAATTACCATTCTTGATAGTAGCATCACCTGAGGCTGATGAGGTCACTGTGCTTAATATACTATATTAATGTTTTGCTCAAGCAAAAGCCAACCTTCAAAATGAAGGAAGCCAAACTCCTTAATATTAATTTCTACTCAACACATGTACACAACTTGTGACATGTGAGTTGCTGTCATGCACCCTAAAAATGTGGCTGGGTCTCAGTCCTTGAGTAAAATCAATTCAACTTTAAACAGGAACAGCACGGTTATTTATTGCAACAGGATCTACCACTCTCCTATACACATACACAGCAAACAGGCAGTGTCGGGGCCAGGTCAGCAACCAAGTTATACTGTTCCCTGCATTTATTTATAACATTCCTTGCATCACCCATCGGCGACAGCCGCTTATAGCACAATCTCGATCAGCTTGTAGTTGTTTCCATGGCACTATGCTGTGGCACTGCAAACCAGCGCTTGCCTTGGGGACAGACAAACAGTCTTCCACAATCACAGCAATCGCATGTGTTGTGTCATCCTGTTGGTTCGGTGGGTGTTACCCATCCCATCCCATCCCAAAAGAGTTCAGAAACCTCACAAATTGTATTGGGTAGACTGGTGAGCAAATAGTTTTCATACAGGAAAGTTTGATGTAGATGAGGAACAAGGAGGGGAATAAGAGTAATGAAACACAGTCACAGTGTCTTGGCCATACCAGTGCCTAAGGAATTAGATTTCCAGTGCGTGATAAACCTTGTGTATATTCTGGTTGCCATAGAAAGACACTATTATACCATTAAAGTAGGGAGGGAAGCTTTTATCAACAAGTAGGAGTAAATGTGCAATGTTTCCCCCAGGACAGTAGAAGTAGTCAAAGTAGTAGAGAAAGGCTGAGACCACAGTGGATTGCTAGGTGATTAAAACATCTTCTGGCTCATAAAGAGAAGTGAGATTTTAGTCCTGTTTTTAAGGATAAGGATTTAAAGCCATCACAAGCTGTTAGGACCTTTAAGATTAGAGTAGATTTAAAATTATATTAAATTAGATCAATTAAATTAGTTAATAAAATTAAATTAGAATTAGTAAAGGTTTAAGATTAGAGTAAGCTGGTGCAAGTGATTAGTGGCTGGAGGAAGAGAAGCCATGCTTGAGCAATGGAGTGGAAAGCAAGATGAGAGAATGGAGTCTATGCATGTAAAGATAAGCACAGAGAGGCACATGATTGTTGTGTTTCTTTTCTTGTCTTGATACCTTTATATTCTAAATATGCTCAATAAGTCAACATTTCTAAATACTTTTTTAAACTCCATGGTATACATTCTGGGAGCAGAAAGTCACTATAAGGTGGCCTTCCTATCATACAACCAAAATGCTTGTCTTTTCAAAATTTGAAATATCATGTAAACTCTGTGTAATTTATGAAACTTCCAAGTAAGATACTGCAATATTTACAGTTTAAGGAGTTTAACTTCTTCGGTAAAGAAATTGTGATAGAGATGTAAGTTAAGTAACAGTTTGTAAACATACCTTTTCACACAGATTAATATCTGGATGCAAGGAATGAGTTCCACAACACCATGCTTTAGGAAACATGATATTCCAAATTAAAATTATTTAGGGTAGATGAGGTGAATAGTAATTGACAAGCAGTAATGGGCTGAATGGCCTGTTCTTGTGAAGTATTCCTATTGTTATGAATTTGTGACATGTTTGCTTTCAGTGTCTAAATGATGGTATAGTGTGAATTATTAATCAGTATGATATGTGAAGTGTATGGATGTTTCATTAAGATTTTAAATATGCTTATATGTTACATTTATTATGAAGCATTCTAAATGTCTCCAAGTACAAATTAAATAAGTTAATTATACTGCTAAACAAGAACTATTACTCTGAAACAGAAAATAAACTAGGCCTAGAGGCTTCCTCAAAAAAAGTGCTAAATTGGTGATAATCCAATTTATGTCAGTATGTATATTTTAACATTACTTAATGAATTAACTTTATTAGTATTATATATATATTTAACAGGATTTTTTAATATTTTATGTATTAAGTTAATTATTTCAAAATTCTCTATGCTAACTAAGAAGAAACAAATAGTTTCATATATTATATATGATACATATGAAGGAATCAATTTCCTAAAGTCTATACTTATTCTTCATTCTCTGTATTTGTTCGTTGTGTTTTTTGTCGGGTCTGCATATTAAATAGTTAAGCTGTAAACTAAAAGGCCAGATGATAAGTTAACTTTGCTTGACCCACTTGGGAAAGCTTTGGCCTAAGGCAAAGCCACAGGCTAAAATCAAGACAAAGCCAACCTTTGAAGTGCACATGTTTGAAGATTTTTTTAAGACTTGGAGGATGTTACAGCTTTATATTTTATTTGAATTAAATTTTAAGCAGCTAGACAATTGTACATAATTTTATGCTGTAGACATTTATGTTTAAGTGTTTTTTTTCGTAATAGGCATATTTGGCATTTTAAAATAACTTGATTCTAAAATAATACACAGTGTGCACATGGCCCCATGATTAGAACTGTTGTCTTACAGCACTAAGGATCTGTGTTTAGTTCCCAGCCTTATCACTGTGTGTGTGGAGTTGTCATGTTTTCCCCCAGTTCCAGCTTTTTCAGATGTTTCAACGTGTGTCTACTTAGCTCTTATCAGTAAAGCTGCGTGCTGTACTTACCAGCACAGCTGCCTGTGATTTTAGTCTTACTGGATGCTGGTGCAACAAGCAAGTATTAATTGAACAGTTCAGTTTTTCATATGTGCGTCATCCTGGTTCCAACTTAATGATGAGGACTGATCAGTTAACAGAATGTAAAACATGATCAGATGATGGTCATCTCTGGGCCAGGTGGTAAGTACGACCTTCGCGTGCTAATGATTGATATGAAAAGATTGATTATTATAAGGAGAAAGAAGTTTACAAGGCGAGGTAATTGTTATGAAAACAGGTACAGCACGAGGTCACTATTGCAAAGATAAAAATTAACCGCACCCAAACCACCAGGCTCACTTTATGAACTGACACAGGCTTTACGTGCTCTGCAGTTGCTTTCTATTCTATGCAGTAAAGTCTTAAATTCTGACTGCCTTTCTGAAGACTCTGCTCTTTTTTTCTGAAGATTTCACCACAACGCCTGTAAGATATTTTCACATTTTATTGTTACACAATATTAAATCACTGTCAATTTTCGTTGTCTTTTCTGACACTGGGCAACAGAAAAAATCTCCTTAATGTCAAAGTAAAAACAGATCTCTGCAAATTGATCTAAATTAATTACAAACATAAAACACAAAATAACTGATCATAAAAATATTAAAGTCAATATTTAGTAGACGAGCCTTAGCCTTTAGTCTTGATTCACAGGTCTCTCTTTTTTCCCTTTGATCATATAGATACCTTGCAGTGTTTCACCTTCATCTTTACAAAGCTGCTCAAGATTTGTCAGAATGCATGAGGATCATGAGTGAATAGCCTTTTTTAAGCCCAGCCACTAATTCTCAATTGGATTGAGTTGTGGACTTTGACTTGGCCACTCCAGAACATTAGTGTTGTTCTTTTTAAGTTCTGTGCAGGTTTGGCATTATGCTTGGAGTTGTTGCCTTGCAGGAAACAAATTCTTCCCCCAGAATGCAGGTTTCCTCCAGACTGTATCAGGTTTTCTTTCAGGAAGTCCTGTATTTTGCCCCTGTACACTTGTAAGAATTCCAGTGCCTGTTGCAGAAAAGTATCTCCACAGCATGATGGTACCAATACATTGCTTCATGTTGGACATAATGTGTAGCGTTCTAACAGGATGTTTAGTCTGATATATATATATACTCAGCAAAAAAAGAAACGTCCCCTGACTTTCAACTGTTTTTACTTTCAGTAGACTTAATGTGTAAATATTTGTATGAACACTAAAAGAGTCAACACCTTAAGACATAAACTAAAAATGTTTCACAATGTGTCCCTGAATGAAGGGAGGCTCAAAATCAAAAGTACCAGTCAGTATCTGGTGTGGCCACCAGCTGCTGAAGTACTGCAGTGCATCTCCTCCTCATGGACTGGACCAGATTTGTCAGTTGTTGCTGTGAGATGTTACCCCACTCTTCCACCAAGGCACCTGCAAGTTCCTGGACATTTCTGGGGGGGAATGGCCCTAGCCCTCACCCTGCGATCCAACAGGTCCCAGACGTGCTCAATGGGATTGAGATCTGGGCTCTTCGCTGGCCATGGCAGAACACTGACATTGCTGTCATGCAGAAACTCACGCACTTTTTGCCACTCCTGTCTGGTCCAGCGAAGGTGGGTTTGTGCCCATAGGCGGCGTTGTTGCTGGTGATGTCTGGTAAGGACCTGCCTTACAACAGGCCTACAAGCCCTCAGTCCAGCCTCTCTCAGCCTATTGCGGACAGTCTGAGCACTGATGGAGGGATTGTGTGTTCCTGGTGTGACTCGGGCAGTTGTTGTGGCCATCCTGTACCTGTCACGCAGGTGTGATATTCGGATGTACCGATCCTGTGCAGGTGTTGTTACACGTGGTCTTCCACTGCGAGGATGATCAGCTGTCCTTCCTGTCTCCCTGTAGCGCTGTCTTAGGCGTCTCACAGTGTGGACATGGCAATTTATTGCTCAGCAGTCCTCATGCCTCCCTGCAGCATGCCTAATGCACGTTCACGCAGATGAGCAGGGACCCTGGGCATCTTTCTTTGGGTGTTTTTCACAGCCGGTAGACAAGTCTCTTTAGTGTCCTGCGTTTTTAGAACTGTGACCTTAAATGCTTACTTTCTGTAAGCTGTTAAGGTCTTAACGACCATTCCACAGGTGCATGTTAATTAATTGATTATGGTTAATTGAACATGCATGGAAAACATTGTTTAAACAATTTACAATGAAGATCTGTAAAGTTATTTGGATTTTTAAAACATTATTGTTGAAATACACAGTCCTGAAAAAGGGACGTTTCTTTTTTTGCTGAGTATATATCTATACTAATAAACGGCAAAGCCCTCACTCACTCACTCACTCACTCACTGACTGACTGACTGACTGACTCATCACTAATTCTCCAACTTCCCGTGTAGGTAGAAGGCTGAAATTTGGCAGGCTTATTCCTTACAGCTTCCTTACAAAAGTTGGGCAGGTTTCATTTCGAAATTCTACGCGTAATGGTCATAACTGGAAGCTGTTTTTCTCCATTTACTGTAATGGAGATGAGCGTGAAACCCGTGGGGGCGGAGTTTCGTGTGACATCATCACACCTCCCACGTAATCACGCAGTAGGTAGAAAACCAGGAAGAGGCCCAAAAAGCGCTGAAGAAAACATGCATTATATAATTGAGAAGGCAGCGAAACAATAAGAAGCGAGCGAGTGACATATACAACCATATTCATGAGTTCTGCTACTTCGGAAACAAAGCATGATGTAAACCTAAAATTTAAATTAAGTTCATAGACAGGCTGCCGCTGGCGTTTGTAATTTAGTGCCTGCCCATATAAGGCCGTCCGTCAGCGGCAATCCAATAGAAACACTGCCACGGGTAAATATTCACGGGTGAAGGACCGTGCTTATGCAGAGGAAGATGAGATGGTCAGGGTGGTGTTTGGCACAAACTCAGCGAAACTGCGAGAGAAAGTTTTAAGTGCCGGGACTTAGGTAACATTAGATACAGCCATGGACATAGCACGACATGGCACCAGCACAGCTGGGAAACTTCGATGCATGTACACCGAGCGGCTCACGTGAACTGACGCAGTGCACAGACAAAAAGCAACAGTTCCAAAGAGCGCTGAACAAAAACCGAATTACACAATTGAAAAGGCAGCAAAAAAATATGAAGCGTCTGATACATACAAGCATATTATTCATAACTGCAGCTACTGCAGAAACAAAGCACATGGTGGAAAAAGTGGATGTCCCGCTAAAGGAAGACAGTGTTAAAAAAAAAACCCGTGCATGCAGTGTGTCAGGTCTCAGATAAAGAAGAAGACGAGCTGTTTATTGATGCAGTAAGAAACGAATCTTTTTCATAGCTTCTTTAACACACTACGTCTCCGCTGCGATACCCGGGTATATATATATGTATATATATACCCCGATCTACATACTCGAATAATGAATACTTTATTCGCAATCAATTATTGTTTTGGTAAAGCCATACTCAGTGTATTCATTAGATGAACGGTAAAAAAGTAAGAGCGAGGGGAGGGTGACTTATTGAGGCATGCAGGCAAAACCACAATAGCACGCGGGCTCGATGTACAAAAAAATATATCTTTTCAAGTTCTATTTAGTCCATATGTGTCAAACTCAAGGGCCACGGGCCATATCCGGCCCAGCGTGTAATTATATCCGGCCCGCGAGATCATTTTATATACTGTATTATTGTTATTAATGGCCCGGGTATATGAAGCGCTGGTAACACAATAAACTACAGATCCCATAATGCAGCGCTTCAGCTGCCTTGCCGAACACTTACCGCGTTAATCAAGTCTAGCTTATAACTTGCACAGTTATTGTGAAGCTAGTCCACACGATGCTGAAGAGAAAAGGTGATTCTGAACATAGAGCCTTTAAAAACCGATGGGAGGCTGAGTATATGTTTACTGACATTGCCGGTAAACCCGTGTGTCTCATTTGTGGAGCTAATGTGGGTGTAATTACAGAATTTAATCTAAGACGGCACAATGAGACAAAACATCAAGATAACCTGAAAGACCTGAATGCAATGCAGAAGATACAGAAAGCAGAAGAATTAAATAAGAATCTGACACTTCAGCGGACGTTTTTACCCGTGCACAATCACAAAGTGATTTCAAGTGAAGCTGCTTTTATGGGAGACACAAATGCACCAGTGCCACTTGCCCCACTTTCCCTGTTGCCAAGTAATGTTGAACCAAGTCGTCACTACGGTGTTCCCAAATACGCACTTTGCTGATAAACTGAGCGCACTGAGTTTGCACGGCGCTTTGGTGACTTTGAAGAACAAAAAAAGTCCGTCTACATGCGGCTCGAACCTTGTGCATGTTTGGTAGCACATATCTGTGTGAGAAGCTCTTCTCAGTGAT
>JANRMT010062835.1:44402639-44415200 GCA_026402145.1 Polypterus bichir lapradei
TATATATATATATATGTATATATATATATATATACAGTATATATATAGTATATATAAATATAAATACATATATATATACAGTATATATATATTTATATATACTGCATATGCAGTACCCTTCACTATTATTGGCACCCCTTGTAAAAATTAGTAAGAAGGGTTATAAAAAAAATCACTGATGAAGAACTGTAAAAATGAGAAACATCTGACTTTTAACACTAGAATCCCTGAAGCTTACGATAAACTCATCATCCTTGGCCACCTTAAATTTCTTCGCACCTCTCTTCATCAGCGTCTTTTGTATTGAAATGTGTTGAACATTACAAGTAGAAGGCAGTCTGCTCTCCCATTCCCCCTAATGATGTAGCTGAGTCTGTCGCAAAATTCACAGAGCTCAAGTCTCTTTATCTGGGAGTGAGGTGCCTGGAGTTGTATAGCGTAAATAATATACAGTATCGTTATTTGAAATACATACATTTCATGTGTGTTCCATGTCTACAACAATTTGTGTAGTGTCTATTAGCCAGCAAAATGGCTGTGAAGAAGCTGTCTGTTGTTAAAAGTTCTGCCTTTGTCCAGAAACAGCTCCATGCGCTTTATGACCATAGACTCGGAAAGTCATTGCCCTGAGTTGTAACTCAAAACACAGTTCTCAACAAAACATTGTCAGATGTCCGAGATCGCAGCAAATCTTTCATTTTTCACACATTCTGCACGGGTGTTGTTGTCAAAGCGCAAATGCTGCATGGTAGTCTGATAGCGGACATGGGACATTGTATCTTTGTTTGCCAGTTGTGATCGAAAGAAAGTCACAAATACAAAAATAAAGGTTTGGGGACCATCCCGTATATTGGCGTGCAGACAATATTGAAAAAATGCAGTGATTCAAAGTTCTGAAAGTACAATGAACGATTTTACTGAAACAAAATAGCGGTTTTATAGAACAAAAAACAGGTGACAGGAAATGGTTGGCAAAATGGTGACGTGGCAACAGGAACCAGAAGCGACGTAATTTTCAGGAGCCGGAAGTGAGGTGGTTTGTGGGTACCGGAAGTGACATCATCAATGTTGGCCGGAAGTGACATCATTGCGGCCATTTTGAAAACCCGGAAGTTGCGGGATTATTTCTCTTCTTGTTTCCTGTTGGCAAAAGAGAGTTCAGGTAAGTACCACGTGACAACCCCTTAGGTTGTTTAACCAAATAGTCGACAAGTCCTTTTCGTTCCTTTATTTCATAAGGACCTTGCCAGTGTGCCAACAATTTTGAATGGGAGTTTGGGACGAGCACTATTACACGATCACCAGGGACAAACTCCCGAATGGTGGTGTTTCTATTATAATAACAAGCTGCTTGTGCTTTTTCTAAATTGTCTTTTAAAATAGGTCTAATTTTCTCAAGTCTATCGCGTAATTGCGCGATATATTCGAGAATATTTGAAGTAGAGAGGACCTCATCTTCCCATCCTTCTTTTAACATATCCAAAAGCCCTCGGGGTTGTCTTCCATACAATAACTCAAAAGGAGAGAATCCTGTAGAGGTCTGTGGGACTTCCCGGTATGCAAACAAAACAAGAGGAAGCAACTGATCCCAGTTTCTTCCATCCACGCTAACTACCTTACGTAACATCTGTTTTAATGTTTGATTAAAACGCTCCACCAACCCGTCAGTTTGGGGATGATAGACTGACGTTTTCAGATGTTTTATATGCAGTAATTTAGCAATTTCCCTGAACGTCTCCAAAGTGAAAGGAGTCCCTTGGTCTGTTAAAACCTCTTTGGGGATCCCAACACGAGTGAATATCCCTACTAACTGCCGTGCGATGGTTTTTGTATTAGCTGAGCGCAAAGGAACAGCTTCTGGAAAGCGAGTGGCATAATCAACTAATACTAAAATATATTTAAATCCTTTTAACGAGGGTTCTAACGGTCCTACGAGGTCTATTCCGACTCTTTCAAATGGGATATCAGTAAGGGGAAGGGGAACGAGAGGAGCTCGAGTCCGTCTGGGAATCTGGCGAAGTTGACACTCCGGACAAGAAGCGCAAAATCGCCTGACTTCCTCATTAATTCCCGGCCAATAAAATCGGAGCTTTATCCTCTCTAAAGTTTTATCGAAGCCCAAATGGGCTCCCAGAAGGTGAGTATGTGCTAATTCACACACTTTTCGCCAAAAAGTGCGTGGGATTAACAATGATGCTCGCACTTCACCCTCGTGTTCTGCCACTCGGTATAACAAATCATTTTTAATAACAAAGAACGGCGTGGGTGGCATGGGATTCAGAGTCGTATAACCCTCGGTGGACACTATAGCATTCCTAGCAAACTTTAAGGAATCATCATTCCACCGTTCTCTTTTAAAGGATGAGGGTATTAGAAGGAATTGGGACGTTAAAGCTTGAATTGGGTCTTGCACGACCTCAATGGGAGGGGCTACTGCCTCCACGTCCTCCACGTTAACTGTATTAGCTCCCGCAGAGGACGATGGGACATCGATTTCTTCGCACTGGGTGCTAGTATCCGCCCGTGCTACTGAGGGACATGATGTGGAGGCAGTCGGATCAGTTTGTTCCATCATTAAGCCTAAATATTTCTTCGGTACAGTTACATTTTTACCACTAATAATTTTATTCCAGTCCCTACCAAGTATAACTGGAAACGGAGGATCCTGTAACACAGCCATGGCCATACTTGTTAGATTTCCATTTACTGTCACAATACATCTGGGTGTTTTATAATACCGGATATCTCCGTGAATACATTTTAGACTGGTTTTTATTTTAGTCCACTGTTGCGGTAAAACGAAATGGGTAGCAACAATAGAAATGTTACTCCCGGAATCAAACATTGCCCTTACCTTTCTGCCATTTATAATAACTGCACCTGCATAGGGAAGAGACAAAGGGTTATTCACGGTGGCACAGTACCTTTCTCCCCTTACCAGCGAACAATCCATTGGTTCAAAGGAGCAGCTAGGAGACAGATGTCCAACCTCCCCACACTTGTAACAGCGGGGAAGATTGGCTGGTCTGTCCCTTCTACGGATGGCAGGTTCGGGAGCTTGTCGGGGGGGCTCAGGAGCTGCCCCACATGCCTGTTGGGTTCAGCGAGAGAACCGTTCTGATCGCCCCGATTTGCAAGCTGCCCAGTGACACTCCACGATTTTTATAAGAGAGTCCATGTCCTCGTAAGTGTGTTTCCGGACTTGCTGGGCTATGTGTTCGGGGAGGGCATGAGCAAAGGTCTCACACGCTAGTATTTCGGCCATCTTATGAGAGTCATTGACGTCAGGCCGTAGCCAAAGACAGACCTTTCCCTAGGCTTCAAAGCCCTGGGTTCTCAGTGGCCTCTCAGGGTCAAATCGCCACTCCCTCCACTCTCTTGCCTGCTGCTCCAGAGATACGCCGTAGCGTTTAAAGACCTCTAGTTTGAGAGCGTCATAATCAGCAGCCTGCTCCTCAGTTAAATCATAATAGGCCCTCTGTGCCATTCCCTTCAGGTAGGGAGCCAGTTGGTACGCCCACTCCGACCTCGGCCATGCGTTCTGCTTAGCGGTACGCTTGAAGATCAAAAAATATGTTTCGATGTCATCAGATTCAGTGAGAGTTGTCAAAGCAATGAGTGGTGACCGAGCGACCTCTGTCCGTATCCTAGCTGCCGAACGAGCCTCCGATTCCGCCAACTGAGTCCTGGTCTCCCCCATCTGAATTTTTAGGGTCTGTAAATCTCCCATGATCGTGGAGAGAACGGTATTCAGGTCTTGTTCTTCTGACATCTTGAACAATTAATCCTGCCGGCTACGCCAATTGTGATCAAAAGAAAGTCACAAATACAAAAATAAAGGTTTGGGAACCGTCCCCATATATTGTCGTGCAGACAATATTGAAAAAATGCAATGATTCAAAGTCCTGAAAGTACAATGAACGATTTTACTGAAACAAAATGGCGGTTTTATAGAACAAAAAACAGGTGACAGGAAATGGTTGGCAAAATGGTGATGTGGCAACAGGAACTGGAAGCGACGTCATTTTGAGGAGCCGGAAGTGAGGTGGTTTGTGGGTGCCGGAAGTGACGTCATCAATGTTGGCCGGAAGTGCCGTCATTGCGGCCATTTTGAAAACCTGGAAGTTGCGGGATTATTTCTCTTCTTGTTTCCTGTTGGCAAAAGAGAGTTCAGGTAAGTACCACGTGACAACCCCTTATCTCGCGATGTTTTACTCACCTTTAGGCTCTTTGACTGCCTCCTAATCGTACCTCCGTGACACAGTACAACAGATAGTTCTGAGCAGGCATCAATGACAACACCAACTGTGGTCCTCGCTGCTCTTGTGAAAAGAATGGAGATAAATACCATCAACTCAGAGAGGGAGAGGCAAGTTCGTTGTACCACGTGAACATTATTGACAGAATAAAACTGAATAATAAAAAAACAAGCGCTAACTTTTACAAGTAGCCAAAATTTACACCGGGTGTTACAGACTCAAATCAAATTATGTTTTTATTATATTATAGTAATAATAATTGCAGCTCACTACTCAAAATGCGGAGTGCACAGCCTCGAACCCAGAACTATTGGGTTGTAAGGCTGCTGTTTTTACTGCTACACCATTCAAGAATACATATCAGTTTCCTGTCAATTGACATGGAGTTTGGGTTTTTCACTTGAATGATTTTTTTTCTTTGGTTATATTTTTGAATGATAGCGCAAAGTTTATTTGATATTTGGACTAAAGTCTTCACACATTATACACTTCACTTCATTATTAGTATAACATGGAAAACGTTTCTGTTATAGCCATGTTTTCAGCAGTTCCTGTCATCCTATACTTACACAGATTGTTGTAGACACGGAACACACAAAAGACGATGATGGAGAGGTGCAAAGGAATTTAAGGTGGCCCGGGATTACGGGTTTTTTTTGTATGCTTCAGGGATTCTAGTGTTAATTGAAACAAGTTCATTCAAAGAAAAACAAAGCCCTCATCGTGTACTGAAGTGACTTTAGCTGCAGGTGGAAGCTGCCGTTGCACATTACGTAACTGATCTTTTCCTAAATAAGGAGTAGCATTGCACATGTACTTTGTCAGCAAGCCTATGTCGATCAAACACAGGAAGTTCTGCAGTCTACTTGTAACTTTATGCTTTAGGAAGATAACTAAATAAATACAGGTAAAAAAACATTTGATGTGGCTTTTGTGTAAGTAACATATAAATGTTTTTTTTTTATATAAAGAACATCAAAAACGTAATTGCAAACAGAACTTTGCACGATACCTTGATGAGCTCTGTAGGCCCTGCTGTTTCATTGTAGGACTTGTGTGTGACAGATTCACGGGCAGGATGATGCCCAACTTCTTGCTGCATCCAAACAGCGCCTTTATGCCTGGTACAGCTGCGTTGTTCTTATGTGTGACTGGACGGTTATTGTGGGGAGAGCTTTTGTTTTCTTTCTCCGATGTAGAACCCTCATCCTCATCTGAGTTCACCTCTGTTGCACTACGTATTTATTTGAAAACTAACAGTGTCAGATCAGAGGAAGCGTGAATGTGACTGAGAGAATAAAACTGAATAATGAAAAAAGAATGATAACCTTTACAAGTACAATACAGTTATACTGGCTATTGCAGACTCAAATCAAATGTATGTTTTTATTCTATAATAGCAACAATAAGAGCAGCTCACTACTCAAAACGGTAAATGCAGCAAGGACTCAGAATCGAACCCTTAGTCTCTTAATTATGAAACAGCAGTTCTTACCTCTGCACCAGCCAAGCAGTCGTATCAGCATCATATCCTAACCTAATTTCTTTTTCTTCGGTTGTACTCTTGAATAAAAGAACACTTGTTTTGTTATACCTTTTGTGAAAGTGTTTATTTGATATTTGTACTTCAGTCTTTACACAATATGGACTTCATGTCAAAATTTTGTCATTAGTACTATAACATGAAAAAAGCTTCTGTTTTAGCTATGTGTTCAATATTTCTTGCCTCGCATTTCCTGTCATCCTACATTTACCCAGATCATTGAAGACACAGAGCACTCATGAAATGCATATGTTCCAAATAACAATATATTATTTACCCTATGCAACTCCAGGCATCTCACACCCAGATAAACCCAGACTAGAGCTGGGAGAACTTTTTGTCCAATTTGAGCTACGTCAGTGGGGAGGATGTGATAGCAGGCTGCTTGCTGCTAGTGCTGATTGCCACATTTGCAAAACAGACACTGAGGAGGTGAGAAGGAATTTAAGGTGACCCAGGATTACAACTTTTTTTCGTAGGCTTCAGGGATTCTAGTGTTAACACACGTAGTTGAGATAAGGAAAGGAAATTGAATAAGCAGAAAAAATCTCTGAGAAAAATCTCAGAATTGTGTATTACATTCCTATGTTCAAGGTGCTGCGAGGCAGCATTTGGGCTACTGTACTTATAGTAAATTGATATTGTATTCTATTGCATTATTGACTTATATTGTTTAACAGTATAATGCAGCATTCTAAACTGCAGTATTTTAATTATGTTTCTAAAATCACCGTAGTGTCAGAAATGCGTCAGTGTGTGTCATTTTTGACAGCTGTCTGTATAGCAAGGAGCAAGAAACAGCATACTATTGATGAGGTAATTAATTCTATCACATATTGTTGAGATGAGTTGGTTGATGATTGGGCCCCACGCCGCAAGGTGAGAACAGTTCTACTCTTCAGTGGCATAGTAAGTTCTAGAATCTGGGAGCATGCATTGATGTAAAAAAGTCAATGAACTGAAATACTATGTGAATGTGAACACTTTGCTTTACAACCTGAAAGTCAAATAATGTCAGTGCTGCTCAGCTCAAATATTATGTGTGGCATCTTAGGGAGAAATATATTATTGAATTGATTTTGTTATGTCAAGATGTAGAAGCAGAACAACAAAGAGAAGATTTTTTTATATGTTGAGTGATTATGTAGATAAGCACAAACTAAGCTGTAGAAAGCATGTGTCTGTCTGCACTGATGGTATACCAGCCATGACTGGTCAGGAAAGCAGTGCAGTTGTAGAAATAAAAAGATTACAGCCACTCTTTGCATAATGCACAGACAATTCTGTACCTACAATGCATTTGAGCCAGATTTAAATTTTTTGTGCTTATGACAGTTATTATAGGAGTCAGTGATGTGAAACAGCGACCATTATATTCTTTCCTTTTTGTCCTATTATGCTCAGAGATGAGAGCTAAACACAACATCTTGCTGTTGGTTATTCTGGCTATCCTTGGCAAATGGCTGTCATGAAGTTTTTGATCTTCAAAATGAGCTGTAAAGGACAGACCATATTGACACATTTTTTCAGATCAAGAGTGGTTCACCAAGATTACTTATTTGACAGATGTGTTTGTCAGCCCTGTAGATGATATTTGAAACTGTAAGTACAGGCACATACTGTAATTTTAAAAAATTAAAAAAAATGTTCCACTTAAGCATGGTGGTGCTCTTGCCAGAAAGGATAGTGAATAGGACTGGCATTTGTGGGCTTCCTCCCACAGGGCAAAGACATGTTCTTTAGGTGCATAGGTGTCACTTAAGTGGCTGTAGTGTACGAGTGTGTTCACCCTGCGATGGACTGCTGCCCTGTCCAGGGATTAACACTGCTTTGCACCCTTTGCTTAATGGGATAGGAGCCATCCCCCTGCAACCCCCTGAACAGGATTAAGCAGGCTTAGAAAATTGTATGGTGTGCTATAGTTTTACCTAAGAACTCAGTTTCCCATTGCAAATTAATGTGTGCCATGATTGGGAAAAAACATTGCCAGTCTACCAGCTTCTGTACTGGTTATTTATGCTTGCTCTAAATGTATTGCTTATGTTTTTTTAATAAATATCATTAAGATTATTTATATGTAACAATCTGTTCTGTTATTTGTTTTTAGAAAATTGGAGGTACGTGTCAGTGTAAATGATGGGCAGGCTTTCATCTCCGGTGGAATCACAATTACTGCCACATCTTGCGTAAGTTGGAATAAAAGTAAATAAGTAAATATTTTCTACTGTTATATATATATATATATATATTGTCACACACGTGTGCATGGGAGGCAGCTGAAGGGCTTAGAACATACTGCTTATACATCTGCCCGGGGGGGGCGGGGTACGCTGACGCTCTTTCTGAGTTCTCTACAGGTCTTACCCGGGAAATCTCACCAGGAGCCGCCATTTCCAGGAAGGACTCATCACTTCCGGTTCCGGCCCCCAGGATGAGGTCACTTCCGGTTCCGGCCCCCAGGATGAGGTCACTTCCAGTTCCGGCCCAGAGGACGACATCACTTCCGCCCTCTGTACTATAAAGCACACTGCCTTTGCTCTGGCAGGCAGTTCTGTTTTGGACTCTGTTGTTTAAACATGTATACAATGCCTCAAAGACATTTGCAGCCAGGAAACCGAATTAAACGGGTGGCTGCCCCAAACCTTTCCATGCCTCTGGTCTCCACTTATTACAGTGGCGTAGTCGGCAGGATGGTGTCCCCGAAGCACCAGGGACACGAACTTCCACGGAACCAGGTGGGTGAGTACCGGGGCCGAGTTTCGGAGCAGGGAGTGCGCCGGATGGTCAGGAAGGATGCGGTGCAGGCTCTGCTCCACGAGCATAACCCGGGGCTAACAACTCATCTCGTGGAGAAGGTAGAGGGGACCCACAGGCGTGGGCTGGCTTCTGGGGAACACACACGAGTGGCTCAGTATGCTCTCCTGCGCAGGAAAGCCGAGCCGCCCATCGGGACCAAGGTCCCTGTTAACGATGGGTTGTCCCCAGGCCAGCAGGTGAAGGAAATATTAGACTGGGAGTTTAACCCAAGTAAAGGGCTGTCAGAGCAGGCTATGGCTCTCTGGCAACAGGTGGGGGAGTGGCTACGGCCATTTGACTTGAACCCCTTACAAATAGTGCAGCAAGTGGCCTGTTTTTTGCTGCTACAGCGGCTACCCCAGGATTTTGCCCAGCCGGCCTGGGGCAAATTTCATTCTATGGACGAGTTGGTACAACTCTTGCAAACCCAGAGGCCGGCTGTGAAACATGGGAGGGCGGAACAGTCGCTTTGTGGACTAACCGGGAGCTATGTCCTACTAAAAGAGTCCCTTCCACACAATCCGGAGCCTGTTCCGAAATCGCCGGGCCGTCTGGCTTACGACCTGTCGGGGAACAAGGCGGACCGTAGGGGACAATGGCAGGGTTGTTTGTGTGCCCTTAGCAATCCCCTGGCGGATAAACATACGGGGGAGCTTCTCATCAATGGACATAAAATAACAGCTCTGTTCGATTCCGGCAGTAACGTGTCTGTCGTTGCTCGCCGTTTTGTTCTACCGCAACAATGGATTAAAAATAAGACCAGTCTAAAATGTATACACGGAGATATCCGCACGTACAAAACCGCCCGGTGTTACGTATGTCTCGGAGGAACCCTTCGGCAGCTTACCGTAGCGGTACATCCGGATCCTCCGTTTCCCGTAATCCTCGGGCGAGACTGGTCTAATAGTAACAGCGGTAGATTAGAAAGCATTCCCCATAAAGCTTATGGCCTCGTTATAGATGACAAAGATTCATCTCCAGCTGCTTCCACACCGTGTAATCAGCCGACAGGGAGTGGGGCGGTAGGCCAAGAGAACGGCGAAGACATTCCCGGACCGTCGCGGGCTACTACGTCATCCACTGGCGCCCCGGCAGCGAGGGAGGAATCTCCGCCCCTTGAGGTCAGACCGGACCCTCTCTCTGACTTGTTCGTTCAGTTTAGAGCAACACCGGCTTCTTTCAAGAGAGAACAGTGGAATGATGACTCTCTGAAACACATAAAGAATGCAGTGGTTCTCGTTAACGGCCAACGCACGCATCTGCCCATGCCACAGGGACCTCACTTTGTCATTGATAATGAGTTGTTGTATCGGGTCGCTGAACATGAGGGGAAGGTCCGGAAGTTGTTGCTAATCCCGCGGACCTACCGGCGGCAGGTTTGCGAGTTAGCCCACTCCCACCTTCTTGGAGGCCATCTAGGCTCCGATAAGACTTTAGAGCGAATTAAGCTCCGTTTTTTCTGGCCGGGGATTAATGAGGAGGTTCGCCGCTTTTGCATTTCCTGTCCGGAGTGTCAACTACGGCAAATTCCTAGGAGGGACCGTGCTCCTCTGGTCCCCCTTCCCCTTATTGACATTCCCTTTGACAGGATTGGGGTTGATTTAGTAGGACCCCTAGAGCCCTCAGCCCGAGGATATAAATATATACTCGTCCTCGTGGATTATGCAACCCGATTCCCTGAAGCCGTTCCGTTGCGCTCGGCTACCACAAAAAATATTGCACGGGAACTAGTAGGAGTCTTTTCACGCGTAGGCATTCCTAGAGAAGTCCTGACGGACCAAGGAACGCCTTTTACCTCGGAAACGTTCAAGGAGACTGCCAAGTTACTGAAAATAAAGCATTTAAAAACCTCGGTGTATCATCCTCAAACCGATGGGCTAGTGGAGAGATTTAACCAAACTCTCAAGCAAATGCTACGTAAGGTAGTCAGCAAGGATGGGAGGAATTGGGACCAACTCCTCCCCCTTGTCCTCTTTGCCTACCGGGAAGTTCCTCAAGCCTCTACGGGGTTCTCTCCATTTGAATTATTGTACGGAAGACAACCCCGGGGTTTATTAGATATTCTAAAAGAGGGCTGGGAAGGGGAGGCACAGCCCTCCACTAATATTTTGGAATATATCGCCCAATTGCGCGATAGATTTGATGCAATAAGACCGATTCTAAAAAGTCGTATAGAGGAGGCGCAATCGGCACAGGCCCGCCTTTATGACCGTGGCACGACTCTCCGGGAGTTCCAACCGGGGGATCGCGTCATGGTGTTGGTACCCACTTCTCACTCCAAACTGCTCGCACATTGGCTAGGCCCCTACGAAATTAAGGAGAGGAAGGGATTGGTCGACTATTTGGTGAAACAGCCCAATCGCCGACCAGCCGAGCGAGTGTATCATGTGAACCTGCTGAAGCCGTGGAAGGAGAGGGATCCCGATCCCTCCTCCGGACAGCCCTGCTCTCTCTTCGCTGAAGTAAGTTCCCTTAATTTCGGCGAGCAGCTATCTCCCAGACAGAAACAGGAGCTCGAAGCAGCTATCCGCTCTGTCCCAGAGGTGGTTAGTGAACAACCAGGTCGGACCTCTCTGATTGCGCACGACATATTGACTGACCCGGGGGTGATCGTCCGTGAGCGACCCTACAGACTCCCGGAGGCAAAGAAAGTAGAAGTGGAACTGGAAATCAAGCGAATGCTGGCACTAGGAGTAATCGAGGAAAGTAGTAGTCCCTGGTCCAGTCCCATCGTCTTGATTGCTAAGCCTGACGGCAGTTGGAGGTTTTGCAATGACTTCCGTCGGCTCAACCAAGTTTCCCGATTTGATGCTTACCCCATGCCTCGCGTGGATGACCTCCTCGAGAGACTGGGCCCAGCCAAATTCTTGACTACACTTGACATGACAAAGGGGTACTGGCAGGTTCCTTTAACGGAGTCCGCGAAGGAAAAAACCGCGTTTAGCACTCCTAGCGGACACTGGCAGTATCGTGTCCTTCCATTCGGGTTACACGGGGCGCCTGCGACTTTTCAGCGTCTGGTGGACAAAGTGCTCCGGCCCCATAACTCGTTCTGTGCTGCCTATCTGGATGACGTCGTCATCTATTCCGGCACCTGGAAGGAACACGTACAGCAGGTCTCTGCAGTATTACGGACATTGGGGGAGGCCGGGCTCCGAATCAACCCTAGGAAATGTTTCTTTGGGTTGAGAGAAGCCAAATATTTGGGCTACCTAGTGGGCCGGGGTACTGTGAGGCCACAGTGTTCCAAGTTGCAAGCCATAATGGCCTGGCCCCGTCCGCAAACCAAGCGGCAAGTCCAATCCTTTCTCGGTTTGGCCGGGTACTACCGCCGGTTTGTGCCTCGCTTCTCCGAGAGAGCGGCGCCCTTGACCGATTTGACGAAGAAAAGAGCTCCTAATACGGTGGTATGGTCTGATAAAGCGGGGGCTGCATTCAGTGACTTAAAAAGGGCTCTGACTTCAGCACCTATCTTAATTTCCCCTAACTTCTCTCGTCCTTTTATCCTCCAGACGGACGCTTCGGACACAGGCTTGGGAGCCGTGTTGAGCCAAAGCGTCGACGGTGTTGAACACCCCGTTATGTACCTGAGCCGGAAACTGTTGGACAGGGAGACCAGGTACGCGGCGGTGGAAAAGGAGGCTCTGGCGATCAAATGGGCGGTGACTCAGCTGCGGTACTACCTCTTGGGTCGCGTGTTCACTCTGGTGACGGATCATGCACCCCTGAAGTGGATGGCCCTTCACAGGGAGTCGAATCCACGGGTCACGAGGTGGTTTCTCGACCTGCAGCAGTACAAGTATACGCTCGTTCATCGTCAGGGGTCTCTGCACGCCAACGCCGATGCCCTCTCCCGGGCCCACGACCTCTCGGTGCAGGTCGCCCGACCCGACGGGTCTGGGCTGAGGGGGGAGTCTTGTCACACACGTGTGCATGGGAGGCAGCTGAAGGGCTTAGAACATA
>JANRMT010062835.1:44430200-44451161 GCA_026402145.1 Polypterus bichir lapradei
ATTTAAAAACTGCATTTTGTGTTTACTTGTGTTATATTTGACTAATGGTTAAATGTGTTTGATGATCAGAAACATTTTGTGTGACAAACATGCAAAAGAATCAGAAATCAGGAAGGGGGCAAATAGTTTTTCACACCACTGTATATGTAGATATATATATGTATGTATATATATGTGTGTGTGTGTATATATATATATGTGTATATGTATAGATATGTATATATATATGTTTATATGTGTGTGTATATATACATATATATTTATATATATATATATATATATATATGTGACAGCAACACTCATCACTCACAACAGTGACAAAACAATTACATTGACAATCATGTTACGTTATTTTCAAAATGTTTCATTTTCTTTTTCATTACTTCTTTAACACACTACTTCTCCACTGCAAAGCGCGGGTATTTTGCTAGTATATATATATATATATATAGTAATTAGGACTGTGAAATCATTCAAATTTTTAATTGCAATCAATCACACAGTGTAACTCGATTAATCTTAGTTTATCGTGTGTTTAACTAGTAGTTAAGCAATGTCCAGTAGTCCCCTGAAAATGTGACTGCTCTTCAACTTCTTAGTTGATGAAACTGTAAAGACATGTGACTTTCATATTAATCCTTTGACATGTGACACAGTTGTCCCATGTGAAGGCAATTTGTAAGAATTGTTAGACTTTGGTAATGAAGTCTCTCAGCCTTGTATCTTCAGTTATTTTTAGAGGTCTTGTCGTTGGTTGTGAGAAGGATAGGACTTGAAAGAAATGTTGAAATGAAAGTAGTCTGGACATACCTGTTATAAGAATATACTTACCCCTTCTTCACAGCTTATGGTTAATGGGTTTGACACCCCACCTTTTCTTTTTTCGTCTTAAAATCAGTAATACCAGGCAAAACTCTTCTTCCATTAGCAGAATCTAATTCCTCTGCTGTGGCATTTATAAGTATGTGACTTTGACTAAACACTGTCACCTACTGACTAGGAGAATATCAACACATCAGTCAAATGAACTGCAACAAGTATAAATGTGTTTTAGTCACTGACAGCGTGCAGTATGTGCGCAGCCTCCATGCGGTAAATATAAACAAGGCTTGCGAGAGTAAGGAAACCATCATTTGAAAGTAGGCGATATACCATTTGATCTAATATACCTGATAAAATTATTCCTGCAGTATGGATTTAAAAAAAAATTGTATTCTAAAGATAAGCAGAAAATTGCAAAAATATTTTAACATTAACCATATTCAACTCAAAATGTGAAAATCTGTATATGTAAAAGCAAAGGGAAAATGTGATTTAATGTTGGAATAATATGATAACTCTGTTTAGCTATTATTATCATAAAGCATTTTGAGATACTTACATGAAAATGTGCTTCATAAGTTGCTGCTGTTGTGGTTATTACTATCTTAAAGATGTAAGTTCAATATTTTTTAACTTGATGTTATTTCTTCACAAAGATGGTATATATTTGTTTGCCTTGCATTCTGAATTATTCTAATTGTGTTCTAAAGTTAAGCTCTTTCTATAAATTAAAAAAAAATCTTTTGCCCATCCTCGTGCTTTGCATTGGAGACTATGGGACACAGAGAAAAGGTTTAAAAACTTACTAAATACATCCATGTTCATAGTGTGCTGGTTTTTAGTCTTTTTGTCTTGTTTATTTTTTTTTTGTTTGATGCAATTTCATGATGTTTCTGGGATGGCCTTCACATACATGACCACATGATAAGCGTGTCATTTCATGTGAGTGAGATCAGATATCCTAGGTGCAATTTTCCCCTATCAAAGGCTGCTGTTATTGTTGGAGGTGCTCTTATTTCAACAAACATTTTAAAAGAACATTCATCTTTCTCACTTGAAAGATGCCCCGTCTATTAATTGGTTGTCCGATAATTGACTTTATCCCAAGCTTGTACCATCCAAGTGTATAATGCTACTTTCTGTGAATTAAATACATATACTGTCTGATCATGTTTAACATTAGAAAACATAACCTGTATTAATCTAGCATAGAGTGCTACTTACTTTGATAGTATTTAATGAGTAGATTAAAGTTATCTTTAAAAGCCATTCTGGAAATGTTTCATCAAAATTGCATTTAAAGGTATGTGAACATGCCTCAGTTACTATACATGAACCCAAAGTTTTTAAAGTAGGAAAAAAAATGTAAATATTCTTCAAAAATGCAATACAGGGCAAGACATAAAGCAGCAGTGTCTGTTGGTAGTAAAATTATTTGTGCTGTATTTGTAGCAGCAGGTGGTTTATGATAAAATCTGGCACAAAGGGTCAGATGCATTTCTGCAAGACAAGAGCTAGCGATAGGCCCCTTGTTGCTTATCTGCATCTGATTGAAAATAATTAACTCCTTAGGAATGTATGAGTGGGGACAACTTGGATTCTGTGAACTTTATCCAATCAATTAAAAGGTAAATGACACTGCCAAGTGTCCCAAAGAGCTACTGTCAACAAGTTGAAGTTTATTTTGATTAGATGCTTCTGTGTTCATGTACAAGTCTTGTGCAGTTAAACATAAGAAAATGTAGGTGTGCAGCCGTGGGGCCAGTAAAATTCAAAGGGTACTGCTGTAAGCTGCTCAATTATACTGATATAATTTAGATTCTCTAGACTGATTAAAACGTCTGTAATTCTGTATTTCAGGTTATTAAAGATCCTCCACCACCTCCTCCACCAAAAGCTCCAGTAAGTACCAAATTAATTTATAAAGCTTGAAGTAAAAGTGGAATCATATTTATTTGCCAGTTGATGGTTGTCTGTAGATTCATAATGTTAATTAACGTTAGTCATTTCTTTTGGATAAAAACAAGTCATACTTATTTACCAGTTTTCTTTAGTGGCAGTAATTTTCTTACAAGCACAATTTTACAGTACAGTAGGATAAAAGTATTGTTACTATTTTTCAGTTAGAGAAATAAAAATTGAAGTAATTTACCCGGGGTCAGAGATGAAAGTAGAAATTGAACCTGTGGCCTTGTAGTATAAAGTTCAATATGCCTTAGGAATTTGGCCTCGCAGCTAAGAGTAATTTAATCCATTATAATGTACAGCATATGGGTCTATCTAGGCATTTTGTAAGGTTTTTTACAGGTCTTTTCTAACTGACAAGGAGCTACACTGGACTCTAAAATATGTGCTTTGTAATTCTCTGCAAAAACACATATGTTTCCTAAAATAAAGATGGACTTTTTAATCAGCTTTATTTTAGCCATTGTCGTAAGCAAGACAAAAAGAGCCACGAAAAGGTTTGGGGCAGTCACCCACATATTGTTCCTGGCTGCAAAAATGGATATTAATAATGTAAAGATCTGTATAGACTGGAATCCACAACAGAACTGACTCGATAGAACAAAGATGACGGCTTTAAAGGAGAGCAGAGGAAGTGACATCATCAGTGGAGCCAGAACCAGAAGTGACATCATCGGGGCCAGGCAGGATTTCCCGTAACTGGTCTGCAGAGAAGTGGGAGAAAGAGTTAGCACACTTTGCCACCCCGTGGTCTGGCAAGGAATTACTACCATTCAGGCCCTTTAGCTGCCTCGCATGCACGTGTGTGATACCATATTTGTGTTTTGATCTTTGTATCTGGGGAAGGCTTTCCAATTATGACTTCATTTTCCATACTACCTCATGTAATTAAAAATCTTAATAGCTAGGATTCACTCAAACACATTGTCTGCTTGACTTTGTTTTAATTTCTGAGTCGTATTTGGCACAAACAATGTCAAAGCGTATTGAAAAGGGCAGTTCTGGGTTGTAGATTTTTACTTTAACCAGTCTGTCAATCAGAGGCAAATTTCAACTGGTTTCACTGTTAGTCTGAGTTCTTATTTCCCTGTTTCTGCGCTTGACTAATACATTTAGTTTTTATTGTCTTTTTCTTTCTTTCATTAGCCCCTTATTCATTTACCCACTCTCTGCTTAACACTGCATTTCATACAGTTGGAATTGTTGGTTCTGCACTGAACTTAAGTTCAAACTTTTTGACCCTTACTCCTATGCCTCATGGCATAATGCAGTGTACACTCCTCAAGAGGTCTCTCCAGGTACACTGTGTCTTCTGAATTGTTTCTCCATCCTTTTCCTTTCCTTCTTAGGTTAGATCAACACTTGTCTCTGTGGCATCTCCTTGTAGATGAATGACTGGCACCTTAACCTTACTCCCTCCATACCTTATATGTACCCACTGTTTTCCCACTTTAGATATTTCTCTCGAAATTGTCAGTGTCGTTCTCATAATGTTAGCTTGTATTAGGATGCTCAGAAGAGACTTAAGACATTATTTCCTTATTCATTGTTCGCCTTCTTCCACATAACTTGTCTCTGCCACTTTCCTAGTCTGTGTCTTTTTGACACTTCTAGACTGGATTTTCCTGCTGGCACAGCTTTTAGCAACCACTATCCATCTCTCCTATTATTCTGAATGCTTCTGCAAGACTGAATTTTTGTATCTTTCACTACTCTGGAGGTAAATTTGCTTTAAGAACATTAGAAATGGGTAAATATATGTAAAAAAAGGCCAGCATTACATTAGAACATTAGAACACTCTAGACGAGAACTGGCTGTTCAGCCCAACAAAGCTAGCCAGTCCTATCCATTTATTTCTTCCAAAAAAAACATCAAGTCAAGTTTTGAAAGTCCCTAAAGTCTTACTGTCTACCACACTACTTGGTAGCTTATTACAACTGTCTATTGTTCTTTGTGTAAAGAAAAACTTCCTAATGTTTGTGCGAAATTTACCCTTACAAGTTTCCATCTATGTCCCTGTGTTCTTGATGAACTCATTTTAAAATAACAGTCTCCATCCACTGTACTAATTCCCTTCTTAATTTTAAATAACAGGATTCATACAGTACAGTCTACCCTCTAAAAGCTTTTCATGATATAGGACCTAAGGGACACTAGTCTGTAGTTATTAGGTGAAGAGGCTCCTGCATTCTTTGGAACTGGAGAAATACAAGATTTTTTCCAAAGTAGCAACTGACTTGACAAGTAGCAGAGGATACCACAAAATTGATCAGCATAGGCCTTAGGTACTCGAAAACTAACTCCATCTGGTCCACTGTTTTTATTTTTTCCCTGTGGGCTTCCTCAGTTCTCTTTTCACTCAATTATGGACAGCCCATATTTATATTCAGAGGTGGACTCCTCATCACTTGTCATACCAGTAGAAGTGGTGATGCAATAGAGATGGTGTGAGAGGACCAGCCATTGGAAGGATGTGGTCACACAAAGTGTATTATAAACTGGTTTACGATGTTAGCTTTGCCCACGTTCTCTTCCAGCACCTGAGCCATGGATTAAGTTCAGGAATTATGCACATGGATTTTTTTTTTGCAATCAACATTTTATTATTCTACTATTAGTTTCACTTCTTAATCTAATAGTAACTCCAAAATTAGACAAATGTTATAAATGAGTATGTTTCTTTCAATATTTATAGGAGCCAGAAGAACCACCTTTGCCTAAGAAAAAGTGGGCAACTGTAGATGCTTCGTATTATGGTGGCAGAGGAGCTGGCGGCATTAAAAGAATGGAGGTAACACTTGCAATGTAAATTATCCTACACGATCCAATTTTAAACAATAGAAAAAATCAGAACATTATGGTAATTTTCTCCTTTAGCATGTTACCTCATATTGTTCATGTAAACTAAACTGTTTTTGTTGAATTATCACTTTATGAGTGATTTACTGCTAATTTGATATTTTCTTCAAATAAATATTCTTTAATTTTCCTATATTCCAGGAAGTGTGGCAGTGATATCAGTCTGTAATGCTTTTTTGTTAATTGAGTTTTAAAAATTACAAATTATTCACGTAACGTATAGTGCTAAAATGCCAACTTTCTGACTATGGGTCTTGTTCTTTAGTATATAAACCTATTCCAAGTAAAGATTATCTGATATCATCTAAAAAGATTATATATTATAATATTAAATATATATTCAGAATATGTTGATAAAATTTGATCTTTATTTTTTTCTGATACCCTGTCACACATTTTTCATATATAAATTACAAAGAGATTAAATTAACACCTATCCATTTTTTGAACCATTCTCTGATATAAGAAAGCAGTCAACCCTATACAGAGATCTAGACTGTTGCAGGGAATACCGTCATACTGGCAGATTTTGTGTTGCGGAATAATCTAATATGTATGACTTTAGGCTGTTGTAATGAACAAAATTATATGGAAAAAACCTACACAAGACAGTCAGTGAAAAAGTAAACTCCATACAGACCATTGGCCCAGCCTGGAATCAAGATGGGTTTGTGAAGGCAGCATTGTTAACCTCTTTGCGACCTTGACAATTAGGCTTCAACTTTGGCTCTGTGCATGGATATGTATTGAGATGGAATGACTGTGAAAGAAAATATGTTTTTTGCTCATTTTAAGAAGAAAATAGAAGTATTCCGTTATATTTTTAGAAAACAGATGTTCCAAGTGGATTGACAAACCTCTCACTCTTTAGTCTTGAATAGTCACTAATGTGGTTCTCAATAACATTTTGTTCTTGGCTGCTGATGAAGAACAAAACATTCTCAGATCCACTTAATCCAGTTCAGGGTTACAGGGGGTTGAGCCTGACAGCATCAGGTGAAAGACAGGTAGACCAATATAGGTCCAATAAACACATAATATCTATATGGCAAGATTGCTGATTCACCGTGCCACTCCAACAATAAATGTTTTGTTAATATTCAATAATTTGCAACAGATGACTAAGTGCAATGTTGCCTAATGTTATTAACATAGTAGCTGCTGTTTTCGTCACTGATGAAAAAAAGTTTGAAAAGCATCTTCTTTACTTAATACCGCTTGGACTACAATGTAATATTTTTTCAGTATGATTTTAAATGATAAACAGTTGTATTCAGTGAATTTCAAAAATTAATAATAAATGAAAGTAACAGCAATAAATGTATTTTTATACATTAGCAGTTAATGGATTTAATCATTTTTCAGCCCATAAATGATGCTCTTTACTTATTGACTAATTAAAATAAGTGTTATGAGATATTATTAGTGATTTTGTCACTGTCAGGAGCCCCTTTATGTTTAGCCACATTTTTAAGAACACTGCTCTTGCATTGATAAAAATTGAAAAGAACGTGATGATGTCATAGAAGGAGCTATGAAAGAGTTCATCTTTCTTGGCAAAGTCCTGTTGGATATAGTGACACTGCACTGAACACAGCTTTGATTACTCTGTTGATTAGTGTGACAAGACAGGCAGAGCTATACTATCTTCACTGTTAGTATAAAAGATTGAGGGCTGCTGCCAGTTTAATCAACTCATAATATAAGTTCAATCATGTCGTTCCTTTGTTCAGTGAACTCTGTTGCCTGCCAGTCCCCAAACTAATGAGGTTTAATGTGTGATGTGCCATTCTGACTTTTTAAAGTACTAAGCACTATTTCAGTGGGGTGATTAAGGCAATCTAAGGTGTCTTTGTTCTTGTAAGAGCTAATCTTAGAAGGGTAAAATAAGCTAAACTCATACTAGGGTTTACTTATGTAGAATGGAATACAATTTTCTTTCATAGTTATAGATTATGGTATAGCCTTTCACCCCCTGTAAGTTAATATGAGATAGAACTTTCTTGCTATATCAGTAATACAGTGTGTTAATTGAGTCAGTGTATGTTTGGAATTAGTCTTGTTGCCGGCATGGACTGATAGACCCATTTGCAGTTTGTGAATGGGAAAGGAATACAGTTTTCAGACAGTTTAGAAATGGTTTGATTGCATAAGCAAACTTAAAGAAACGAAACAAGATTCAAGCTATAATAGAACTCTTCTTAAACAAGAACTTTTCTTTACTTTGAAATATCTATTTTTTCTTAATTTTTGTGTGAACTTTTTTACTTTGAACTTTTACTAAAGGTTTTAAAAATGAAGATATTTGATCTGTGGAATTATTTAAATGTGTCACACTATTGCTAGAATCCCATGAAACAAACTAAAGCTGCAGAACTTTGGTAATTTTGGAAAAATGCAGCTACAGTTCAAAAGCAATTCCAGAACAGATAAGTTTTGAAACATATCGATCAGGAAAGTGTTACAATGTCATTTCTAAGGCTCTGGGGCTCCACCACACCAGATTGAGAGTCATTATCTCCAAATAGAAAACATTAGGAACAGTGGTGAATCTTCGCAGGAAAGATTGGCCTGCCAAAATTACCACAAGGGGCACAGTTAAGAATCTTTCAAGAAGTCACAGATTATGCCAGAAAAACATTTAAAGAAATCAAGGTCTCCCTAGCCTCAGCGTAAGTCAGTATTCATGACTTCACAATAAAAAAAGATAGTGAGTAAAAATAAGATTCATAGAAGAGTAGCAAAATGGAAGGAAACCTCTTCTATCCAAGAGTAACATCGGTTCTAGTCTGGCGTTTGCAAAGAAACAACTAGATTATCCCCAGGCATCTTGGAATAATGTTCTTTGGACAGAAGAGTCAAAAGTAGAACTCTTAGAACAACTCAGGCCCCATCATGTCTGACATAAAGCTAACACAGCATTCAACAGTAAGAACATTATTCCTACAAAACCATTTGGGAGTTATTGTGAGCATGTGGGGATGTCTTGCTGTCTCATGACTTACAAGACTTACTATTATTGAAGGAACCATTAATTTTGCACTTATCCAGAATATTCTTAAGGAAAATATTTGGTCATCTGTCTGTGACCTCAAGTATAATTGGATTATGCAGAGGGACGTTAAACCAAAGTGAAAAGGCAAGTCAGCATCTGACTGGCTCTTAAAAAACAAAGTTTCTTAGTCAAAGTCCATACCTTATAGCAGGACCTGAAACAAGCAGTTCACCCTTGCAAACTTGCCAGTGTGTCTGAATTAATGCAGTTCTGCAAAGAAGAGTGGTTGAAAGTCCTCAACAGCAACACGAAAAAAACTGATATAGATAGATAGATAGATAGATAGATAGATAGATAGATAGATACTATCAAATTATAAAAAGGATTTAGTTGTGATTATTGCTGATAAAGGTGTCGCAAGTATTGAAACAACAGGGGCAATTACTTTTTCACATAGGTGATTGGGTAATTGTGTTCCTTGAATAATAAATTAATGGTTTAAAAACTGTAAATGCACTGTTCATTCACTCTGATTCCCTTTCTCTAACTGCATTTTGACTAGAGCTCTGCGGCCATTCATTGTAGATATTGGAAATGAGGCAAACATTTTCTCATAGCATTGTGTGTGAAGTAATAATAGGTAAAAATAAAAGTCTTGACCCATATTTGAATTACATGTGAATCTTATACTGTATGTTCCAAAACTGTGAAAATGGGAAAATCTGTGAAATGGGTGTAACAGCTATATTCTGTGGCATACAGTTCAGTCCATAAATATTTGAACAGAGACAACTTTTTTCTAATTTTGGTTCTGTACATTACCACAATGAATTTTAAATGAAACTACACAGATGCAGTTGAAGTGCAGACTTTCAGCTTTAATTCAGTGGGGTGAACAAAATGATTGAATAAAAATGTGAGGCAACTAAAGCATTTTTTTAACACAATTCCTTCATTTCAGGGGCTCAAAAGTAATCGGACAATTGACTCAAAGGCTTATTTCATGGGCAGGTGTGGGCAAGTCCGTCATTATGTCATTATCAATTAAGCAGATAAAATACCTGGAGTTGATTTGAGGTGTAGTGCTTGCATATGAAACATTTTGCTGTGAACAGACAACATGCTGTCAAAGGAGCTCTCCATGCAGGTGAAAGTAGCCATCCTTAAGCTGCGAAAACAGAAAAAACCCATCCGAGAAATTGCTACAATATTACGAGTGGCAAAATCTACAGTTTGGTACATCCTGAGAAAGAAAGCAAGCATTGGTGAACTCAGCAACGCAAAAAGACCTGGACGTCCACGGAAGACAACAGTGGTGGATGATCGCAGAATCATTTCCATGGTGAAGAGAAACCCCTTCACAACAGCCAACCAAGTGAACAACACTCTCCAGGGGGTAGACGTATCAATATCCAAGTCTACCATAAAGAGAAGACTGCATGAAAGTAAATACACAGGGTGCACTGCAAGGTGCAAGCCACTCATAAACCTCAAGAATAGAAAGGCTAGATTGGACTTTGCTAAAGAACATCTAAAAAAGCCAGCACAGTTCTGGAAAAACATTCTTTGGACAGATGAAACCAAGATCAACTTCTGCCAGAATGATGGCAAGAAAAAAGCATGGAGAAGGCGTGGAACAGCTCATTATCCAAAGCATACCACATCATCTGTAAAACACGGTGGGGACAGTGTGATGACTTGGGCGTGCATGGCTGCCAGTGGCACTGGGACACTAGTGTTTATTGATGATGTGACACAGAACGGAAGCAGCCGAATGAATTCTGAGGTGTTCAGAGACATACTGTCTGCTCAAATCCAGCTAAATGCAGTCAAATTGATTGGGCGGCGTTTCATGATACAGATGGACAATGACCCAAAACATACAGCCAAAGCAACCCAGGAGTTTATGAAAGCAAAGAAGTGGAAAATTCTTGAATGGCCAAGTCAGTCACCTGATCTTAACCCAATTTAGCATGCATTTCACTTGTTGAAGAGTAAACTTAGGACAGAAAGGCCCACAAACAAACAGCAACTGAAAGCCGCTGCAGTAAAGGCCTGGCAGAGCATTAAAAAGGAGGAAACCCAGCATCTGGTGATGTCCATGAGTTCAAGACTTCAGGCTGTTATTGCCAGCAAAGAGTTTTCAACCAAGTATTAGAAATGAACATTTTATTTCCAGTTATTTAATTTATCCAATTACTTTTGAGCCCCTGAAATAAAGGGATTGTTTAAAAAAAATACTTTAGTTCCCTCACATTTTTATGCAATGTTTTTGTTCAACCCACTGAATTAAAGCTGAAAGTCTGCACTTCAACTGCATCTGAGTTGATACATTTAAAATGCATTATGGTAATGTACAGAACCAAAATTAGAAAAAAGTTGTCTCTGTCCAAATATTTATGGACCTAACTGTAGATCAATAAATGTCAAACCTCTCATGAAATGTATGAAACTCCATGTAATGGTGTTCAGTATAAAAATCTACAAAAATACAAAATAGTGGTGCTCACTGTTGTGGCAGTTCGGGGCACTAGTGCTCCTTTAAACCCTCAGGTATAACTCCAGACACCAGGTAAAAGTCCAAGACTTTTTATTTTTTTCCACAGTGCACCAAGCACCTTCCACACTACTCATAAATCACTAAATCAATAAACCCTTTTACAACACTCTCCTCCTCGCCCAGACACTTTGCTCCTCTCCCACCCAGCACAGCTCAGCGTCTGGACTGAGGCATCGTCCTTTTATAGCCCCTGACCCGGAGGTGTTCCTGTCCCAACAGTCCACAGTTCCTTACTCCTTCCGGGTCAGGGCAATCAGTCCTTTTACTTCAACCCGGGA
Source organism: Polypterus bichir lapradei (assembly GCA_026402145.1). Taxonomy (NCBI): domain Eukaryota; kingdom Metazoa; phylum Chordata; class Cladistia; order Polypteriformes; family Polypteridae; genus Polypterus; species Polypterus bichir. The sequence goes on from JANRMT010062835.1 coordinate 44,441,681, forward strand.
GCACGTCGTTCCTTCCCGTCACGTGACCGTGACGTACTCCCGGGTCATAAGGCACAAAAGAGCCCATAAGCCCCCCCACAGCGACTCCTGGTGGCCCCCAAGGTATCCAGCAGGGCTGTGTATAAATACTACACAGTCCATGAGGCCCTGCTGGACCTCGGGGCACTATCCTGCTGTCGGGAGAGCTCCTCCTGGCGGCCTGGGGGTGAGGACCGGCATGAGAAGCCGGCAGTCCTCCACACTGTCTTCATTTTCCTTAAATCATAACTAATTAAAATGAATCTGTATCACAGGTTCGCTGGGGAGAGAAAGGATCAACTGAAGAAGGGACCAGATTAGAGAAAGCAAAAAATGCTATTGTGAATGTACAAGAAGAAGCTGAAGAACCAATGATGCGGAAACCTGTACGTCCTACACCAGCGTCCCAAACCACGGAATCAAAATGGTATACCCCAATCAAGGTGAGTTTTTGCAGATTGTTTAATCTGTTTTTTTTTTTCTAATTTGTATATTTATTGCTTTCATATTTAGTGTATTTATTTTCCAAAAGTTTTTGTTAGGTGACATGATGATTTTCAAATTATGATTGAAATAGATGAAACTTTATTAGACTGTTGTAGTTCTTTAATAAAATTAGCCTTCACATTTACTTAATCTTTGAGGATTATTTTTGGTAGTGGAATTTTTTTATGAGTTTAGTAGTTAAAAAATAATAAAGTGGATATGCCTTTATAGGGAGTGACACCATGATACAATTGTTTTCGCTGCAGCATCACAAATTCTGGAACATTTTGTCATTTGTTTTGTTGTTTATTCTTCTTAACTTCTAATTTTCCTCTAACATCTGAAAGATGTGTATGATGTATTGAGTAATAAGGCTGGATTGGGCAAGTGTGAGTGTGTTTTATTGTGAGCCCTTTTTAATTCATTGGCATTCCTCCAGGGGTTCCTGGCTGCCTCATACCTTAAGTGTTCCAATATAGGCTTCAGCTCTTCTCCATCCAACAGTTGGATTCAATATATTCATTAATGGGGCGCATGGATTTGTGAATTTATTAAGTGAATGATTTGATAGATGTAATTTATATATTAGTTACTGTACTATCATTGATATTCTGATGAGGCATGTGCACTTCAGTCTGTAGTTTTTGGAGTGCAAAATCTTTTAGACTCCTAGCAAAATCTGCCACAAATGTCAACCAAAATGTTGCATGAAAAAAACATTAAAATTCTTTAATTCTTATACTGAGACAACCTAAGCAGCATTGTGAGAAAAGCAAAAAACATCCTGGGAAAGGCTGCCACTTTATCACAAGGCCTTCTGTCAATACACAGCCTCAATCATACTTGCACAGTACCTATTAACATATATGTTTTTTGGAGAGTGGAAAGAAACTGAAATACACAGACAAGGAAAGAATTACTGGACACTGAATTCAAACCTAGGGTGCTAGATCTATGAAGTAGCAATGATAACCCACTATGGCACTATGCTGCCAAATAATAATGAAAATAATATTTTTCTTAAAACTGAGTTTCATTTCTATAATGGAGATCAATATCTAGCACATAAGATAGGTTAAGAATGTTTTTAATGTCTAACAGTATCATATTTTAAAGTGTATAAAGAGGCATTAAAGTTAATGGCTAGTGTTTGTGCCAGTCTTTGTTTGGGTACATTTATGACATACAGTACCAGATCAGATAAGACATTTTTTAGAGAAAGAGTTGACCAAGTGTCTAGGGATACTTTACATTCTATGAGCCATTCTGTCAGCCATTCCTCTCTAGAAAGAAAAGTTACAGGATGAGAGATTTTTGAGCCAGGCAAATGTGACTAAGACAGACCACTAGGGAAGAAAATAGCATAAAGTTAGATGTTAAACTGGCTAAGAAGAGAGAGAAGACTATATGATGCTTGAAAAGAGTAGACCAGAGACAAGCAGACCAGAGAGAATCAAGTGTAACTATAAGTTTATGTACCTCCAGAAACTATACATCTAGCACTATTAAGTTGTATGGTTTGCAAAACCACATTCTGTTTGCTTTTGTGTATGCCACTAGACTTACTATTTAAAGATTATAACTTACTACAGATGGAATCCCGTTTTAATTAAATTCATGGGACCATAAAAATATTTTGTTATATTGAAATGTATTTATAGCAAATATGGGGAAAATATGTATACCTATATTGTCCAGGGTTGCCAGTGATTCGTCATCTCTAATAGGAACAGTGCAAGCTACCTAGCTGCGTCTGGCAAACAGTAAACCAAGGGCAAAGTATGTGGTTGTCCTGTGCTGGATCAGGCATACCATGTAATGTGCTTGTTGCATAATGTTTGCAACATTTAACACTGGGCTTTGGCCTGCTGTTCCTCGCACTCTCCTGATTCCTCTACTCCAGACCCTGTGTGCCACAGCGATGATTCCGTACCACTGATGTCCAATCTGAAGATGGGAGCTAAAGCAGGACGCTTGCCCATGTCGCAGCTCCTAGCTTATATGTTTGAGTGTTGAAGTAACAGCTCCTATTTTAAATTAAGTCTTGAGACTGTGCCTGCCTTCTCCATACAGTAATAAAGTACCTGTATTTTCTTTGGAAATCTAGACTCGCCGTCCTGTTTCTCATGCAGTTCTGTGGAGCACTGATGCAGAATTCGGCTATACTTGTATGATGTTGCACCTACACCCTCTCTGAGACTTCCCGAGACCAGAAATTTCACAACAAACTGTCTTTGTTTTGGTCTAAAAAGAAAGTGACAGCTTGTAACAGAGTTCCCAAAATTTGGCAAAATTGTTGGTGTGGCACTAAGTATTTTTTGCATCACATTATTGTCTTTGGTGGTTATTTTTGGTCGAAAAAACATCTGTTATACTGAAATTTACATTTCATTAACATGAAATTGGTTAAACATGTTGTATGAACGTTTATTGGGGCCAACAAAAAATATTAGTTATTCTGAAAGTTTTGTTAGTTTGTATTCACCATAATGAGATTTGACCTCTATTTATAATTCATGAATAAATGTGTAACTTTCTCTCATGATTCTTTTAGTGCTCTATCTTGTTGCCTGTGGTCCTAAGAAATAAAAGGTGGTGTAAGATCTATAGCAGGTATTTGAGGCATTTTGTTAAGGTGTGCATAATAAAGACTTTAGGACCATATTATGACAACACAAATCTTTTTACCAAGCACATACAGCATAATTACTGAAATATGATACATATTTTTTATTTAAAAAGTCAAATTTATTAGCAAATTTGTTAGGCGTGCAAGTAATGAAGTTTAATTTTGGTGTAGTATCTTCCCAAAAACTTTCTGAGGTCTGGACCGTTTACAGTCTGCACATAATACATGTGACAAAAGTAAAAGTATTTTATATACTGTACATTGTATACCTTCAATAGGTCAGTCTCTTAGACTTGAACCTACCCCCTTCGCAGCCCAATATAGAAGTGGTAAAATAAGTATCTCTGTGGTCAAAGTAATGAAAGAAATGGGCAAAGGCCATTTCACAAATCAGCGTCCTCCTGAGAGTCACACAATTTTGTCATGTCTTTAGTCATGTTTTCACAATTTTTATTTACTAATAATTTTATCCTCAGTCAACATGTGCCTTCTAATTCATGTGCAACACTTACAGTACTTTTATTGGTTTACAGAATATTCTTTCTCTGTTGCAAATGGCACACGTTCACAATTCATGTTTTTTAAACAAGAAAAGTTTATTCTTTTTTAATTTTATTTATACACTAAAATTGTCAACAAACAGAAAACATTTTAAATAGAATATGTAGTGATGCAGTTCAGCCAAACCTCCAATGAAGAACAAAAACCTTGGATGACGTTTTCCCTCTACCAGACACGGGTCACCGGGGCCCCCCTCTGGAGCCAGGCCTGGAGGTGGGGCTCGATGGCGAGCACCTGGTGGCCAGGCCTGCACCCATGGGGCTCGGCCGGGCACAGCCCGAAGAGACAACGTGGATCCCCCTTCCCATGGGCTCACCACCTGTAGGAGGGGCCAAGGAGGTCGGGTGCAGTGTGAGTTGGGTGGTGGCCAAAGGCGGGGAGCTTGGTGGTCCGATCCTCGGCTACAGAAACTGGCTTTTGGGACGTGGAATGTCACTTCTCTTCTAAGGGGAAGGAGCCTGAGCTAGTGCGCGAGGTCGAGAGGTTCCGGCTAGATATAGTCGGGCTCACTTCAACGCACGACTTGGACTCTGGAACCAATCTCCTTGAGAGGTGCTGGACTCTGTACCACTCTGGAGTTGCTCCCGGTGAGAGGCCTGAGCGGGTGTGGGCATACTTATTGCCCCCCGACTTGGAGCCTGTTCACTGGGGTTTACCCTGGTGGATGAGAGGGTAGCCTCCCTCCGCCTTTGGGTGGGGGGACAGGTCCTAATTGTTGTTTGTGCGTATGTTCCGAACGGCAGTTTGGAGTACCCACCCTTTTTGGAGTTCTTGGAGGGGGTGCTAGAGGGCATACCTTCTGGGGACTCCCTCGTACTGCTGGGAGACTTCAATGCTCACGTGGGCAATGACAGTGAGACCTGGAAGGGCGTGATTGGGAGGAATGGCCCCCCCGATCTGAACCCGAGCGGTGTTTTGTTATTGGACTTCTGTGCTCATCACGGATTGTCCATAACGAACACTATGTTCAAGCATAGGGGTGTTCACATGTGCACTTGGCACCAGGACACCCTATGCCTCAGTTTGATGATCGACTTTGTGGTCGTGTCGTCGGACTTGCGGCCACATGTCTTGGACACTCGGGTGAAGAGAGGGGCGGAGCTGTCAACTGATAACCACCTGGCTTCGGTGGTTGCTGAGGCAAAAACTCGGGTGTGGGAGGAGTTTGGGGAGGCCATGGAGAACGACTTTCGGACGGCTTCGAAGAGATTCTGGTCCAGCGTCTCAGGAGGGAGAAGCAGTGCAGCGTCAACACTGTATATGGTGGGGATGGTGCGCTGCTGACCTCGACTTGGACGTTGTGGGTTGGTGGGGGGATTACTTCAAAGACCTCCTCAACCCCACTAACATGCCTTCCAATGAGGAAGCAGAGCCTGGGGACTTGGAGGTAGGCTCCACCTTCTCTGGGACTGAGGTCACCGAGATGGTTAAAAAACTCCTTGGTGGCAGGACTCTGGGGGTGGATGAGATACACCCGGATTTCCTCAAGGCTCTGGATGTTGTAGGACTTTCTTGGCTGACACGTCTCTGCAACATCGCATGGACATCAGGGACAGTGCCTCTGGATTGGCAGACTGGGGTGGTAGTCCCCCCTCTTTAAGAAAGGGGACCGGAGGGTGTGTTCCAACTACAGAGGGATCACACTCCTCAGCCTCCCTGGAAAAGTCTATTCGGGGGTTCTGGAGAGGAGGGTCTGTCGGATAGTCGACCGTGTCCCTTGGGGAATCCTGTGGGGGGTGCTTTGGGAGTATGGGGTACCAGACCTCCTGATAAGGGTTGTTCGGTCCCTGTACAACCGGTGTCAGAGTTTGGTCCGCATTGCTGGCAGTAAGTCAAACCTGTTTCCAGTGAGAGTTGGACTCCACCAGGGCTGCCCTTTGTCACCGATTCTGTTCATAACTTTTATGGACAACATTTCTAGGCGCAGCCAGGGTGTTGAGAGGGTCTAGTTTGGTGGACTCAGGATTGTGTCACTGCTTTTTACAGATGAAGTTGTCCTGTTTGCTTCATCAGGCCATGATCTTCAGCTCTCTCTGAATCGGTTCACAGCTGACTTTGAAGCGGCTGGGATGGGAATCAGCACCTCCAAATCCGAGACCATGGTCCTCAGCCGGAAAAGGGTGGAGTGCCCCCTCAGGGTTGGGAGCGAGATTCTGCCCCAAGTGGAGGAGTTCAAGTATCTTGGGGTCTTGTTCACGAGTGAGGGAAGAATGGAGCATGAGATCAACAGGCGGATCGGTGCGGCGTCCACAGTGATGCGGGCTCTGCATCGGTCTGTCATGGTGAAAAAGAAGCTGAGCCGTAAGGCAAAGCTCTCAATTTACCAGTCGATCTACGTTCCTACTCTCACCTATGGTCATGAGCTATGGGTAGTGACCGAAAGAATGAGATTGCGAATACAAGTGGCTGAAATGAGATTCCTCTGCAGGGTGTCTGGGCTTTCCCTTAAAGATAGGATGAGGAGCTCAGTCATCCGGGAGGGGCTCAGAGTAGAGCCGCTGTTCCTCCGCATCGAGAGGAGTCAGATGAGGTTGCTCAGGTATCTGATTAGGATGCCTTCTGGATGTCTCCCTGGCGAGGTGTTCTGGGCACGTCCAACCGGGAGGAGGCCCCAGGGAAGACCCAGGATACGCAGGAGAGACCATGTCTCCCGGCTGGCCTGGGAACACCTTGGGATTCTCCCAGAAGAGCTAGAAGAAGTGGCCAGGGAGAGGGAAGTCTGGGCATCTCTGCTCAAGCTGCTGCCCCCGCAACCCGACCTCGGATAAGCGGAAGAGGATGGATGGATGGATGGATGGGTGATACAGTTGTTTTTTTACACAAACAGAAAATAGGTGGATGAAAGCAAACTTCATAGCCTTAAAACTGTACAATTAAACTTGATGTACATAGTAGACACCCTTTTATTGGTTTACTATTATAATTTATTTGTTTCTGTGTAATTAGATTTCTTAAAAGAGAATAACCATACACAATAAAAATATAACTAGACCATGTAATATTCTTTCATTTGCCTATATTACCCATTCATTACAAACTTTAGGAGCCAGAAGCAATCCAATAAGTGTTTAGCTAAAGATAGGAATCAGCTTTGGATGTGGTGCCAGTGCATTACAGGGCACATGCAGAAATAAGACATGTTTATGTGTTTGCCACGTGGGGATAGACTGAAAAACTTGCTGTAAAACTGATGTATATTTGCATTTTTTAATTTTTAAATTCCACATTGTTGGTTTTTGAGTATATAAATTTTACTCAGGACTTGGAATCTGGGAGGCAGCAGTGTTAACCACTGTGTTTCTCCACTAATAATTATATTTTAATTTCTCACATTCAATCTTATTCTAATGATCATATGCGTTAATATCTTTAGATACTAATGTCATGATGAAAATAAGACACAAGTTTAGCAAAAACAAAAAAAGTCAAGTTCAACAACATTTACTAACATAATTAAAACTCATATTTGATCTGATTAAACTTTCCCTTTATGCATTATAATAATAGAATAAAATTTTTTCAATTAAGTTGCTTAATTTTAATTATTATGATGTAGGCACCAAGGGCCTCACTGATAAAGATGTAAAGTGCATTTAGCAGGTTTCCACTCATGGGGCCATCACAGGAACTGTTGAATTTGGGATAGCACTGTCGACAGTCAAAAAGGAGTGATCAAAGGGGTGTGCTATCCTACCATTTACAAATGGGTTTTGGACTCACCCTCTAGGGCTCATGCACTTGGCACTCTTCACACACAAGTCCAGATTGTGCAACAATACCAGCTTATTCGTGCCTCAATCACAGAAAACAATTTATCAACTCCAGTCAAGAGCAAGTCGTCACAAAAAATAACTGTAAATGGTTTTTTTTGTCATTATTTTGATAGAAAAGTTAAAGAAGATTTCAGGTTAAATTTTCTGTTATAATATTATGTTATAGAACAACATTGGTATAATAGAGATTGCCAGGCATGTGAGTATGAAAGCATGACTAGCAATGCACTTATTCTCATAATGGGGCAGTTACTGATGTTAAAAGCCATTAGGATAATGTGTACAAATAATATATTTGAAAATTATTTTATCATTTTTTGTTCATCAGCGATCAAGCAACAGCACTTTATTGCTTTGGCTATTTTATTGGCTCAAATTAGACAGTGACGCTACTGTAATTACTTGATAGTATTCCCTTGGTTAAGAGACTTTTCCTACTTGGTAAACATACCAGGATCTGACTACTGACACCATTTTGATTATTTTTTTCTCAGTACTACCATTTTGTTTTGAGTCTTTATGGTCCATTTTAAACTATCCTGCACCATCCATTTTCGATTTTCTACCACTAGTCCAGTCCAGATCACGGGGGCAGCCATCTAAGCAAAGATGCTCATATATCCCTTTTCCTTGGTGCCTCCTCCAACTCCTCCCTGTGGATACCAAGATGTTCCCAGACTAAATGAGAAATGTAATCTCTGCAGCATGTCCTGGGACTGCCCCCAGGTCTCCTCCCAGCTGGACTTGTCTGAAACACCACTGTAGGGATGTATCATGGAGGCATCCTAATCAGAAGCCCAAACAAACTCAACTGGCTCTTATCGATGTAGGGGAGAAGGCGCTCTAATTTGAGCACACCTTATAAACATGTCATTAATGTAGGAAGGATGGTCCTTGGGTGTGTGTGGGAACTGTTAACGTTTGAATCTGATGACTGTATATAGCGCGGAACTGCCCTCTCTGTACTATGCTGTCCTCTGAATCTCCTGGAGTTCAAAAGAAATACCAACATGCAGCACATGTGGACACTGGCCAAGATCGGGGAAAAAAAAAAACCAAAAAAAACGCAGTCACATCATGACTACAACCGCATAAAGGTATGCAAATGAATATAATGTTTCATTAGTGCAACAACGTTTTCCAAAATGTACAATATAGGTCATAAAATGAATTATTCCAAATGTCATATATACCTAAGTCTCTCTTTTTTGTCAGTGCAGCTTTGACATCATGGATCAGAAGGTGCATACTAATTCAGCGTGAGCAGGAACACTCAAGATTAAAACTGAATAAAAAAAATTCACATCCACAGTCATTCTCAGTCACACACACCACTCACATCCACGTCCACAGTTTTCCCAGTCTCGTTCGCGCACAAGATCTGACACGGTTTTCAAATAAAGAGGGGGTGTAAACAAAACAAATTTGTTTGTTATACCACGTCTTTATCTGAAAACGGCATCAGATGGGGTGTGGGGGGTGTGCAAGCTTGAACGTGAGTGAGAGAATAAAAATGAAAAAAAAACTTTGACAAGTACTGTAAATTGACAGACGCAAATCAAATGTATGTTTTTATCTATACTAATAAACGGCAAAGCCCTCACTCACTCACTCACTCACTCACTCACTCACTGACTGACTGACTGACTGACTCATCACTAATTCTCCAACTTCCCGTGTAGGTAGAAGGCTGAAATTTGGCAGGCTCATTCCTTACAGCTTCCTTACAAAAGTTGGGCAGGTTTCATTTCGAAATTCTACACGTAATGGTCATAACTGGAAGTTGTTTTTCTCCATTTACTGTAATGGAGTTCAGCTGGAGGGGCGGAGTTTCGTATGACATAATCACGCCTCTCACGTAATCACGCATTACGTAGAAAGCCAGGAAGAGCTACAAAACGCGCTTTAGAAAACATGCATTATATAATTAAGAAGGCAGCGAAACAATTAGAAGCGAGCGAGTGACATATAAAACCATATTCAGCGGCTCACGTGAACTGACGCAGTGCGCAGA
>JANRMT010062835.1:44461278-44522046 GCA_026402145.1 Polypterus bichir lapradei
ACTACGTAGCCTAAATATTTGGCTTCTTTCAGTCCAAAGAAACATTTCTTAGGATTAATACGAAGCCCTGCAGACGCTAGTGTGGAGAGCACTGCTTTAACCTGCCATACATGGTCCTTCCATGTGCCAGAATAAATGACAACATCATCCAAGTAGGCGGCACTATAGGAATTGTGGGGCCTTAGCAGTGTGTCTACCAGACGCTGAAAAGTCGCTGGTGCCCCGTGCAAACCAAAAGGAAGGACCCTGTATTGCCAATGTCCACTAGGTGTACTAAATGCGTTTTTTTCTTTAGCGGAGTCCGCTAAGGGACCTTGCCAATACCCTTTAGTCATGTCAAGAGTAGTTAGGAATCGAGCGTTCCCCAACCGATCAAGTAAATCATCTATTCTCGGCATGGGATACGCATCGAATTTAGAGACCTGATTAAGACATCGGAAGTCGTTACAAAACCTCCACGAACCATCAGGCTTAGAAACTAAGACAATTGGACTAGACCAAGGGCTATAGCTTTCTTCAATAACCCCTAAGTCCAGCATTCGTCTAATTTCCAACTCTACTTCCGCTTTCTTTGCCTCCGGGAGCCTGTAAGGTCTCTCTCTGACAATCACCCCAGGGTCCGTAATAATGTCATGAACAATCAACGCAGTACGTCCAGGTGTCTCATCCACAACTTTAGGGACAGACAAGATAGCCCGCTCGAGATCTTGTCGTTGTTCAAATGTTAATTCAGGACCAAAATTAAGATGGGCACATGACGTGAAAAGAGAACAAGGTTGTCCAGAGGAGGGGTCAACATCCCTGTCCTTCCATGGTTTCAACAAATTAATGTGGTAAACTCGTTCACTCGGTCGACGATTAGGTTGTTTTACCAAATAGTCGACAAGTCCTTTTCTTTCCTTTATTTCATAGGGGCCTTGCCAATGTGCCAATAATTTTGAGTGGGTGGTTGTAACGAGCACCATTACACGATCACCCGGGAGGAACTCCCGAATGTTGGTGTTTCTATTATAATAACGAGACTGCGCTGCTTGTGCTTTGACTAAATTGTCCTTTAAAATGGGTCTAATTTTCTCAAGTCTATCGCGTAATTGCGCAATATATTCGAGAATATTTGAAGAAGGAAGGACCTCCTCTTCCCATCCTTCTTTTAACATATCCAAAAGCCCTCGAGGTTGTCTCCCATATAATAACTCAAAAGGAGAGAAACCTGTAGAGGTCTGCGGGACTTCCCGATAAGCAAACAAAACGAGAGGAAGTAACTGATCCCAGTTTCTCCCATCCTCGTTAACTACCTTACGTAACATCTGTTTCAACGTTTCATTAAAACGTTCTACCAGCCCGTCAGTTTGGGGATGATAGACCGACGTTTTCAGATGTTTAATACGGAGTAATCTGGCTATTTCCCTGAACGTCTCCGAAGTAAAAGGAGTCCCTTAGTCTGTCAAAACCTCTTTGGGGATCCCAACACGAGCGAATATCCCTATTAACTCCCGTGCGATGGTTTTTGTATTAGCTGAGCGCAATGGGACAGCTTCTGGAAAGCAAGTGGCATAATCAACTAATACCAAGATATATTTAAAACCTTTTAACGAGGGTTCAAACGGTCCTACAAGGTCAATTCCGACTCTTTCAAATGGGATGTCAATAAGGGGAAGGGGAACAAGTGGAGCTTTCGGCCGTCTTGGTATCTGGCGAAGTTGACACTCCGGACAGGAAGCGCAAAATCGCCGGACCTCCTCATTTATTCCCGGCCAGTAAAATCGGAGTTTTATCCTCTCTAAAGTTTTCTCGGAGCCTAAATGGGCTCCTAGAAGGTGAGCATGTGCAAATTCACACACTTGTCGCCGATAAGTGCGTGGAATTAACAACGATGCCCGCACTTCACCCCCGTGTTCTGCCACTCTATATAACAAATCATTTTGGAGCACAAAGAATTGCATAGGTGGCATGGGATCTAGAGTTGTATAACCCTCGGTGGATACTAAAGCATTCCTAGCAAATTTCAAGGAATCATCGTTCCATTGTTCTCTTTTAAATGATGAAGGAGTTAACAGAAATTGGGAGGATAAAGTTTGAATGGGGTCTGGTGTGACCTCAAGGGGAGGGGCAACTGCCTCCACATCCTCCACGTTAACTGTATCATCTCCCGCAGAGGACGATGGGACATCAAAATCTTCGCACTGGGTGCTTACATCAGTCCATGCTACTGTGGGACATGGCGTGGAGGCAGTCGGAGCATTATTTTCCATGACTAAGCCTAAGTTTTTCTTCGGTACAGTTATGTTTTTACCGCTGGTAATTTTATTCCAATCCCTTCCAAGTATGACTAGAAACGGGGGATCCGGTAAGACAACCATGTTCATATTTATCATGTTATGATTCACGGTTACCACACATCTGGCTGTCTTATAATGCCGGATATCCCCATGAATACATTTAAGACTAGTTTTTAGTTTAGTCCATTGTTATGGTAAAACAAAACGGGTAGCGACAATAGAAATGTTGCTCCCAGAATCAAACATTGCCCTTACCTTTCTGCCATTGATAATAACTGCACCTGTATATGGAAGAGACAAAGGGTTATTCACTGTGGCACTATACCTTTCTCCCTTCACCAATGAACAATCCATGGGCTCGGAGGAGCAGTTAGGGGACAGATGTCCAACCTCCCCACACTTGTAACAGCGGGGTAGGTTAGCAGGTCTATCCCGTCTTCGGACGGCAGGTTCGGGAGCTTGTCGGGGGGGCTCGGGAGCTGCTCCACGTGCCTGTTGGGTTCAGCGAGAGAACTGTTCTGATCGCCCCGATTTGTAAGCCGCCCAATGACGCTCCGCGATCTGGATCAGGGTGTCCATGTCCTCGAAGCTATGTTTCCGGACCTGCTGGGCAATATGGTCAGGGAGGGCATGCACGAAGGTTTCACACGCGAGCAATTCAGCCATTTTGTGCAAGTTATTTATGTCTGGCCGTAGCCAGCGACATACCTTTCCCCAGGCTTCAAAGCCCTGGGTTCGTAGTGGTCTTTCTGGGTCAAATTGCCACTCCCTCCATTCTCTTGCCTGCTGTTCCGGTGATGCGCCGTAGCGTTTACTAAGATGAGGTAGAACAGAGTATCACTGCATAAATGTGCAGTAGGAAGATGGTATTGAATCACCATGGACCAAAATCCCTAAGGACTGTTTCTGGAACCTTGTTGAGTCTATACCTCAAAGAGGTCTTGCTCTGGAATCAAAGTATCATGTAAACACTATACAAGATATATAATATTTTATATAGGCATAATAGATTTACTGGTTGAAAATATATCTCATACAGGATGTATACACACTTAGTTCCCACCTTATTAGGGGCCCACAGTCAGTACCCAACCTGTATGTGTTTGCTATGTATACTCTCTCTTTCTTGCACTCTCTTTATATGCAGAGAGAGAGAACATTAATGATAATGACATTTTTTATACATACAGTAGTGAAAATATTCATTAATATTTTTATGTATTATTGTACCATAATCATAAAGTTCAGTAAGTCTTAGAATTTGCATGCAGAACCAGGTCTGGGATAAGCTGCCATATTCTTATCCATCGATTAACTTAACTAACCCTCTCTATCCAGTTTTACAGTCTTAGCCCCAGATGACATACAGTTCTATTGCAGGACATGTATATACCTTCATTCATTTATATTATTCTTGTGTATAACATTGCAGACAGAGACTGATGTACAAAAAGAAGGTCATAAATTTGTATTCTTCTCATTGAAAACCTTACAACAAAATTCTTTCTGTTTATGACTTAATGTTCAGCAGATCATCATGAAGAATGCAGTGTAAAGAAAAATGATTTGATATACTGCTGTGATATACATTATGAATTTGTCTGAGCATGTGTATGTAATTCTCTATTGAGAATCGGTCATATTTTAAATGCAGTAAATGGGAGATTGAACCACTAAAGCAAGCTACCTGCTGAAGCTGGTTTCGTTTAATCTTCTTCATTTGTAAAATCCTCACGTCAGAGCTGATGTGCATTCTTAGAGCTAAGATGATCAAATTCCACAAGAATTGCTTGCAATTAATTTTTCTTTTTTTTTTCTTTTTTAAGGGTCGACTAGATGCACTCTGGGCCCTAATGCGAAGGCAGTATGATAGAGTTTCTTTAATGAGACCACAAGCTGGTGATGAGGTATGGTTTTTATGAGGTTTACAGTAGTGCTGAGTCAGTGATTTAATGAATTCATTCACACACTTCAATGAAAGAAAGAGTAATTTGCCTTATGAAATAAGTTAGGCAGAAAAGTGTTTGTTTTACTGTATACAAACAGTACATTTTTAAAAGACATACAATGTATACATACGTTGTGGGGGTGCCACAGAGCCCCAGACACTACTGACACACACACACACACAGTTATGGGTTCAAATGAAGGTTTTTATGCTTCCAATACCCTTGCACCAACGATCAACAGTGATTCTTTTCTTCTCTCTTTATTCCTCAAATTCCTCTTCTTCCCACAGGTGTTGCCATCTCCCTCCTGACTTCGACTTGCTGAATGAGGTCAAGTTGGTCCTTTTATCTTGGACCTGGGAGTACTTCTGGTGTCACGGCATAGCCTGGCAGAAGTATTTCCAGATCAGTCAGAAGTCCCTTAAAGCAGAGAACACAACTCCCTGTAGCTCCCTCTGGTGGCACCAACAGATCCCAGAAGGGCTGCCTTACTGCACAAGTCTCATGATTCATGGCGGGTATCAGAATGGGTCCCGAAGCCCAGGGATGCTGCCATCTAGGTTGTTGCGGAGACATATAGTTTTGAAACAAGTCTCCCTTCCTCGTTCTGTCACATTGATGTCCATCCATTAATATGGTGTGTGATTCTTTACAACATGCATGCCCTGTGACAAGAAAAGGACTGCAAATATTTCTTGATAGCATTCATTCACCACATTCAGCATCCCATAGAATGCCATCAAACTGCAAACCAAAGTTTCATTTTCTTGTGTAAGCCATAATAATTCCTTCATTCACAGTGCAATTTCCGTTTTCAAAAAAGGCCATGGTCAATTGTGTATATCTCATTGTGAATTTTAAAGCTGGCAAAAAAAAACACATTTTATGAAATTTTTGACAGTAAATTTTTATATTTATTTTTTCATGCTGTTCTTTATATAATTAGAAACTGAACAGTTTCTTTATAAATTTTACTTGCATACCATACCTTGAATTTTAAAAATATGGTTTTAGTCTTTTAAATAGTGAAATTATAGTTTGAGATTAATTTTGACTTAAATGGTTTAACTGTATTTGTTCTTTTTTAATATTGAACAGACTGCCTAAAGTGATATTTTTAAATATGTGAGTCTAAACCCTGTCTTAACTGTGTTTATTTATTTATTTTTTTGTTACTTCCACTTTAGATTTTACATTGTAAATTGATATTTTTGATATTGATCTTTTAGTGGTGTATTTTGTACTGGCAAAGACTAAATGCTGCAGCCTTTTTTGCACTACAGGTAATCTGAGAATTCAAATGATATCAGTGAAATCCAGACAAAAATTACAAAATTTCTGAATTATGTTTTTAAATTAATTGTGTCTTTGAGTAGCCGCAGTATGAAAACAAAGCCATATTTATATACTGCACTGCAACTTACTATGTCACCATTTTAAGATGGCCTGGAAACATTCCAATTTCTGCATTACATTTTATGGTTCACTTGCATTGCATTAAGCAGATATTCAAACTCCAGCTTGTGATGCTCTGAAGATTTCTTACTATAGCAGAGTGTGGCATGGAACATGTATTTTTGCTGTGGACATTGCACATAAAGGCATGAAGGGCAAGTTGTCCTATTTGCTGAGAACTCATATAGCCATTATTCTACCCTTGCTCAAGGCCTATGGCCATGAGATATTGATGTGTTGATGAGATGGCTATCTTCTGGTAAGTAGTACTCTTCTACTTGTACAGATGCTTTGCTTATCTGCTACTTGTACAGTTCATGGAAGTCAATTAAGATTACACTTACCAATGGGGAATAAAGCAGTAAAATTGAAAATCTGTTTGTCATAGGCATCCTCAAAAAGTAAACCATACATTTTCCATGAAAGTAGACAAAAAAAATATATATATAAATAAATACAAAGGGAAAATTCTTTTCAGAGAAGTGTTTTTTAAACACATAGTGTTTTTGTAATTAGAGGACATTATCAAAAATAAAAACTGTGACTGTGTTTAGAAAAAGTGCATCTAAATTAAAAAAAGTCACTCCTTTGTTTTGATAATTGTTCTGTTTAGATGAAATCAAAAACAAATCATGCCACTCTGTTTATTCAGTGCGTTCCGAAAACTTTCATTTATCTAAGCAACAGAACTGCAGACATTTTGGAGAGAAATGAAATAGTCAATCCATCCATCCATCTAAATCAGCTTATTATCTTACAAAGTCACAGACTGCTGGTTCAGATTCTGGCAGAATCAGGCAGTGTATAAATAATCCCATACTTATTCATGCCATGCCAATACAGAGTTATGTTTTATAGTGGTATTCTTAACAAATAATAAACTGGCATTGAAAATATCTGTTGCGTATATGTACTGTCGTAAAAAATCAGGTACAACACCAGGACAGCTGTCGCCTAGACTTGCCAGAGAAACACCTGGTATTGATTAACAGGTTTAACACTGTCAGTATCTTTTGGTTCTCTCTCCGTTTTTCATTATGGAAATTGGAAATGTTACATAATATTTAACCTTTCAGCTTGGAAAGCAGTCACTTGCCCTGCATCCTTTAAAAACCAGTCTCCTCTTAATAAAAAAAATCTTTTCACATCACCTGTGCCACAGGTCTGTACTACAAGCAGTGAGATGTGCCCTGTAAAAGTGCATAAATAACAGTTGCCTTACGTTGAATCCAAGTGCATACACCACCATGCAGACAAAAGCACTATTTAATGGCCTAAATCTACTATATCACTGACCAGCCATGCAGGAAATGACTAGCAAAAGTTGGAAAATTTGCCACAATATTTTTTAGTTTTATAAACCAGGAACCTAAAAGCAAATCACTTTATAAATAGATTTTCTTTAAAAAAATGATGGAGATCAATTGACAAAATGGAAATATGAAAAATTCCTTGCTGTCCATGTGTCTGTGTTGTCTTAAATTCAAACTGAAATTTTGGTTTTATTTTAGTAATTTTGCACTGGTTGTTTTTTGCCATTTTTCTTGTTCATGCCACATTCAGTATGCTGATCATTTTTTAAAGCAAATATACTTTATCTACTGAACTCAATCCAGCTCTACATAGTCTCCTTCTGAATGTTCATTAGTGAAGTCAATTTAGATTATGTAGAATTTAACTTTGTATTGTTTACATTATTCTTTTGCAAGAAGTTTTTAGATGATTGGAATGCTCTTGGACTGTGTACAAAAACCAGAATGAGCCAAGGAGGTGAACATGGAGAAAGTTTTTTTTATAACAATAAATATGAGGGAGGACTATACAATGGAAGGAGAACACAAGTTACAAAGCAAACACAGTAATAACAAGTCTGACACAACTTTTGGGTCTACCTGCACAGATATGTCATTAGTCCAACTAATGGAGCTGACTGATTGACCTCCGCACAACAGCACTGAACAGATACTCCATCAACTTGTTGCCAACAGATCGCCCTCTGACTTCCAACTCATTAAGTTCTGGACCAAAGGAGGCTTTATTTCCTCTTCTGGGTTACGTTTTCGACCAGTGTCATTCCATCAAATGACCCCAGGCATCCGTGCAACCCCTAGTCCTAGCATAGGTCTGTCATATGCACGGTATCACATTTTTACAAGACAACTATCTCAGTATTATTGTGAGGAAAAATATGGATAATGAGATGCCAAACACACACCTGAAAATGGTGCTAAAAAGGAAGAGATTAGAACTGAGAGGACATAGAGATTGAGCCATCAAAACCAAGGGGCAAATCAAAAATCAAAATGAGTGAAAAAAATGATCTCAGAAACCTAACCTGACAGTCTGCTTGAATTAAACCTATCACCAAGTTCTTTGCAAGACTTATTAGGTGTATCCTTTGAGGAAAAGTAAGTAATATATATGAACAATGCCATATTTATACTATTGTGTAAACAATGAAACCAAGACATTAATAAAAAGAAAGCAATGTCATTTCAAGTCAAAATAAAATTTATAATATCAAAGCAAAATCCTTAATATAAAAAACCATGATTTGAATAAAATTGTATAGAATTCCCTTAAACACTACACAAATAAGCCCACCAGGGACTCTGAGCCTACATAGCATCCATTGTTTTTTTAACAGGTTACTCCTTATGGTGAAACATGCTAGGACTCCCTGCTGTCACACAACATATACCACAGTCTGGTGCAATCCTGAGTATTGCACATGTAAAGAAACTTATGTAGGCCTATAACATGAGTACTGTGAAAAAGGCTAGGGCCTTGAATTTGTCCATACCTTTTGCCTGTTGTACCTGGTCTGCACTGTCACCCCATTACTGGTTAAAAACATTTGTGACATCTATTCAGGGAAGATGCTCTAACAGTTCAGATGTTCTTAATTTTAATGTCAGTTTTGTTTAATATTACTGTAAGAGAAAGTCAAAGACAACTGATTCATTATGTGCATTTAAGAGCAATAAGTAAAAGCCTCATGTGTAGTAACCATAATCCTCAATGAAAGAGGACACAGTGAGGAGTTGCTTGTCCAGCCTTGCCAGCTGAAATAATGAACCCAAATATTTTTAAAAATTACCAATAAAGTGGCAGAATTAATTCCAATTAGCATTGTATTTTGGTACCTGTAACTACATTACAGCACAAAAATACAATTATTATATATAATGTGGAAGACATCCCTGACACAGACAGGTAGACATGTTTAATTCACCCACACACGTTTATTTACAAGTCCTAATATTTACAAAAGTGCAACACAACCCCCAAAGTCCAGGCCTCACTATGCCTCTTTCACTTTTCAGGCCGCCTCCAGTCCTCTCCGCCAAGACCTTGTCCTCTGCACTCCCGACTCCAGCCATCGAATGTAGGGAGGTGGCCCCTTTTATCCCCACCCGGACATGCTCCAGATGCCTCCCGATTAGCTTCCGCCAGCACTCCCCAGTGTGGTGGAAGTACCAGCTGCGCACCCAGAAGCACTCCGGGTGTCCCTGGTCTTCTTCCCCTCAGCACTTCCGGGTTTGGCGGAAGTGCTGAGGACCAGGGCTCCATAGGCATTGGGGCGCCCCCTGGCAGTGACCTCAGGCCCCTATAGGGTTGAGCTTCCAAGCTCAGTTCCCGTGGTCCCCAAAGCCACCAGGGTGGTTAGTTGTTTGTCATAATTTCCATTAATGTTTGAAACCCACCTAGTGTATTTCATCACAGGGCTTTGCAAAGCGTAAACCTTAACCTAAATTGTATGTGTTTTGAATGCAGGAGAAAGCACAACAAGACAGTGTCTTGGACAGGATTTGATGCCTGATCACTAAGGTCTGAAATAACCAAGTTAATCTCAGTGCCATCCTTTTAATGTCATAAAGTAAAATCATCTAAAAGATGGAAAGTAAAATCACATTGGTGTTTGCTCTTATGACATAAACTTGTATATTAATAAAAATTCTTTTTAAGGCAATATATTCTTTTTGACATTTTTTTTCTTTTCTCTTCTGCCTTACTACTAGAAAAATATTACAGCTCTAATACATATTTCCTACTGAAGATATTAAAGCAAACTTTACAATTTCTGTACCACACAGAATACTAGAGGCTGGTGATAAACTGGACTCAAATTAAAACTTGAGATTTAATTGTCATGAGTCAGCGATGCTAACTACCACACCATTGAGCTTCCAATTCTGATGACTGAAATCTACATATTCACTTCATTCAACTCTTAATTTTCCCTTTATAAGGTCATTCACTGAATTCAAACACTCATAAATGCTGCATTCCTGTTTTTCTCTTATTGGATTTTAAATACTGTATCTTCATTGTACTGCCTGTTTTTGAATCCTCTCCTTTTATAACACATGATGCCTGACACACATTTTAGACAGTAACTAGTCTGTTTTAAATATGCCGGATTTGAAAACCCTAACTCTCGTTGACCTTTAGTATTATAGAACTCTTGAATTTCTAATGTGGAAAATGATTTGAAGTGCTCTGGCTCTGAGCCATTTTTAAACATGAAGCAGATTTCAAAAAATGTATTTGATTGTGAATTTGATATTGTTAAGTCTAAATGTAACATAACTGATTTTAACTGTGTAAGAGTGTTTTGTGCAAATGTTGAACTGCACATGTTCGATGAACATCCCAAAGACATGCATGTTTGATTAAATGTTAATTGTAAATTTGCAAGGGCTGAATGAGTTGGGATGTGTGTGTAGGAATATCCTGCAATAAACTGCCTTGTCCAAATTTGATTCTGAGTGCTGCTGAAGTGTGCTTTATGAGTGGATAATTTATATTAGAAGTCACCTTTTTGAAAATGCTCGGTTCAGTTTTGTTAGTTTCATGTTAATTCAGATAAGTCTTAAAGAAAGTTTAACAAATGTGATGCAATTAAATACTGAACAGATCCACAGTGCATGCAGTAGATTCTGCCAGAACCGACTTGCTTTAAATGTTCACTATCTTCTATATTTGATGTGCAGTGTCACAAAGGATATAAGAGCCCTGAAACTGTACCTACATGCCCTCTCATTGCTTTAATATTATTTGAATATTCAAGTGAAAATCTACAGCATTATTTCATACTTGACAATTAAATGCATGCACACAGATGTCGAAAATGAAGTGGCCTGAACTCCAGTTGAAGAAGTGTCAGCGCATATAATCAAAAGAGCATTAACGGCTGTCAGGCTAGCCAGCTCTACCGTCAAGAAAATGTATTCTGGGACCCGGAAGAGCTGGCATACCTCATTTAGGCAAGAACTCAGCCACAGACTTTCAAGTCCTTGATCAAGTAATTGAAGTTCAGACATGAAGTATCAAAGCTCGAAGAGTCCCTTTCAGTGCCAGCAGCTAATGCAGGGTGGCCCAGTTTGAGAGTCACACACAGCTGAATGGAGGAGCTTTGATGGCGGACAAGAATCCCCATGGGTCATGAATTTTTCAGCGCAGAATCTGTGAGGTTACAAGTACTCATACAGGTGTAAGGAAGCAGGTTGTCGCAGACATCTGTTCTGAGCAGAGACCTGGGGTCCTCATCAGCCTGCAGCACGACTGCTGGATTGTCAGCAGATGTAGTTTAGAGTGGCAGAACAGTTTTGGTCTCACATTTGCCGCCTGAGGGGTTTCAACACCAAAGGTAAAGCGGGGGTGGACACAGCTGCACTCCCGAACTTGCCTGAGGCACAAATAAAGAGATCTAATGTAGTTTGACTGTGTTTTTGGGGAGATGGGAGAATGAGAGAGCCACTTCAGAGCCAACTTAACATGGCAACATCTGCCGCCAAGTTTCCTGGGAGCGGCTGGGGACAGCAGGTAGGAAAGGTGGTCGCTGAGAACGCCACCCCTATTAAGTCCCAAACTCTTTTGAACATACTCTTATCAGAACCTGCTGGTGTGCTCAGCAGGATTCTGTATTGTTTTACAAAGCGGCTGCCTGCAAAGTGTGCTAACAAGGTAGTTTATGAATGATACATTACCATGCATTAACCCGCTGTGCAAAAATGCAAAAGAAATGATTTAAAAATGGAGGTTGTGCTCCAGCAATGTGGATTTAAACACTTGGGTTTTGTTAGTTGTTTTGTGTGCTTTTCAAAAACACAAAACAGAGATGTACCAGTTGTGGCAAACTTTGTCTTTTAAAAGTGGAAAACACTTTAATAAGCACGCTTTGCTACCTTAACACATGTATGTATATGGAACATATACAGTATCATTGGCTCATATAATGGTAATCTTAGTTTCCCAAGAAAATGGATATACATGTCACTTTAATTTATTCATTCTATAACTGCATTAAGGGTGTTTTTGCATTTAATATATCTCAACCTATGTTCTGTATTGTAGAGGCCTTTACACTGCATCCGTGTCACCAGCATGGCATCCTGTTCATATGATTTATTAAATCATAGCCCAGATTAGAAGAGCAGTGGGGAGAAAAAGAGAACCTCTCTGTTATAGATTAAAATTTCAATTCAAAAATTGAAGTCCATTCTGTGCAGCTAATACTGACTTTAGCTCATAAGACTCTAAGTGTTTGTCTTCTCAGTGGCATAAATCAGCTTGTGTAAACTCTATCATCTTAATAAGGCTTACTGGAAAACTCAGTGCAATCTGCACATCATTGGCAAATACTACAAAGTATTTCATATTTCTGATTCTTTTATTCAAGAGGATTACTGAAGTTTTTATTATTTTTTTAAATTGAATATTGAAATATACAGTATTTTGATAGTGTATTGCAAAACATTTCTTAGAATTTTTTTGTGCTATTGTATTCTTATTTACACGGAAATGCAGCAAAATAACGTGAAATTTTAAGTATCAGTTAATAAAATGGTGTTATGCAGTTAAAAAAAACCCTGAAATGCACCTCATTAGGAATTGTTATGTACTGGATATTTGATAATGCACATTTTATAAGACTTAAAAGTAGTTTATTTGTAAAGGGAGAGCTGAAAGAGCAAAAACCAAGTGTTTATAAAAATTCTGCACAGTACGTTGGAATATAATACTATATTGTTATTTTGTAAATGGGTTGTGTTCAATTTTACTTCATAAACGGATAGGATAACATTTTTTCTTTATTAAGTGTGTTATTCATTGTATATTATTATATAATTCTTATTTTCTGTGTAGTTCTGGGCCTTGCATGTTTTTTAACTCTTTTTACTGAGTTTTTATTTTCTGTGTTCACTAAAGGACTTAACCTCTGTATTTCTATCTATCTATCTATCTATCTATCTATCTATCTATCTATCTATCTATCTGTCTATCTATCTATCTATTTAGAACAAAGGTATTCAGCTGGTGAAAAATTGATCAAGCAGATTTTGAAAATTGACGGATGGATGGATGATATTTAGATAGAATGAATGGAGCAGACTGAGAGATGCCAACCTGTTGTCTTCAAACCATTTTATCTTCTAATTATAGACATACATTCTATGGCTTGGCCCTTGAGCTTAATTGAAACAGCTAAACTATTATTAACATTCCCTGATTCTCAGTCCTGGCCCATTGGGTGCCATGGTGGTTACACATATTTATGTTGGTTAGTTTTGTTATTAGGCTGGGGAAATTGAATTTGATTCAACTGTTGTGCACTTGTACCTCTGTAGTATTAATCTGTATGCACTCCTATTTAAAGAAGAAGAAAACATCATGAAATAAGAAAGGAGAAGCATAAGAAAGATTTTGATAAGAAGGGACAAAAACATGTCTGAACTCAGGAAGAACATAACAGGTTTTGATGAGAACAGAACTTTCAGGGTAGTATGGCTTATTGATTTTTATATGACTAACATTCGAAATATTGTTAACATTTATGAATATCCCCAAAGTACTGTTATTTTCTACTTTATTTGGCAAATTATTTGATATATCTGTAGTTCCGATAGTGAAGAAATACCTTCAAATATTTTTTTTTAAATTTACTCCTACCCTTTTCCTTCTGTGCTCCAATGTTCTATTTGAAGAACTAATTTTAAAATAACAGCAGGTGGTAAGTATACTCGCTACAATTTGTAACTCTGTCATGTCACCTCTTGATATCTGCTTAAACTAAAGAGTGTGTGCCTTGCACACTGGACAAAATATTTCTCTTAATTTCAATGTTTATTTTTGATCTTGAAATATAAATTTGTCCTTCCAGCTATCTGCTGATACATACAAGTGGAACTAACAAACATAATGCTTTGTCAGTGAAAAGGTGACACCTAGACCCACAAGGATATTTAAATAAAGACAACCTCTAAGTTAACTGCTGTTTTCAAGCTATGGCAAGAGTTAAAGTTACACACTGCAGTGACTTTCCAAGCTGAGTAAAGAATGAATGCATTAAATAAGCAAATTCAACTAATAGAGTAAATTGTCCCTCTTATTAAAACACTGGTTTACATAAAAGCCTGAAGCCATAATGGTCTCCCAGGACTAGGCATGTTACTACTGTAACAGAGTATTTCTTTGGCATCTGTACATTTAGAATTATCCAAAGCAACTTGCAAGTCACAAGTGCATAGAATAGTCGTTTTCATATCTATACAATTGCAGAAGGCAGGTTAAGGCACTTGTTAAGTGTCTTTCCATTAGTGAATTGTTTGACTCTTTAACCACAAGGCCAAATTGCTGCAACCTGTTAAAAAAAAAACAACTCAAGTTTGGATTTACATCGTACATAATCTCAAGAGGTACCATAAATCTCACATCTTACAAGCCACTTCAGTATTTGTCCTACTTACTTTTTAGAGCTGTCACAGGAGTGGATCAGAGAAAAAAAAATCTTACACCAGCTTAGTAATAGAAGTTTTAGGTTTCCATGAGTAATACATCATTCTTTATGCTTGCCAGGCACAAACTACACATTTCATTTTTAATTAAAAATGTCAATTTTTTTCTGGTCTCACAATGTGTTCAGCAAATGTGTTTTGTCTTTTAGCTTTCCAAGTCACAGAGAAGTAAGGGAGTGTTTTGAAATTGACAGTTAGCATTTCTGAGCAGTGAACTGTTAAAAGAGTCCATTGTCTTGTCTTTCTGCTTTTGCAGAAATCATGAATGAATTTGGAAATTGACATAGCCCGTTTAAAAATAAGCAAGAAGTTAATTAATTGTCAAACCTGAATCCAGCATAGTTGACAGAGTTAAGTAAAAAAAGTAAATCTAATAAGTCATGATATATTGGCTTAGCTGAAACATTGTTTGCAAAGTTTTGTGTTAGAAAAATGTAGTTGCTTTAAGTAGATACAGTACAGAATTCTGGAATATGACTATATGAAAATGAACTGTAATTCCATGCCGAATAAAATAAAAAGCTTACGCAGTGCATGGTTCTTATGCGTATCCTTGGATGCCACCTAATTCTGTTCCCAGTTATTCGTGCCTTTTTGCCATGTGAGTTTAGACAGGCCAACTCTGCATTATAAACATAAAGGCACTGTAGTTAATTGTCATGTGTTCATGGAATGCTATTGCTGGAAGTTATGCGGTAGGTCATGGCTGACCTTGAAATGACTGCTGCAAGTTCTGCTTTTACTTTTGGGTATGAAAAAAACATGCTGGAAGATTCTTATTTATTTATTTATTTATTTTTTTCTGAAAGGAAATTTAATTTTCTCCGAATATTGTTTGACTTTCCAGGAAACACTTCCAAAACAGAAAAAAATGACTATATTTCATGTGTATATTTTCCTGATATCTCTTCCTGTTTCAAATTTCAACCTGTTTTTCTGTTTTTATTTTGCTCATTCCCATTTCTCCTGTTTTTTTAAAGTTCTTAAATGCTTTCCAGTATTTTCTTGTATTTGATGGCTCCTTGTTTTACTTTTTTGAGTGTTGCAGCAAATGAAAGCTTACAGCTAGACATAGACAAACTGTTTCAGAGAGTGGGAGGCATGAAATATATTTGCTGCAATTTTTACAGAAAACTTTTGGGAAAACAGTACAATTTATAAGTTCATATGGTTAAGCAAGTGTTCAAATTCACAGCTTAGTAAGTCATATCAGAATATTAATGCACAATAATTGATGGGTTTAAACTCTTGTTTTAGCTTAATAATTTGGCCATAAAGTAGTATAGCATGCAATATGATGATTCTTAAGCAATAATGTTCTGTATGATGTTAATCACATCCCTAGCCTGGCTACCAAGTGTTGCAAGGCCCAATCAGGCACACCCACACTTCAACTCACTGCTGTTTCCCACCAAGTATACACTGTTCATCTACTTCTGTTCACTCTTTCCACCTTCTGTGTATCTTTTGGCTATCTTTCTCTTATCAGTCATTCCCTTGTCCACCCAAAACCTTGCAAATTCTTGGCTCATTGGTCTGGTGAACAAAAAGGATTTTTAAGACCTACCTGTGGACAATTCTGGGACAAGCCTGTAGATTATTTCTGAGGTCGCAGTAGCCATAGGCTCTCCTGGATCCTCCCTACTTGAACTTCCTCTAGTTATCCCAGGTATTCCTGCAGGTTCTAAACCCCACATCTCCCTTAAAGGGCAAGACCAACCCCAGGAGAGTTTCCCATTAGGCTTGAATGTTCCATCCGAATTTGTGGCCTAGGAGTAATTATCCATAGGGCTTCAATCATTATAGTGGAGTACAATGCCCTCTGTTGATGGTCTTGTGTCCATGACAATATTGCCACTTCCAGTGAACTTAATCACCAGCACATCTTATGGCTCAACTTGTCTGTTTTCTAACACATTGTTTTTTACTCCCTATCTAATGCCTTCCTGTCTTTCAAGTTAAGTCTAGTTATGTTGTTGATGCTTTTATAATTTGACCTTTCTGATTACAGTCAGTGACTTGTGTCTAGTGGATTTGTGATTTTGATCTTAGAATATTTATCTGAATTCTTTGGTATATGAGGTTCGAGATTTCCAAGAACTGAGCTTTAGAATTGGATTCTATCTTGATATTAGTATTTAGGATTTGTAATTTATTTTTATTATTTGTTTTATTGTTTGGATAATTTTTAGTTAATTTCTTAATCATTTATTATTTAATCTTTTTCCAAATTAAATGCATCTGTTGTCTGTTTATTTTTTCTTTTTATTATTTGGATACTGTTTGTTTGTAAATTTTTGTTGTAAATGCTTCTTAATTTATTTGCATTTTTAAACGAAATATTATTGTACCAACAGTTTTAAAATTTTAGCCTGAAGTTATACAAACACCACTCACAGAGTTCGATAGGTAAATGTCTTGCTTTCACCCTAGCTGGCCTATATGTTGTTTAAATATTCAAAGCAACTGAAACCTAATTAAATATTTGTATCATATGTAGTGTATCAGGTAGTACATACTAGTTCAACACTTTGGAGGAAAAACTCATGCAGGCACAAGGTGCAGAATCTATGAAACTTCAGCCTTACCAATTATGCTACTTTGCCATTCTGCAAATATATTATGAGCTTGTTAATTAAATTGCCTGATCTGGGTTTTCTGTTTTCCTTCACTTTTCCTTAGAAGTGCATATGTTTATTGGTGAGTATAAAGGCCCTAGTATAAAAGGTAATGGTTATTTGTGTGAGAATGTCCTACAGTAGATTGATGCCAAAGACAGATGGGAAAGATTACAAATTTCATATCTTTTACTGTTAACATTTGATAATATAATGTGCTGAGAACAAATAAAAATATATAAATGTTTAAAAACTCTACATTAATTGTAATTATTATGCAAGTCAAACATTACATGACTCAAAAATTTTCCATGTTTTCTAAAATTAATTTTTTGAATTTTTTTCTTTGAAGATAGGTACCATGCTTCATCCTTTTATGAGTGTATAGAAGAAAATAACAATAGTTCAATAACTTAACATATATATTTTTAATTTAATTTAATTTTTTTAAATTAGATAATACAGATAAAATGTCTTACAACATGTAGTAATTTCTCTTCTCTGTTAGTGTGATTAATTTGATCATGTGTTCATTCATTTATTCATTCACCTTTGTCACACTGAGTTACTCCATTTGAGGATCAAGAAGGTGCCAGAATCTTTCCTAGCAACATTAGGCATAATATAGGAACCAACAACTTAGAAAAGAGCCTTTGTCCATTGTAGAGTATATTCACTTTTACACCAACACCAGAACAATCTATACCTACTCTTCAGAGTAACCTTGGAGCTCTACTTCAGCCTCGTAACCAGAGTACTTAAGTATTCCACATTACATCTAAATATTTATGTGTAAATAACTCTACTAAATGGTTAAACATTTTTGAAAAGTACAGCATACATTTCAAGTACGTTTTCATATGAACTTCTTTGTATTCAGTATTTTTGTCTTTGCATAAAGCTATGTGACTTTTCATAGCTATACAAGTAGAGAAATGCCCTGCACCCCTTACTAGTCTCATCCTTTTTTAGATGTGAAAAAAGAGAGAGATAAGGGTGAGCTGTGTGTCAAGGGTCTTGATGTTGATTACTTGCGTGAATTACAAAGCATTGAACGGCATTGTCTAAAAGTTCATAGTTTGCCTTTTTCAAGAAATCTGTCTTTCATATTTGTTTTGTTAGACAGCCACAGTGAGGTGACTGAACAGTAGTAAACAGTTTGTGCCCCTTGTTGAAATGCCAAAAGCTATATATACAGATATGTGCCCTTGACGATTGTCAAAAATCTAATCACTCTGTGGGAGTAAAAATCCTATGGGATTCTAGACAGACATACTGTATATAGTCAGTTCTTAAATATGTAAGAAAATACCTTTCATTACTAAATCTAGCGTCAGTGACCAATGCACATGGGGTGTGTGTTACTAATTTTATAAGTATATTTATTTTTATTTTCAACAGTTCTTTACTGTCAGACTGTAAATGAAACTTGTGGTTTCAACTCTCATTTATGCATACAGTATTTAGTCACCTTATTAAGAAACATGATATACAATCGATATCCTAGACAGTATCAGAGTCTAGTGTCCTAGATTAAATTACCTTCCCAGTGTGGAGTTTTAATGCTCTCTTGATTATGAGTTTTTCTTGGACATTCCCAAAGACGCACATTTTAGTTTATTTGTCAGTTCAAAAGTTAACCTTCATGAGTGGGTTCTGCAATAGACTGCCTTCAGGCCGCCTGTGACCCTGAATTGGATGAGGTGGGTCTAAAACATTTTTTTTTCTCTGAAACTTATGCTAATTGAATTTAGTAAATGCCAAGAATAATTAGCATTTCTTAAAATAGTATTTACTTGGATGGATAACTAAAATATAGAATTAAAACAGTATTATATACAGTGTACAAGGAAATGTTCTGATAAATAGGAATTGTGGTTTTGTTTGTTGTTTGACATATTTCATTATTTTATTTATGTACAGCATTATTTTAAAATTGCTCATTGCATGCTGTATTTATTCTGAAAGATTTGATTAAAGCTTTAAGGGATGACAAGTGAACATGTTGTACAATTTGAGCCTATTTTTAACATGTCTTGTCATATGAGCCTAACAATCTACTTAATTTTATTAATGCTCTGCTTAACAGAATACTCTGAATGGACTTGGCTTGGCACTTCAAAACAGATATGTGCTTGATTTAAGCTAAACTACTATTTTTTTTTTCCTTGAACACCGTGGCTTCGGCAGTGGTGGTTTTATCCTCCTACAAGATAGTGGTCGTTTTTATACAGTAGAAGAAGCTCATGTGATTAGCAATGAAATAATTGAAAGGAATAGTGCTTAATGCCTGGAGCTTATTTAAGAACTTAGCAGTTACTAATCACTTAAATAAGAAATGAAAGAACTATGCCAGCCATGTCTGGGAGTTTAAATTATCTGATAGTAAAGTAGAAGGTAATCATTCATTATATTTGTTTTGCTGTGCAATTGAAATGCACAACAAATGAATTGTCAAAGCCCATTATTTTATTTAAATAGTTCCTTATTGTATATACTGTAGTTAGTTACTGGGATCAGTTTAAAAAGAGGTGTGGTTTATTTACTGTACATTAAATATATACTGCACATTTTAAGAACATGTTTCTGGTTGCTTATCTTCTGTTTTTTTTTCAACTGCATAATGTTTCAAAGCACAAATTGGCATCTGGTAATAATTAAATATTAATACTAAGAAAAATGGCTACCCATAGTTTAGACTGAAATTTCAAAGCTGATTTTTTTTCTGTCATATTTTCATTCACTATTTCTGTTATTTCAGAAAGCATTTCTCAGATTGATTTAAATGCCGTAAACCTGCTGCATTTGAATTGGATACCTGCTACCCCATGAAAGGGAAGTGAATGCTGCATCTGAGTCAATTTCTAATGTGATCCCATTCTTGTTCATGTGACTTGCTTTAGTGGGATTGCCTCATTAGTACAGAACTGTGTATGGAATGGCTTGTTACCCTTAACAGGCAGTAAGTAGAAGGCTGACAGTTTAATTCAGCTTCTGCTATCCAGAGGAGACATGACAGCTTTAACAGTCATTGGTGCATAGATTTATGAAATGGCCCTCTGCTCTTAACCAGATTAGTTCCTTTTACATTAACTGCTAAAAGTAGGGCAGATGTCCGGGCGGCTGGTTGTAAATTCGATAATGTCTGCTGTGTTAATCTGTGAAGCTCCTGAAACAGCAAAGGCTGCTGGTAACAGGATTAAGTTTTGGAACCCTCTGAGCTTTCACTTCCCAGCATGGTGTATATGCGCGCATGTGTGTGTGTGTGTCATGTGCAAACACGCGTTTCTGTGTGTGTATTATATGTGTGTGTGTTTCTGGGAGAAAACGTGGCAGTGAGAGGATCAGAAGGGGGATGGGGATGACTCCTGTCATGAATCTTAATTGATTGTCAAGAGGTGTTTATCAGGGTTATTAATTAGGCAGGCGGCTAGTGCTTCAGCCTTGAGAAGTAATGTTGCTCATTTCCTCTTATCTTTTTTAAATAAGTGAAATTATGCTTCTAGTGATATTATTTGAAAAGAGCACTTATTTTGTTGCCTTGCTAGCTGAAAAAGATGCATACCTTTATAAACGTAAAAAAAATGCACCTGTACAATTTAGCTAGATTTCTCTCACTCTTTAATTTTTTTAATGTGCTGTTCTTGAAACTGTATTATTTTATGAAAGTCTATATGTTAATAAGTTGTGCTTGGTTTAAATAGAAAAATAAAACAGAAAAATAATAACATGCATACTGAATGATGCTGTGACTTAAGTATGATTTATTTCAGTTCATTCCATTCATAAACTTGTTTCATGAACTAGCATGGCTATATCTTTAAATATTAGTTGTTATTTTGAAATATTCAGTGGATTTTAATAAAAAAAATAATTTCTCATATTTACGTGGCATTTAAAAAAAGCAAGTTAAATAAATCTGACAAATGTGTACTTTTGTATCTTTAAAATAATACAGCCAAAAGGTAAACCTTTTTAATGTAGTGATTAGTATTACATTTTGAATAGTATTCTGTTAATAGTATATTTTAAATTTATAAAGAGAAAACTTTATGTCATTAATACTAAAATCTTATCAAAGCATAGTTGGTTAGCCAAAATGTTGAGGAACAAAGCTTATAAATTCAAATAGAATGCACCATTACCAATTTGCATATTTATTGCTGCAAATTCATGTGCTGTGTTTTACTGCCTAAATACAATGAGAATGAAAATGTATTATTTATTGATCTGTTTAAATTATAGATCAATAGTTTTGAAACATTTATATCATGCTCTAATATTTGCACTTGTTCTTGATTTTTATTACTCAGGTAAACTTGTAGTTGCTTGCTGAATGCAATAGTTCAGTCTGAATTGCATTATGTGACCTCTTGATACAATGTGAGTTGATGTTGAGCTGTGCCCCTTTCATTAATATAAGAGGTCCCATCTCAGCATTTTAGTTTTTTCATCTTTTATTAAAATCAAAATGCTGTTCCTTGATTGGTTTATCTTGGCTTAATTCAATTACTAGAAATTATTGTAAATGTCAATTTTCCACAGTGGTCTAGTATTAAATAGTAGTTCCTGTTATAAAAGAAGAAGAATAAGTGCACACAGTACTATCTTAATATAACTATACAACATTTACAGTATATAATAAACCTGCATATAACTGGTTTTGGAAATGTATTTTGGCTTTCTTGATACTTGAAAAGATGATACGAAAATTAATATAGGTGGATATACTGTGTATTAAACATGCACTGGGTTAATAAAAAAAAATAGATTATGAGGAGAGGCAACATGGGTTAGTTCCCAAAGTGTTACCTTTTATATTATAATGTTGCCATTTCAGTCTCACTCATCACTTATCCTGCCTGCATTTTAAATAAATGTAATTAGTTGTGATGTGTTCTAATCTTTTAAAGCAACATATTCACAATTCAGTTGCAAGGCATACACAAATAAATAAAAATATGTGCCCTGAATCTGGATTTACCCATATAATGATCTGTCATTTTTCAGTCTAGTCAAGAATAAGTAATGGAATAAAAATATACTTATCATCATTGAATTGTTTCTGAATCCACTTATTTAAACAAAACTGGTTTCACTGTGTTTTTAACATGATTATTACTTGTAGCCTCTTTGACATTTTGATTTCTAATTATGATTTAAAATTACTCACATATAAATACATTTAATCTACTTTTGAAAATTAAGATTACATTTACTTTTGATACTACTGAACTATATGAATTTAAAAAATGAAAAAAGCAGCATGATATATGGTATTATTTAGCATGTGATACTTAGAAAAGTTTTTAAAGACAGCAGCATTCTGCTCAACTCCTAAACAACTCAAAGCTTTCAGAAAGGCTGGTACCTGCAGTTCGACCAGACTATTTGTATCACACAGTTTATACGCTGCATTTCTGATTTTATTTAACATGATGTTCGTCTGTTATACTGTACAGGCTTTCAGTACTTTTTCTAATCAGCTGGCTGTGCCGTGCCAATGTTACTTTCATCAGTGTGTATTAAACTTAAAATGTGATCAAGCATGGCTTATTAATTAAATTTTGTCTTACTCTTACAATCCTCTGTCATTCTTTTGTGCTTATGTATTAATTTATTTGCTTGTTACATTTTATTAAAGCATCAGATAAATAGGAACAGTCTATTGTATACTCACCTGACAAACCTACACCACATCCTCATGCTTTTCAGAAGTTTAGCTTTTTGTTAAAAACTTTGGACTTAAAGGACAAGTGCTAGTTAAAATTTTACCACCCATTCAATGAGCTTCCAGTTCATAAACAAAACAACCTTAGCTCATTAAAAAATGAAGTTGTACATTTATAATGTTTATATTTATATCAAGACTGTCAACTTTAATACTTCATTTTTATAAATTGGTAATTTATATTTCATCCACATGTATAAATTTACCATGCATGCAGTTTGTGACTTGGAGTGGACTAAATGACCTCTATGTGGTTATTTTTATCCTGAATGCTGTAACTCAGTCATATTCTTTATGTGTGTATGTGCAGCACTGTGTTCATTTCATAAACCTGAACTCGAGAGAGAAACAGAGACAGAGACCTGTTTTAATGTTTGCATGGTACGTCTTGTAGCTGTAATTCTGTATTATGAAGCATACATTTTTATGCTTTGTTGATTTAGAAGAGTATTTTTATTTCAGGATGGTATGCAATGTTAGCTAGTATTAATGTAAGTGTAACCGGTCCAGCTTGCCTATATTTTTATATTCTTAAAATTTCGGGAAAATTTTCTTTTATATTTAGTAATATATTTGAACATTAAATGAACATATTTCCATTTGTACATCCATCTAGTTTATTACCATTTCATGGGAATCTTATCTTGACTACATCATGTGCATGGCAGAAAAGGAGACAATTGAATCCACCACCACACAAGAAAGACCATGTAATGGAAGGACTGTGGGGAATGTCACTGGCTAACCTGGAGAACCACTGTATAGTCAATGGCAGAAATGGAGCTTGTAATATTATACATGGCACCACATTGCCCATGATGAAGGGAAGAGACTTACTGGTTGCCTGTCACTATAAGTGAGTACAGCCTTGGAAGTAATTGCTATCTTGGACTTTAAAGCCCCCTTTGGGCAATTATGTAATTGTGTATGGATTTAGAGGTGTACAGTTTGGCAAGCCCTGCCTGGTAGATGGGAAATTTGTTCACTTTGTAGTTAGGCCAGATGGCAGATAGGTATTTGTTATTTGGTCTACTTTTATCACCACGTTACGTCTTTAGATTCCCAGTTAGACTAAAATTCAGATCAGTGGGATGTGGGAAGAAATCACAGTTCCCTAGAAAAATCCATGTTCATGCTTCATGTTGGCTGTAACTATACAAGAAGCATTAAGCCCAGACTATTTAGCTATAAGCCAACAGCACTTAATAGTACTGTTCCAGTTGTCATTGACCAAGGGAACACTCGGTCCACTAAACACAATGTCCCAAAAACAAACAGAGGTTTGATGGTGCGTAAAGATGCAAAAAACAAAGAGCAGCAAAGTAAAAAATATCACAGGTGGTTTTATTCAGCAGTCAACTCTCTCCAGAATGAGATGTGCCATTATGGGAATGTCTCAGTTTTACAAGGCATGGATTCAATTTCTCTTCATGGGCTTTGGGAGAGAAAGGAGATGATATCTTCAGCAATAGCACCGCCTCATGTAACAGAGTGGTTGTGCTACCTCGGATGTGCCTGGAAGGCAAACCTTAGACGTGCATGTGTGACACAGTACGTGGCCATGAGGGGCCAGGGGACATAAGGCAGGAGCCAATCTTGACAGAGCACCAGTCTATCAAAGGGCATGCTCAGTGACTCTGAGCTTTTTGATTTATCAGTCGACTGATCCTGTAGATGTCTGGACTGTTGGAGAAAACTAGAATACCCAGAGATAACCCATTTATTCAAAGGGAGAGCATATTACTTCCACACAAATAGTGTACAGGAAAACATTAAAACCTAGGGCTCTAGAGCAGCAAGTCACAACAAACCACCACTATTCAAAATATATGCAATTTAGTAAATATTTTTTAAGCAGAAAACTTTTCTGATATTGAATTGCTCACACTAGTCATTATTCAGTGCAAACCACACATAACACTTTGAATACTAGATTTTTTTTCCTTTGCTAATATTATTTTGTTTTTCATAACATAAAAGTATTTGTATTGCCACACTGGGAAATTTATAAAATTAACATTTACATTTAGCTTTCATCCACAAAGGAATCCCAGGGCACTTTGTATAGACTAGGGCACAAATCACACATCAACAGCTGTTGCATAGTCACTTTAAACAGAATTGAGTTTTCACACCTCATACTCAACAAATAAATGAGAATTTAGATTTTCCCAAAGTCAAAACAAAGTTACAGGTTTTGCACAACAGAATGTAGTTAACGTTTTTTTTCCAGAAATAATACAAACCTATGCTGTGTTGTATTAATTTGAAAATAATGGAGATTAAATAAATAGATAATATAATTCAAAAAAATCAATCTTAGTTTTATTTCAACAAAATGGGAATTTAAAATGTGATAATGGGAATTAAAATTAATTGGCACAAAAAGTGTATTTCTAAAGGAAACAACATGTTATTTGCTAAAAAAAAGTGATGCAAAATGACTGTTTTCCTGTATTTACAGCATCATATTACATATTGTTTATAGTGCACAGCAGGTATCTTTGATGGTGCAGTAAAATGTAATTTACCAGTCTGTTTTATTTTGATATGCATCAGCTTCATGTGTCTTTTTTCATTCATTTGCTTTATTTAATCCAGACTGAATAGATATGAAGTCTGTGATGTGGTTTTAGGACATTCTGTTGCACATTAGATGAAAAAATATTTTCAAGATTCTGTGAGTCATCACCCTTATGGTGGTAAATAGTTCTGTAGCCAAATGTAATTTATTCCACATATTCATAATTAAAGAACCGTACTTTTGATTCATTGTCTGCATTCTGGATTAATACAAACTATTGTTGTAACCTTGTTTCACAGTTTTACATATAAAACTGTTCTTTATATGTTAAAATGCATATATTCTGATTCATTACATATTATTTTATTGAAAATGATAACCTTATGGAGAGTAAATTTGATAAAACAAAGCACAAAATAACATAACTAAACACTGCATTGCCACTAAACTGCTACTACTCTGGCTATACAAATGTGAAAGCCATTACCTCTACATTTTTCTTATGCTCCATAAATTCCTTTTTATAAAACCATCAACTAAGTAAATTTAAGCTCGAAATAAAAATATGTTTTTAGCTGGCAGTATGGAGTTCTCATGTAAATAGTTCAGCTCTTCTTCTTCCCTTTGCTTATGGTGTTTACACAGTCAAAAGGTTAGTTACAAGAAAGATTAGGTGAGGCTTTTCCAATGTTACCAAAGATGTGTTTTTCAGCAAACCTGTGCCATTTATTGTTTGTTCCAAGGTCAATGCAAAGTTACATGTTACAGTTATATATTTTGTGTTCTTTATTATAATACATTATGTATGTAGAATAAAGAGTTGCACCAACTGCAAGGGATTGCTAGGGAGAAAACAATTCATACAGAAAAAGAGAAGAAGTGGCATGGACCAATCAATGACAGATAGGGAAAATAATCTGATAACAGGAAGAAAAACACTACCAGGAAATGATGTTTACTGTATACCCAAGTTTTTGATTTTAATGACTAACTTGTCCTTCGTTCATTTTATGCCACTACCCCACATGTGAAACTTAAGCATTCCATTATGGTGAGGGGTCGGGTAAAAGATGCACAAGGGATATCTACATGCCCCATACTTTTGTGATAGATTATGTTTTGAGTAAGTTTTTTTGCCAGTTTATATAACAATCTCTGCACAAGAAAATATTGTGTGATGTATAAATCTTTTATAGATCTATAATAATAAAAGGCAAAGCCCTCACTCACTCACTGACTGACTGACTGACTGACTGACTGACTGACTCATCACTAATTCTCCAACTTCCCATGTAGGTAGAAAGCTGAAATTTGGCAGGCTCATTCCTTACAGCTTACTTACGAAAGTTAAGCAGGTTTCATTTCGAAATTCTACACGTAACGGTCATAACGGTCGACAACGTCCGCCATGTTGAACTTTCTTATTTATGGCCCCATCTTCACGAAATTTGGTAGGCGGCTTCCCTGCGCTAACCGAAACCGATGTATGTACTTATTTCGATGGTATGACACCACTGTCGGCCGCCATATTGAACTTTCCAATGTCACCAATTTTCAAACTTCCCGTGTAGGTAGAAGGCTGACCCCATCTTCACGAAATTTGGTAGGTGACTTCCCTGCGCTAACCAAAACCGATGTACGTACTTATTTCGATGGTATGACGCCACTGTCGGCCGCCATATTGAATTTTCCAAACGTCACTAATTCTCCAACTTCCCGTGTAGGTAGAAGGCTGAAATTTGGTAGGCCCATTCCTTACAGCTTACTTACAAAAGTTAAGCAGGTTTCATTTCGAAATTCTACGCATAACGGTCATAACGATCAACAACGTCCGCCATATTGAACTTTCTTATTCATGGCCCCATCTTCACGAAATTTGGTAGGCAGCTTCCCTGCGCTAACCGAAACCAATGTGCATACTTATTTCGGTGGTATGACGCCACTGTCAGCCGCCATATTGAACTTTCCAACGTCACTAATTCTCAAACTTCCCGTGTAGGTAGAAGGCTGAAATTTGGCAGGCCCATTCCTTACAGCTTACTTACAAAAGTTAAGCAGGTTTCATTTCGAAATTCTACGCATAACGGTCAACAATGTCCGCCATGTTGAACTTTATTATTATGGCCCCATCTTCACGAAATTTGGTAGGTGACTTCCCTGAGCTAACCAAAACCAATGTACGTACTTATTTCGGTGGTATGACGCCACTGTCAGCCGCCATATTGAATTTTCCAACATCACTAATTCTCCAACTTCCCGTATAGGTAGAAGGCTGAAATTTGGCAGGCTCATTCCTTACAGCTTACTTACAAAAGTTAAGCAGGTTTCATTTCGAAATTCTACGCATAACGATCAACAACGTCCGCCATGTTGAACTTTCTTATTTATGGCCTCATCTTCTCGAAATTTGGTAGGCGGCTTCCCTGCACTAGCCGAAACCAATGTACGTACTTATTTCGGTGGTATGATGCCACTGTCGGCCACCATATTGAACTTTTCAACAGTCTTTGTTACTTATGGGCCCATCTTCAAGAAATTTGGTACACGGGTTCCCAATGCTAACTGAATCCTATTTACGTACATATATACGTCCATAGCCTGCAGCTTGGTCACCATGTGAGGCATCCCATCACCTCCCACGTTGTTGGCTGCCTGCCTATATAAGGCCGTCCATCGCTCCAGTCTCTACATTCCCTTCCTTGCTTCGCCACGGGATTCACGTCTCCCTGCTGATAACTACAGCCTTTTTGTTTAATCCACGGCTTCTCCGCTGTTTTATTGTTTGTTTGTTACAATTATAGTTATTGTATAGGTATTTTACACTTACTTTACATTACTCAGGTACCCATTTCCTTCATCATTCCACCCCCATTACCATGTCTATCGAGGTAATCACCATCGATCAAAGAACTGTCACTTACCGAGTGGTTTCCATGCCCGGAGATGGCACCTACCTTTTCCATTCTCTGTGTTACATATTGCACGGCCATATCAGGCTCACTCTTGATATCTGGAAGAACATTGTGTCTTATGTATTGAATGAATGGGACAGGTTCAAGGTGTGGACTGATGACGGTACAGGAGATAATTATACTACACAGGAGCACTAGAAGAGTGAAATGCTTAAGCCCTTCACCTATGGTTCTGCATGTGAGTTGATGGCTGCCGCTGAATTGTTCGGTTGGTGCTTTCAAGTGTACCGAAATGGCCAAATATTTTACACCTTTCGACAACCGCCAATGCCTCTTAAACATCTTACATTCATAGGTGACAATTTCAGTAGTGGACACTTTGATGTTATTCTATGAATGTTTAAACTCTCAAAAGCTGGATGTGAAGTTATCGATGAAACCGGTTGTAAGCTTACAACGCTTGACAGATGCCGAATGTCACTTCAACACAAGTCCTGCAAATACTGTCGTAATTGAAACAAACCATGAAACTGAAATCGATTATGACAGCAGCAATCCATGCTGTGAGATTTGAAACAAGATTACTGTTCACATGGCCAACTGTAAGTTGCATGCTCAAGAGTAAGCTCAGTGCACAGCTTGGTCATGTTACAACCGGAGGGCCGAACTGACAACGTGGTATACAAAGAGATCCTTAACAAATAATTATTGCCATATTTTCCCTCACTTTAAAAAGGTTAAATTTTCTTCTTAATAAAAATTTTAATGCAGTACTTCGCCGCTGCGAAGCGCGGGTATTTTGCTAGTTCATTATATAGATTGACTCATTCTACAATTTGATAAACATTTCATTTATTTTTTCTATAGTACATACAGTACATATAGTTTTCATACATAGAATGAAGCTCAAAGTGCTCTACAAGATGTCAAAGAAACAGGTACAAAAATAGAAAAATTAGTTAAATTAGACAAGAGTATATAATGAATAAATAATACAATACTGTAAAGTATAATTCATTACAAGCTTACACAGCATAGTTATATAATTAGTAGAAAATTAATGTCCCTATAGATAATATTTTATTTCAATTTATAATATTTTATAAATGTTCCTTAGTCACACCACAGTGCAATTATCGAAAAATATTACAGCTTATGCTCCATATACCATAGTAATTAGAGAACAAGGTAATTAAAAATATTATAATCTTGCCTCTTTAAATAACAACTTGATAATACAGATGTAGCAGCTAGCATTCCCATGATATATTTTTATTCACTTAAATAATGGAATAGTTGATTTTGACTATAGTCTCAATCCGTATCCAGTTACTTTACACAGTCTTCATACAGAATTTATGGTGTATAGCCTAAATGTTTAAATGAAGCTTCCCTTTTGCACAGGTAGTACAAAAACGTTTCCAAGAATTAAGGTGGATAGTGTTATTCAGACTGTGCTAAGGGTAAAACAAAACAGTACTGGACATTAGTCAGTCATTTTCTAACCTGCTTAGACCTAAATAGTATTACAGGGGTTGCTGAAGCATATCCTAGCTAGTACAGGGTGCAAGGCAGTAAAAACCCTGGACAGGTCACCAATCCATCGCAGCATGAGTATACACATACACACACACAGCAACCACACACTAGGTCCAATTTAGTATCGCCAGTCCACCTAATCTGCATGTCTTTGGACTGTGGGCGGAAACCAGAGCAGCAAGAGGAAACCCACTGGGACACGAACCCAGGACTTATTAATGCGAAGCAGCACCTGGACCCATCATGCACATATTTAAAAATAACAATTATGGGAAAGTAAGTACAGTACAGTAAACATGGAATATTCATAGAAAATGAAACTTCTGTTTTAAATGTATTTTCCCTTAATTAAACAGGGTTACACGGTTGTACGGTGCTTAGCTGTATTGCTTCACATTTTCAGTGTCCCAGAGTCAAATACTTTGCATGGTAATTGTGTCAAATGTGTACATTTACCTCATGACTTTGTGGATTTTAATGCTGGTACCTAAATGTGTACGTGTGAAACTTCAATAGACTGCCATCCTGACCAGGACTTTTTCTTACTTTTCACTCTGTGTTGCTATAATAGACTTCAGCCCCCAAATCTCTGAATTAGATTAAGCAGGTTTGAGAATATACATACTAACAGAGTAAACACAGAATAGTGTTACTCTTATAGTGATTTTTTACCAGCTTATAAAACTGTAAGCATAAATATACATTAGTGGTTGGTTTTTATTATAAATAATTGGACATGTTTTCATTAGTTCAGTCACACCACACTAATACAGCTGATGGTGTCAAATGTTTAATGTTTCATCTCTGTCTCTGCCTCAGACAGACAACAAAACAAAAGCAGTTAAATTAAAACGAACAAATCTACCAGGTCTCTGCTTGTCTTCTTAAATAGAGAAGATGAAGTATTCCCTAAAGTGACAGTGGTACTAATTAAGACATAAAACTGTGGGCAGCAGGTTTTTGAAGGTTACACTGTCTGTACTGGAGGAAGTGAGAAAGAATGAAGTCACTGATGGCATCTGACGTTTTCACAAGGGATGATGCAAACAGCACATAATGAAGCTATTGAGCTTAGGGTTGAGGGA
Organism: Polypterus bichir lapradei; assembly: GCA_026402145.1. Classification (NCBI taxonomy): domain Eukaryota; kingdom Metazoa; phylum Chordata; class Cladistia; order Polypteriformes; family Polypteridae; genus Polypterus; species Polypterus bichir. The sequence goes on from JANRMT010062835.1 coordinate 44,492,172, forward strand.
ATTGAATGTAGTGTATGGTAATGTAGTAGATGTTGGTGGAAGAGAAAGGTCCACCAGCATTAGTAGCTTCATGTGAAGTGTAACAGAATCGGACCTTTTAAATGAGCAGGCAGAAACAGAGAGAAGGTTATGACATTGTTCAAAATAAAATGAAAATCGTTTTCATATGTGCATTGTAATATTTTAAATTGTGTAGAAAATTGACTGCCATAACTGTAAAGGAACCTCATATGTTACTTCTGTTCTGTAGCAAAGAGATTGTTATTTAAGACAAAATTAGTATAATTGTGCCAGACAAACAAAGATATTTCCTTTATTTCTATACTTTAAGAAACTGTCAAGTTCTGTCCTGTCTCTGATTTTATACCTTTTTGCTAGCAACTAGGTCACATTTACTGTCTGCCAGATCATTGTACGGTTCACATAACACGCCCGAATGCACACACATAACTGTGTGTGTGTGTATATATATATACAGGTATATATATATATATATATATATATATATATATATATATAGTATATACTGTATATATAATAAGACAGTACAAAGACGTATGAAGATTTAGAGTACTTAAAAATACTTTGCCACAAATAAGAATAAAAAGAGTAGTGCTAGTGCACTGGTCTGTAGAAAAATGTCTTGTGCAGACATAAGTCTGTTATGACTACTTACTTTTAATTAATTTAAGTACCTCCCATAGGATGAGTGGAAGTGATATCAGTGGTCTTTTGATCTTAGAATATATATATATATATATATATATATATATATATATATATATATATATTAAAAACCAAGATGATCAAACTAGCAGAGGGCCTTTGAACAATGGGAGGAAGCTAGATACTTGAGAGATACAGTAGCTCAGTTAGCATGCAAATAAAATGTTTAAGGCATTTATTTTGGAATATGTGAGTTGATAATTCTGCATTTACCACAGAGTTACTATAAATACTAATGAGTCATTTTTACCACTCTATCTCTAAATAATATTCTACAGAGCAAGCTCTAAGTTTACACACCTTGAGAATAGTAGCTACAGTACTTTTTTTTATAAAGCTTGCTATTAATATTTTGTTCAAACAAATCTACTGTATTTGTAAGGTCCTAGGGCTACAGCAGGAGTAGTCAGAGAGGTATTATACAAATGTGCAAAATTTGGGAAAGGGGTATATTTTCTCCAGAGTATATATTGTGCCAAAAATGTTACAAGTGCACGGAGTAAAGTCATGATGACAAAAAGAATCCTAACAACAGCATCTTGAGATTAGTAACATCGGAAAGTCACTACACAAAAATGGGTTCCATGACAGACTAATAAAGCAGAAACCCTTGCTTATTAAGTAAGAATGTCAATACATAACTCAGAGCACCACATTAAACTAGGCTGACCCTCTTAAAGGTTTTCCAAAGCTGTTTCTGTCCTGTTGTCCATATAAACACAGGGAATTCCAGTTTTGTGTTTATATCTTGCCTGAAGAAGGGGCCTGAGCTGCCATGAAAGCTTGCATATTGTAATATTTTAGTTAGCCAAAAAGGTGTCATTTTACTTGACTTCTCATAGGATGGTTCTAAAATATTTCAGAACAATGTTCTGTAGATGTAACATTTAAACAGTGAAGGCTTTTAGTTGATGTGGTTTCCATATTACTGTATATAGGGGAAAGCTAACATCATTTCAGTGTTCAGAGATTGTATAGTAGAATCATGATATGAACTGTTTAATCTCTCACAACTTGGACAACTTACCATCACTGAAGAAATCGTATATATTTCTCTGTCAGAGGATTTTTACTATCACATTATCAACTTGGGTATGAAAATAACCCATTTGATAATGTGGCCAACCTGGGACAGTTGGAATTTAAATTTAAAACCATCCTGTGTACATATTCAGATGTGTAACTATAAAGGAAAAACAGGTTTCATATTTAGGAGGCTGTGGTGGGCTGGCGCCCTGCCTGGGGTTTGTTTCCTGTCTTGTGCCCTGTGTTGGCTGGGATTGGCTCCAGCAGACCCCCATGACCCTGTGGTTAGGCTATAGCAGGTTGGATAATGGATGGATGGATGCATATTTAGGAGGTGGATTAGGAAACAAAGCTAGTTGAAATAAAATGAGTAAAAGACTAGGGGAGAGAGAGAGCGAGGTTAGGAGCATGCGCTGATGCAGCTCATTGCCGCACCCACAACATGACAAACCAACTCATGATCCCAGATTAGGACCCAAGTGTAGCTATGCAATGGGTGACACCTCAGCACCACACTAGTTCAGATGGAATGGAGCAATGTGAGGTTTTTTCATGGTGGCTGGAGTGCCAATTCTAACACCAGCCCCCAGGTTTTTCCCTGTTGGTTGCAGAGCCTACATGCAGGGCTGGATGCAGATTAACGTCATACCCAGGACAGAGAAATTGCAGTTTAAGGGCCTTGTTCAAGGGCCCAATGAAGTAGAGTCACTTTTGGCATTTACGGGATCCGAACCAGGCAAGTGTGAAAATGAGGAAAGAGTGTAAAAGGTTAGGTGTTAATTTAGTGCTAAAGAATTGTGTGAGCCTGTGGTTGAGCTGAACTGCAACAGTTTTTTCTTCGAAAGGTTTTCTTGAACCTCTGTAAAAGAATACAGATAGGGAGATCAGTGATCAAGGGATGTGAAATGTTTTACAGTATATTTTGCAGGATCTTTGATTTTAAAGGCTCAAACATCTCCCTGAAATGATCTGCCAGCCATCTTCCTATTTCTCCTATGCAGGTCATTGGACAATTTTTAAAAAAAACACAGTAAATAAGAATTTTGGATTTTCAGAAGGTCCATCATGTAATATTTAGTTTTCCACTGGGTCCAGATACAGCTGTATTGTTGGTGACATACAGTATTTGTCATTGATTTCACTGCCCTTGTTATGACAGAACGTGTCCAGTTGACAAAGTGGCTCTGCTTTGTGAAATGTGCCCCCATCAAGAGGTGTGGTTAAATTAAGTAAACAATTGAAAGAGACCATGGATCAGGGGTGCCCACACTACTTTTAAAATGACCAAGTCGAAATGATCTACCTACATTAAAAATGCTATATATATATATATATTGTCACAGATGTCCGGGGACACTGCCCGGCCGGGACGGTGTGTCTGGGGGTGCGCTTTCCATTATATATATATATATATATATATATATAGATATATATATATACACACATACACACTGAGTATACTTTATACATAAAATATATGTTGTTGTACCTTGCATAACTGAATAACCTTTATGGCACAATAACAATTCAATACATTTATGGTCACTACAGTATTTGGATTTAATAATCTTCATGTGGGAAAAGGCTGACTCACATAAATAAGTAAAAGTCAAGTAGCTTTTGAATTCAGCCGAGAGTAAGTAACATATTAAAAAATATAATTTTTGGGTGGACTATTCCTTTCATTTTATAAAACAGATATTAAAATATTATTTGTTTATTTTGCATCTTTTTTATCTAATGTTAGGCTTTAATTGAAGATTGGATAACTGCCATCCATTTTCCAAACCCATTTAGTCTAGTCCCTGAGCATGAGGGCCTGATAACACTCACTGTCAAAAATAAACATGTAGAAAATCAGACATGGGCAAATACTTTCTCATAGGACTTAATAGGTCATTTACTACTTGAAAAATATAAAAATTGGAAGTCCTCTTTTTGTTTACATTTAGAGTAGTTCTGTTAATCAATAATGTAATGTTAATTGTATTATAGAGTAATTTATAATTATGCTTACAGTTAACATTTGTACAGTATATAAATTAAAATCATATGCCACAATAATATAGCAATAGAGGAACTGATAATTTGTAAAAATCTACTTATAAACAGATTTACAGTTAAAAAAGAACAATACTTTTTCTAGAGACCTTTTTAATGTATCCACGTTTGCTTGGTCAGTCTTTGGAGCCTACCCAGAAAGAGTAGGCATAGTGCAGGACAAATTCTTAGTTTATCGTAGCCTGTACCCTTATCAGGCATAGCTTAGAGTTATACTTTGACTGTTAAAAAGATAGACACTATAGTGGAAATTCATATCACATAGAAAACATTCTAGTTGGAAATCAGAGATGGGTCCAGGTGACATCAAGGTAGGAGCTTAACTTGCAGTTTCACCTTGAAACAACAGAATCACATGTGATTAAGAAAGGGACAGGCTACATTTTTTAAAAAAAAAAACACATTATTTAGTATAGTATGCATATTAAATTGATAGAAAGTTAAACAGATTATACTTTATTTGTCCCGAAGAGAAAATTTTAATTTTTCAGAAGCAGCAAAGTAAAACAAAATAATAAATGTAATAAAGACAAGCAACAACCCCCCAACCACACATAACCACATATGGCTTGGATAACAGAGAGCTGCTGTTGTCAATAACAGGTTTGTAGGTGACAGTAAGATGAGGTCAGACCTACTCAGATTGTACCACAGGTTTATACTTTAAAGTTATGAATATTTTGATAGAGCAGGTCCAGCTTGAAGTGTTGGAACATGCCTAATAGACACTTAATTCCTTGTTTGAAGACACCTGCATTCAGAATGATTCAACATAAAGATATAAGTACAGAGTGAATCAATTTTGTTGCTGAGTCATTACAGATGAAGTAAACCACTTTCCTGGGCAGTGACATGGATGAATTTTCCACCTAGTCTGATGAAACCCATCCAGCATTAAAATAGTGCCAGAAATAACAGGTATACGCCAGTTCACTGTAGTACCCAAAACATCATGGTGCCTGAACTTTTTGGCTTCTGTACTCTTTCTCCGATGTAGAACCGTCATCTTTATCTGAGTTTACCACTGTTATAGAACATCTTTATTTGAAAGCAGCAGTGTCATATTGGGGGGAGCGTGAACGTGACTGAGAGAATAAAACTGAATAAAAAAAAACACGAACCTTTACAAGTACTATAAACTTACACCAGCTGTTACATGCTCAAATCAAATACATGTTTTTATTGTATAATAGTAATAATAAGAGCAGCTTACTACTCAAAATGGTAATTCTGGGAAGCACCTGGAATTGAACCCACAACCTCTTGATTATGAGTCAGCAGTTCTTACCGCTGCACCACCCAAAAAGTCATGTCAGTGTTGTATCCTAACTCGATTTCTTTTTCTTCAGTTATATTCTTGAATAAAAGTGCATTTGTTCTGTTATACATGTACCTTTGGTGAAAGTGTTTATTTGATATTTGGACTTCAGTTTTCACACATTATACACTTTATGTCAACATTTTGTCATTAGTACTATAGCATGAAAAAAATTTCTGTTTCAGATATGTATTCAACATTTCTTGCATTTCTCACATTTCCTGTCATCCTACATTCACCCAGATCAATGTAAACATGGAAGACACATAAAATGCATGTGTTTCAAATAATGGTATATTATTTACCCGATACAACTCCAGGCACCTCACACCCAGATAAACAAGACTTGAACTGGGAGAACTTTTTGCCCGAGTTGAGCTGCAGCAGTGGGGGGATGGGATAGTAGGCTGCTTGCTGCTTGTGCTGATCAACACATTTACAAAAAAAAAAGACTCTAATGGAGAGGTGCAAAGGAATTTAAGGTGGCCCAGGATTACGATGTTTTTCGTAGGGCTTCTAGTGTTACTATATCCCACTTTACATTCCTCAGAGTCTCTTTTATTCTCAGATGTTATAGAGTTAGCCAGCCACCAGATCTTTTACTCTCATTGTGTGACATTTCCGAAGTTCTCAACATGTCTGAGAGGCAGTTGATACAGGTCAGTGCATGGGTCTGTGTTGACAGCAGCACCTCTTCAGTTTAGTTAAGAAATTCCTTCAAAAGTGTATGGTAACAAGCCAGAGGTCAAGTGATAACATTAATTAATTACAGTAAAACATTTATAATTCTATAAAAAGAGGGAAAGAGAGATTCTGTCAAGGCCGTCGCATGGTGTGGCTCCCGGAAGTAGAAATTATCATGCAGTACCCTTTTTTGCAGTAAGGTTCACAGTGTGGGAGGGATATGATTTCTTGTTTAAAAGCCCTTATAGTGAGATAGAGGTGTTGTTCTCGTCTGCCTGGATGGAATAATTATTCAAGTTTTTGTATAAACAGGATTTTAGGGGAGTCAGTGGTCAGAATTGTGTTTGCTTTGGGATAAACAGGAGGTACATCTTCAACTAGACTTCAAAACCTATTTACACTTACTTATGGGAATAAAAATGCATGCCATAAAGCAAACTCTCCTTAGTTGTATCCTGCTCAAGCCAGATAACTTACTGTAATAAAGGAAGGCATATCTGCCAATATTGCTAACCAAATCCCAATCTCGGACTTGTTACACGTGCAGGGTTTGAAAGCAGTTCTCTGATCACTGAAATCAGCTGCTGGATGGGGCATCTCTTCTTGACGTTATTAATGTCTGTTAATTTGGTTCATGAGTGTTGAGGATGTACCTGGCTAGCAAAAGACTGACAGGGTAATGGTCACCGCTGGACTGAAGGAATAACAAGCATATGTGTAAAAAAAAGTGAAACGGTCTAGAGGGAAGAAAACAATGCTCTGCAAGATGCTATATGGCAAATGATACAGCTGCTGCCAGGGATCTTAATACTGTCTTAGGGAGGAATGTATGGTTCAATAGCCAGGATGTCCCTCAGATAGCGCAGGCAGCTGGGGTGCTGCATTGAATTGAAGACAGAGGGGGTCCAAAGGGACATGGAGAGCCACTTGTGGGTCTTATATACTACATGGCAAAATGTATGGCAGCACTATTTCTGATTAATTCTGCTACATCCATTGCAAACAGGCACAAAAACCATATGATCTCTATAGACAAACAGTGAAAGTAGAATGGGTTGTACAGAAGAGCTCAATGACTTTCAATATGACATTATTCTAGGATGCCACCTTTTCACCAATCAGTTTGACACATTTCTGAACTACTGAAGCTGCTTCAGTCAACTATATGTACTGTTATTGTGAAATGGAGAAAGACCAGATCAATAACAAAGTACAGTAGTAGGCTACACAAGCTCACAGTCCAGGATTTCCGACTGCTGATGCATGTAGTGTGTTCTTGGTTGAAACACTAAATACAGAGTTGCAAATTGCCTCTGGAAACCTTATCACATGAACTGTTTGTTGGAGCTTCTAAGCCACAGAAACCCATTATATGAAGAAAAAGAACACTTCTATCAGACTTTGGAGCAGTGGAAATGTGGTCGCTGGAGGGATGAATCACGCTTCACCATCTGGCATTCTGATGAACTAATCTGGGTTTGGTAGATGACAGGAGAACACTACCAACTCAAATGTATAGTGACACCTGTAAAGTTTTTTGTGTCTGAATGGAAGTGTCGCTGTATCCATGTTACAAAATATAGAGGATAGCCTTCCTAGACTACAGAAGGTAGTTGTAGCCTCAAAAGGGGGACCAACTCCATGTTACTCCAGGAACAATTATAATGGGAGGTGGGAAAAGAAGAGATCAGGGTTTGCATAGGGTTGAGGGAGATATGAGGTGAGCAAAAGTGTGTTACAATGTGATTTGCAGACGACAAAGCCACTCCTTGAAATAGGCACAAGTTAAAGGATAATTTATGCATGCACTGAAAGCAGAAGGGCTCTTTGTTTTTGTTGTTTATTTATACCTTTTTTGTCTGTATTTTAGGTTTGAAGTTGTTATTAAAGGGGCTTCTCATATCACGGTTATTTTGAAACAATTCAGTTTTAGTGTTGGGTCAGAGTAGTATATATAACAACCACAAAGGACATATTGCTATCTCAGACAGTAACAGTAATGCCAAACCATGTTTCTAAGCGTACAATATTGAAATTATGAACAAATGTTTTAAAAATCACATTGCCCCAACTGAAGACAACAAATCACTCACATACTTTTACCCCTAACTTCATGGCCGTCAGGAGTTATTACTGGTCAAGCAAAAAGTAAAAAAATCTGTCACCCTTGTCCAATATGAAAAAAAACACTATTATCTGTTGTCCGACTGTAAGTGAACAATTGCATGAGCTAAGAGCTATTTGACTACACTTGTCTTTCTCAATGTGACATTAGGACTAAAAAGAAGAATTCTAATTAGTGCCTTGAAACCATTAAATTCTTGTAATATTAAATCAAGAATGTGCATGATTAAAATTAAATCTATAATGTCTTGGTATTTAATTGCATTTAGATGTATTGTTAGACTTTATTGTTAAACTTTGTGCTAATCATCCTAAACCACTTCCCAGAGTGTTTTTTGACATAAAGTGAAGAGAGTGATTCATTTATGCAGCCCAAGTCAGGCCCCAACTTAGAAAGAACTGCAAGTCTGAATAAAGCAGCAACACCATGCATACATTTCAACAAATTAAAATGATCTGTGTTAATAAAATATGGATTACACCAAAAGAATTTGCATAGACAGACAATGGTTGACATGTTTCTATGATAGTATTCATTGTTTCCTGTCATCAGCTACAGTTACTTAAGGGTTTTTTTTTCTCATTAATGTATTACAAGGAATTCAGTGTTTTTAGTGTTATATTCCTGGGTAAAATTTGATCTCAAATAAGATTATTATGCGCATACTGATAAATTGATATACTCTAAATGTAGCCAGTGGGAAAAACACTGATAACCTCTTTTAAATTTAAAGAATTTCTAAATTGTGCTCCACTTTAATTTTAATATATTGGGTCATGTTGTTCACTGGGGGCAAGCCTGCATACAATATATGGAGTTTAAACATATGCAAATATGGAAGACTTTTATAGTGTTTGTCAAGTGTGATGTGATTAGTCTTGTTAGCCTTTTAGAAAGATATCTAAATCAGCCTGAATATTTATGGGAATTTTTTTTTAAATATAATGCCTAGAAATGAATGTGAATTGCTTAGTTTAGTCACTGAGTATTGACCTTTTTAAAAATAAGGTCTGGAGTTATAGAAGCCCAAATTCCTAAAGGCACATCCATTTAATTTTGAGGGGGCCATATTTGTAAGGACTAGAAGAACAGCAACTGTAAGGTTTGAGTGTTTAAGATATGTTTTAGATTTCTAAGGAGAAAGCTCCATTTGTTTTCATGTGCTCTTAAGTTCATTATTTTTGTTTAAGTATAAGTTCATGCCTTTGATAAAATGGTTTCAGGTGATTCACTGATTAGTTTTTTTGGCTTTTTTGGTTAAATTTTGCTACAGTACCTATAAAAAGAGTTCACCCCCTTGGACTTTTCTTCTACAATTTTTTGACATTGATCAAAAGGAAAAGACTCCATAATGTCAAATGGAAAACAGATATCTGCAAAGTGACTTAAATTAATTACAAGTATAAAACATAAAATTACTTAATTATTCACCCCTTTCCAGTAAGTATTAAGTAGACACACCTTTTGCAGCTGTGTCAGCTTTGAGTCTGTGTGCACAGGCATCTATCAACTTTTCACCTCTGGACACTGCCATTTTTTCCACATTGTTCTTTACAAACCCTCTCAAGCTCTGTCAGGTTGCATTTGGATTGTGAGTGAAGAGCCTATTTGAAATCCAGCCACAAATTCTCAGTTGGATTGAGATCTGTACTCAGACTCAGCTACTCCAGGACAATAACATTGTAGTTTTTAAGCCATTCCTGTGTACCTTTAAGCTTTATGATTGTCTTCAAGAAAACAAATTTCACAAGGCATAGATTTCTTTAAGACTCGTTTTCCTCCAGGCCTGCTGCAGAAAAGTATCCTCACAGCATGACGCTGCCGCCACCACCACCGCCTTCTGGTTAGTTCTAGCTGTCATATACATATTTTTTTAACAGTGGCTTTCCCTTTGCCACTCTCTCATAAAGCTGATAGTATCTTAAATCTTATTCACTCTAGCAGTTAACTAATGGAGATATCATAGGTCTCCTAGTGGCCTCCTTCACTACTCTTCTTCTTGCATGACCACTCAGTGGAGTCTGCTTTAGTCAGAATTACAACTGTGCTTTACTCTTCCCACTTTTTAATGATTACTTTAACTTGACTCCAAGGGACATACAGTGACTTTGATATTTTCTTATCTCTATCCCGACTTGTTCTTTGCAATAAACTTTTTACTGAGGTGTTTGTACTGTTATTTTGTCTTCATTGTATGGTTTAGGGCACGATACTCACTCACCACAAGTTGACCCTTCTAGGTACAGGACTATTTATACTGAAATCAATTGAAACCTTATAAGTACAGAGAGGTGTTCTCCACACAATTAATTATAGGTCTTCTAGAACCAATTGGCTGCTCCAGTGATTATTTAGGTGTGTCATTTTAAAGAGGGTGAATACTTATGCCATCAGTTATGTTGTGTTTTACATTTGTAATCATTTAGACCACCATCTAGAAAATTAAAGCTTTGAAAAGCATAAACACTGTAGATACAAGTGGATAATGTATAGGGAATAATATTACTAAATCAAAAATGTTTTTGGATTGGTTATTACTGTATACTTAGCATGTGTCTTTATCTAAGAAGATTTACAAGATCAGGATACATTACGATTGTTTTTTGGGGTTCAGGCAGATTGACTTGCTTAGAGTTACATTATGCTTCCATTTTTGCAGTTAAACTTCCTGATCTGTTTAAAGTACAAGCCCTCAAAGCTTATTGTTTGTTCATCTATAAACATTTAGATGTGTTTGGAGACTTAGTTAACTGATCAGAAAGTAGGAGCCTTTGTAAATTTTTTAGTTATTTTATCATTTTTAGTTTATTAAATATTTTTGTAACGAAGAGTCATATTCAAAAATAACAGCAGTGAAGGAATGAAATCGCATGCATAAGTAGACTACATTAAATACATACATTTTAATAGTACTTAAGTGCATTTTGGCTAAGTTTTTGTTATGGCTCAAAAGCTTTCATGGATATCAGATTTAAATTGAAGGGATGTAAAAATGGCATCAATCACTGTTCTGTTGTTAGGTAATGTATGTGGACAGCCTGTCTCTAATTGTAGTTGAAATTTCTTAAAACACAGCATTTTTGAAAGATGTACCCGATGGAGAGTACTACTACTACTACATGAACAGGTCTGGAGCGTTGCAGATTAATTATAGTGTCAGAGGAAAAACTAAAGCATTACAGTGTTCAAAAAATGCAGTCATGCATTTTTTTTTATACTTTTTAATACTGAGTATGCTTATAAAATTTGTGGGCAGCACGGTGGTGCAGTGGGTAGTGCTGCTGCCTCGCAATTAGGAGACCCAGGTTCGCTTCCCGGGTCCTCCCTGCGTGGAGTTTGCATGTTCTCCCCCAGGTACTCCGGTTTCCTCCCACAGTTCAAAGACATGAGGGTTAGGTGCATTGGCGATCCTAAATTGTCCCTAGTGTGTGTTTGGTGTGTGCGCGCCCTGGTAGGCTGGTATCCTGCCCGGGATTTGTTTCCTGCCTTGCACCCTCAGATTGGCTCCAGCAGACCCCCGTGACCCTGTAGTTAGGATATAGCAGGTTGGATAATGGATGGAAATTCATTTACTCTTAGATTAATTTTCAAATAAGTGATTTTTAATTTTCTTTTTACTGTAATGGTTCACTCTTCTCAAGCAGCAGGAAAATGTGAGCTGCTGTATAAAGCAACTTGCATTCACCTTCCCCAGCATTTGACTAACTTGTATTAGAGATCTGTCTTGCTGTCGGAAGTGGCTGCTAGATGGGTAAAAGAAGAAAATATACAAAATAAACAAGATGGATCAACCTCTCTCAAGGTAAATTTCAAACATTAAACTAATCCATAATATAGGGTGGTCCAGATCTAATTATGCAGTTTTCATTACGCTGTAACAACCTACAGTGCAGGATGTTGGAGGAATTTGGACCGCCTGCAGTGCATAGGAACATAATCTCCCAAAATCAACGAAATGTTTGACCGGACTGGTAGCGCCAATCAACCGAAACTGTATTGTTTTCCTGCATTGCATTAAGAGATGCATAATTAGATCTGGACCACCTTGTAGAATATTTTTCTGTTTTAAGATTTGCAAGTTTTCAAGTTCACCATTTCTTTTCAATGGGAGGTTTTGAAATTTCAAATATTTGTACACTGTGCTGTATCTGAGATGTCTCAACAAAAACTGAGCTTTCCTGACAAAATCAGTTCATTAGGTACAAGTTGTCCCATGTAGACAGACAGACAGACAGACATGGCAATCACAGTAAGTACTTCCTGCAATATATGTAAATATACCTGAAAAATGAGTTTAATATTAAACAGTTAATACAAAATAAAGAAGAAGAAACCAATACAAGCATGTTCCTTCTTTGACCATAGCCTAGATTTTAAGGCAACAAACACCTTTTAGCTAGGAAATTAATAGGACATGTGAAGGCACTGAATGAGGAATAAAAATAGTTTATGTTAAAAGACCTACATTTTTTTTCTTAAATTTTAAAAAAACAAGTATTAATTTTGCATTTGATGAAAAATACTGTATTGCTAATTTAGTGATTGGAAATCATTAGGTTAACAATAATTTCAAACCATTGACTTTATTGACAGTATATAAACCTGATCAAAGAATAGTACTGGCATCTCATAAATGTATTACAAAATGGTATTTTTACCACTTTTGTATCTTTTTAATATGTTTATTGCAACATTGTATTTGCATCAAGAAATTGTTCATTTAACTTAAGAATGCTAATGATTCTATCTTTTTTGCTTTATAATAAAAGTCTTTGATGGGACTTTTATTTAGTCATCTGTTATTGAAAACTTTTAACAAGATTGTGTTTTTACAGGCATTGGCTAAGACAGATTTTATACAGCATGACTGTTGCTTCATTCCTTATTTCTGACTCATTGCATAACAGAGCAACTCATTTTAGTCAGATTATGATTAAAAAGAAAAAAATATGGAAAAATAACATAAGCAGCACACAAATCTTAAGAAACCTCAGCTCTGTAAAAAGTATAAAGTGGAAGAAAAAAGAAGTACAAGTAGCAACAAGTATAATCAATAAATGAAACATGACCTGGTACGCTGTAATTTAGTAAATAATAAATACACTGAAACACAAACATTGTGCAAAGTCAGACAAAAAATAAACTTGGGAAAATAATCCATATTTAATCAACAGTAGGAATTTACATAGATATACATTAAACAAAGAGATATTGACAGGCAGGACACCACCAGTGTATATCTACACGAGTATTGAACTCAAACACTGGCTACTCAGATAATATATGCAGAAAAAAATAAACAAAAACTAAAATAAGATTCCACTTTTTTCTTTTGTTGATGATACTTACTGCTATTTCATTTTAGTTCCTGCTTTTGCTTGTTTTTTTCTTCTTTTTTACCTATGTTAAGCATGCTTATGTTCAGAATTGATGGTTGTTATACCAGAACCTTGTACTATAAGTGTGATAGAGGTTAGGAAGAAAATGAAAGAAAAGCTTGAATTATGTGGTGAAAGAAATAGGAGAACCATGGACCAAGAGATTATCATAACCTGCACTGAAGTATTGCAAGTAATATTTTAATGTGTTTGTTAGATATGTGCGATATAATCCAGGATAGCTATTTGGGTGAAACAGTGTTTAGCACTGTTGCCTGATAGCTCCAGTGTCCTTGGTGCAAAAATCCTAGCCTGGATACTGTCTGTATAGTGTTTTCATGTTCTTCTATTTATGTGTGTTTTACTCAGGATACTCTGGTTTTCATCCTGGAGATATGCATGTCAGGTTGATTGGCAACTCTACATTAGCCAAGTTGGGGTATGCGCAATCGTGTCCCATGGTGTACTGATGTCCCATCCACAAGTGGTTCCTGCTTTGTGCCAGTAGTAGAATCCTGAAATAGAGAATGTAAGTTCATTTAGTAGATCACTGGATAGACTAAGTTTAGCTCTGCACATCTCCTCTATTACATTGCCCAAAGCAATTCCATGGAAAGATTTATGAAAATAATGTCTGTAGTGATCATTATGCTGTAAAAATAATGTGTGTATTCTTTATAATTAAGAATCATTATTTTATCATCTTTGAAAATTCTGAAAAAGTAATAAAAAAAAGATTATGGGTTTTTTTGATATCATAATCAATGTTATTATTGTAATGATTTAAACTTTCTATACAAATATACAAAGTATACATTAAAATCACATTTGGCGCATTGGTTTTGTTTTAACATGACACTTGATATATTCATTGGTTTTGTTTTTCCATATAGCTATATGTAACCTATTTACAGTAGTAAGAAGGTAAAAACTTAAAAAATTGTTCAAACTCTGCCAGTCATCCAGTGTAAAACATCAACACCCACAGACTTGCTACCTACTTTACCAGGTCAAATAACATGCCCTTTGTGTGCCCTGGAGATGAGATCACAGCAGGTTGGGTCAGCCCACCTGGGAGGGAGACAGCTGCCGTCATTGAATTGGGCTCTTGTCAGTATTAATGACTTGCATCCGACACCTCATTCTAGCCACACTTGTTTAGTCTAGGATGTATTGCGTTAAAATAATTACTGCTTGTCAGCCTCCATTTAACAAGCCTCCCTTCGTATACACGTACTGTCACTGGCTTGTGCATCAAAGTCTGCATAGACACATACCTCTCTTGTCATTTGCCCTCACCAGACGAAAAAGATTTTCTCTGCATTGTTCAGTGCACACTTCCAGAAGTACTATTTATTTATTGTGTAATATTGAAAGCTTGAATCTCCTTAATATTTGACAAATGCATAAATTATACAATTCAGATAAATGAATTATGTTTTCATAGTTGAGAAAATGTTTTTTATATATTGTTTTAAAAATATATCTTTTTAACCTGGACTTAAATGTATTTAAGCTTGTTGGTGAAATTCTAATTTTTGAAGCTTAAAATAAATATAGAATGCATATTGAACATCACAGCTTTTGTTATATATCATGTTTCTAAAGGGATTATGAGCACAAGAAAATGTTGACTTGCAGCGGACAATGGCTTGCAAATTAGTAAGAGGAACCTTTCTAATTGTATACTCTTACTTTAGTATTGTAAAAATGTTACTCATAAATGCATTGAGTTTCAAGAAGAACATTATTTCTGTAGTTAATGGGTAGTGATTCAACATGAATGACTAGAGTAAGATCAGAATCATACTTAGTTTTAAGTACACAAGGAATGATCCAGCTGTCGTAACAGTGATCTTCAGGATATACAGTAATCCCTCCTCGATCGCGGGGGTTGCATTCCAGACCCCCCTGCGATAGGTGAAAATCCGCGAAGTAGAAACCATATGTTTGTATGGTTATTTTTATATATTTTAAGCCCTTATAAACTCTCCCGCACTGTTTATAAATATTCCCCGCAGAGTTATACAGCATAATCCCTTTGTATTCTCTTAGATATTAGGTAAGATTCATTGAAATTATGTATATAAACACACTGTTTATATACAGTAAAACCTAAATATTATTTTAAAGATATTGAGTGTCTCCGATATCACATATGTTACAGCCATTACGATAGACAGGTCACCAGCAATAAATACGTACAATGCAAGAAAAATAGTATACAGTAAATGTGTGTACAGTGACACTAAACGAACGTACATGTACTAAGCACTGTAAGAAGAAAATTAATTATGGTTACTCACCAACAATGACACGATGACTTGTCCGATAACAATGAGTTTAATTTTACTGCACAACAAAGGAGAGCGTTACAGCCCTTGTAAAGGAGCCACTTCAGGCGATTGTGTAGCACTGCCGTTGTTCTTCTTCTGGCAGTCTTCAATCAAAATCCCTAAAGCAGATTCCATCCAGACTACTGCCTTATTACATCCACTTACAACTCGTTTTGCACCCTGGTTAAAAGGACACTGCAGCCGTAGATCTTATATTCCTTTCCTGCTTTTTAAATAAAAAGAATCGTAGCCTTCAACAAATCCAAAACGTTTACCTTTTCGGCAATCGTTAACATCTTCTTCTTGCGCTTGGGCACGGCCCCTGAAGCAGTAGCAGATTGTTTTGGAGCCATAATGAAGGGCTTGACTATGCACAAAGATAAACACTAAAGAGCACAACTCTTTACACAGCGAAACACGTTGATGCTGAATGAGCGAGATTAGACTTCCTGGTTCCTGGTTAACACTGCATTCAGCACGCAGGAGCTCAACTGCGTGCTCTGATTGGTTAGCTTCTCAGCCATCCGCCAATAGCGTCCCTTGTATGAAATCAACTGGGCAAACCAACTGAGGAAGCATATACAGGAAAAAAAAAGACACATTGTCCGCAGAACCCGCGAAGCAGCGAAAAATCCGTGTTGTATATTTAGTTATGCTTTCATATAAAATCCGCGATAGAGTGAAGCCGCGAAAGTCGAAGCGCGATATAGCGAGGGATTACTGTACACTGTTTGCTGGTTTTCATTTCCTTTGAGCTCATCAGCACTGAATAATAACTCTGAGTGCAATTGTTTATTTTAAAAATAATCTTTATGTTTGAGTCCAGTTCTTAAACTATTATTTAATAGCTAAACTCAAGGGTCTCCTGAAGCAAAATCCGCACCACTACAGGTGACAGTGAACAAGTGTGCGCTGGCTATCTAAGAGATTATGTAACAATTACTTTTATACAACCATACTCATATGGCATATCCTGGATCTTGTTATAACAAGTGATACTTTCACGGTGTAAAAGGCACTATATAGCGCCCAACCCGGCACAGACTTACGCAGAAGCACGTGTAAAATAAACAGGCTTTTATTTTTTCTTCACCCGTGGGCGCACGACTTCCCCGTGTCCCATAGGCCCAACACAGTCCCAAAAGCACACAACACTGTATAAACAACCCTTCCTGGCACCACCACTCCTCCCAGGCAACCTCGTCCTCTTCCTCCCGATTCTGGCCACAAATGAAGCCTGCTTTATAGCCCACCGGGGAGTGTTCCAGGTGCTTGACCAGCTGGCCCTGATTGCACCTCCAGGTGGGGCTGATAACTTGTCCAAACGGGTTATTGGCTCTCGGCAGCACCCCCTAGCGGCCAACTCCCAACTAGGCTGTGGAGGACTTCATGTCCCATGGAGCCACGTGGGAGACTGGGAAATGAACATTGGCCAGGGAGGCTGCCACCTAGCGTCCCGGGGGAGGTATTGAGCTGTCCATGGTGGCTCCCCCGGAACATATGCAGCAGGGGCGTCCCGGCTGTCTGTCACAACGGTTAATACTACGTAATGAATTTTGGAGATTTTGATCATTGTGTGGTACTAGTTAATGTTCTCTGCACTACACCTTCCTCTATTAGTCAACAGACTATAACTTTTCAAAGTATAAAAGCTGTCAATGCTAATGTTTTCTCATTTTCATTACCTCTGCCATTTCATCTCAAATTGCTCTTCGGTCATTAGAAGAAAGTCTGGACTTGTATAATTGTTCACTTTCAGATGTTCCCCTGAGAAAGTGTACACAGTTTTATTTTGTCATTTATTCCCTGGTACACTGAAGGAGCTGTAGGCTGGAGTGCATATAGAGAAAATAAGTCTTAAATGTTCATGCCCTACTATTAAGGAGCATTAGAAGTCACACCCTGGAGATACTATTATCTTTGGATACAGAAAAAGCATTTCATGTAGTTGAATGGGACTTTTCATCATATTGGAGAAATTTGGGTTTGGCCAGAACATTTGTGCATGGATCAAACTACTGTATACCAGTCTAGAAGCTTCAGTTTGTACTAAGAACATTATTTCAGACTACTTCAAACTGGAACGTGGAACTAGACAAGGATGCCCCCTGTTACCACTGCTTTTTGCAATCACCATTGAGACACTGGCAGTTCACATTTGAAATACTTATGAGATAAAGGGGATTATCACAGAAAGACTTCACAGAACACATCACTATATGCAGATGATACTGTACTATATATATCAGATCCACAAAATAATATGCCTGTAGCCCTAACATCACTGGCAGAATTTCAAAAGGTTTCTGGGCTCAAAAATTAATTTGAATGAAAGCACTCTTTTCAGTGAACTCTTTAGCACACAATATTAGATGGGTCACCTTCCCTTTTATCATCGCAGATCAGTTTAAATATCTAGGGGTAAACATCCCAAGTAAACATAAAGCTCTTTATCAACAAAAGTTTGCTGTCTGCATGGAAAACTTAAGTAAGACTTGCATAGATGGTCTACCCTTCATCTCACTTTAGCTGGAAAAATTAAT
This sequence comes from Polypterus bichir lapradei, assembly GCA_026402145.1. NCBI lineage: Eukaryota > Metazoa > Chordata > Cladistia > Polypteriformes > Polypteridae > Polypterus > Polypterus bichir. The sequence goes on from JANRMT010062835.1 coordinate 44,510,369, forward strand.
ACTGTCAAGATGAATATCCTTCCTAAGCTTCCTTTTCTATTTCAAAGCATTGTGATATACATTAATACATTATTTTTTAAGAAGTTAGATTCAATCATAACCTGTTTTATTCGGAATTCAAAACATCCACGCATCCAAAGGGCAACCCTACAAACACCTAAGGCAGAACGTTACTTGGTTTTACCTAACTTTCAGTTTTATTACTGGACGGCAAATATACAAGCTATAAAAACTTGGACATTGCCACAAATAGATGACCATACACTTGCTTGGTCCGCAATAGACATAAAATCCTACAGTACTTCTTTATATTCCTTGCTTTGTACCCTAGTAAGTACAAGTTATCGCTATTACACTAACAACCCAATTGTGCTTCATTCACTCAGATTATGGAACAAGTGTATGAAGTACTTCAAGATAGAGAAGCTTTCATCTGTGGCACCTCTGCATGATAGATACCTTTTTCCACCCTCTCAAACCTACACAGTTTTTAATGTTTGGAAAACATACAAGATTAAATCACTCAGAGATTTGTACATAGGCAACGTCTTCACATCCTACTTGCAATGACACTTCAAATTTAACTTTCCATCAACACAATTCTTTCACTACCACCAAATTAGAAACTTTGTTAAACAAAATCTGCCCAATTTTCTCACCTCCATCCTACTTCTGTTCCAGAAGAAATATTGATCAGTCTTGAGGACTCAGACAGCATTTCTGTAATATATAAAAACATTTCAAAGTCCCTCCCTTTCAAAGATCCCAGAGTACAATGGGAAAAGGATCTCTTACTCAACATTTCAGAAAAGGAGTGGAAGGCAGCCATGCACAGAAATTACTGTAGCTCCATATGCGCAAAGCATACAATTATTCAACTTAAAACCTTTTACCGAGCACATCTGTCTCTTTTAAAACTGTCCAAAATGTTTCCAGGGCAAGATTCAACTTGCTAATGTTGCAATCAAGTTCCAGCCTTATTGGGCCGTAAGTTTTGGGAATGCACCAAATCAACATCATTCTGGACCAAAATCTTTAAATACCATTCAGACAGCCTTGGTGTCACAATCTCTCCTAATCCATTAACAGTTGTGTTTGGTATACTTCCAGATGGGCTTAAAGTGGAGAAAGACAAGCAAACTGTAATTGCCTTTACTTCACTATTGGCACATAGATTTATCTTGCTTAACTGGAAAAATCCTAACTAACCTCTTTTAAGTCAGTTGGTAAATTATGTTATATACAGTTTCAAATTGGAAAAAATCTAATTCTGTCTTAGAGGATCTGTGGAAAACATTGTTAAAACTTGTCAGGATCTAATCAATAACATTTTAGAATAAACATTTAAATTGGGGAAATGGATTTTCTTCCCTTTTTTTGGGCTAGCTCTCTTTCTCATGCTTGCTTGTATGGAATGTTACTTGTTTTTAATAAATTCAATAAAATGTAAAAAAAAAAAAAAAAAGCTCACTAAGTCTTTACCAGTCAGCTTCAGAAGTAGGCCTCACCCCCAGGCAACCAGACCACAAACCCAAGTAGGTGTTTAGGCCTGCAAAGGTCCCAAATTGGGTACTGGCTTTAAAAGTTCAAAAATTATTTTACATATTCCAGAAACATAAAAATGCACTTCAAAGGTGATGAAACCATTAAACATCTGGCCTAAAGGACAGGACAATAATGAAAAAAGGCAAAACATGGGCAAGAAGGATCTGCCTAAAAAGGCAATCTATGGCAAATATTAAAGTGAATAACAGGAACTAGCTGCTTTTGAAAATGCAGGAAAATAGTAATGTCAATAGTTATATCTAATTAAACCCTGAGTCACCATTAATATTTATTATTTTTTCAGAATTTTCAAAGGTGATAAAATAATAAGATTTCACTATAAAAAATAAATGCATAAATATTTTTTACAGAATAATACTGATAAAAAACAGTCAATGGGTTGAAATGTTTAAAGCTGCACTTAAAGTAATATGAAGAATATGTGCAAAAATGTTTCATATCTGGGTCAAAAAAGCAATGTGTATATATTTTACAGTACAGTTATTAATCAGTATTCTAACTTAGTGATGGATACTTTTGAATGTTATTGATTGTGCCTTTAAAACCACATTACAGCGTTTCGTATTTAATTAAATCATTAGCAACAGCAAACACTCAAATGAGTGTACAGCACCTGGATGTGTTTAGAATAAACAAGAAAATGCAAAAGGCAGAGTACAATTTTTTGTTGATTGTTGTCATTAAGTCTTATTTGTTGTTCCTGACCGGTAGACTAACACCCTATCCAGAGCTGGATGAACTAGGCTTTGGCACCTGTGACCCTAACCCAAACTAAATAAGTTTGAAACTATTATTTTATATTACCTGAGTTTACATACCATTTATAGTCATCAAATTTGTCATATCTGCATTAATAATTCATTTTAGCAAGTTCTCATGCAAATAGTGGTTCTTATCCATACTGTAATCCTTATTTGTTATACATTTTAAGAATATGGTACTTATGCACTGCTCTTATTTTTCAGAAAGTATATGTTCTGTACCTTTAGACTCAACAAAAAAAAAAAAGAAAATGAGAGCATATTTGATAAATTTGAATAGAAAGCATGTCAGGTGAATACTAAAGTATTTGTTACCATCAGACTTTATATTCTTAAATAAACAACTGCTTTTTAAAAGCTGCAGTTCTAACATCTATTCAAGGGATTGCCAAAACCATTTCTTACTGCATTAGTCTCTTCATTGAGTTTAATTTGTGCTACCCTGTGGGAGAACTAAAGCCCTGGCACTCGACCACTGCAGTGTCCAAATGGCAGACTTTCAGACATGCAAGCCCAACTCTGTCCTGACAGCTTACTCCAATTATTGCTTCTCTTGTCATATTCTCAGATGTTAACTTTTTATATATCTCATTTGACCTCATCCAGCAATAGTCTGATGGAAGGAAAAACTTAAAATTTGTGTTCTCAATGTGCAATGGGAATAATTAACAAGTGAAGTTGTATTTTTGCAATGAGCTATCCAGCATTGTTTCCTAACTCTCCTTTTAGAACACTATGGGCAGCCTGATCTTTAAAATATTAAATGTATGTCATATCTGTAATGACAGAGAGTATGAACAAAAAGGTTTTGTTGATCTGGTTTCATTTATTGCTGATTTCATTTTCATGTGCTTGCTTGCATGCCTTTTTTGTTATTTATTGTAATTGTTCACAGCTTTTTGGGACAGTATGCACAAGTTTTCAACTAAGTTTGAATGTATCTATTTATTAGCCAATTTCTAAAGACACTTTATATAGTACAGAGTTTCAGGCAATCAAAAGCTTACCCATACATAGTGTAAACAGGGGAAGGAGAGTGGGGTTGTTTGTGTGCTAGGGGGTACCAGGGTATGGTGCTTGATTGGGTGGCCTAAAATAATAAATATATGTAGGTGATATTTGTGTATGCTGTAATGATAGTATTAGCATGAACACCTATGCATTATATAGGGTGGGGCATAAAGATCTCAAGGGAGAACTGTGCGGGCTGTAGTGGGGGTAGAGAGGTGGAGTAGGTCTCATTCAGTAGGTTAGGCTCTACCGTTTTAAGTACCCATCATGAGTTGGCCCGGTGAACATTGGAGCTTTGTTTTTCAAGCTTATTATGAGAATAACTTATTATGAGAAGAACCGTTCTATGATAGCAACATAGAGAAAGTTCCATACACGTTCGTGCTCAGTCGAAATGCATATGTACCAGATCAGAAAACAATTTGGCTATGGATTTCTAACCTTCGGGCAACTGGGTCCACACTGAAAAGAAAAACTGGCAGACATAGAACAGAACATGTCTGGTTTCAACAGGATGGGGCCACAGCTCACACAACACGATGTTCTCTTGGAGTGTTGAGGGAAATGTTCCCTTGGCATTTGACATCTTTAAGAGGATACATGGGATGGCCGGCACTGTCACCAGATTTAAGCCCATGTGACTTTTTCCTTTGGAGATTCCTAAAGGAAAACATTTTCAAACATCATCCTCAATCTCTTGAGGATTTGAAGAAAAGGATCAGACAGGAAATAAACGTCATTCCGTCTGAGGTGACCCGGATTTTGATGGGGAACTTCCGGGAATGTCTTCAGCAATGTATTGCCAATGACGGCCGCCATTTGTCTGATGTGATTTTTAAAACCCATTAAACAAAACTGTTTTCTGTGTACTTTTCAGAAATATATACAATTTTTTTAGATAGTTTCGTTCATTTTTTATACCTAAATGTGGGAGATCTTTATGCCCCACCCTGTACCATGAACACCATATGTAGCCAGAATCTTTCCTCTAGTGTCATTCATTTCTCATTATTTCTTTATTTACAGTAATTGTTCTTTGCTAGTTACTTGTTAAAATGTTTCTAAAAATGTTTTTATTTGTATCCTTTTGTATTTCAACTGGATTAAGGAGGTTTAAATATTACATGCCATTTTTCTTTAGTAACTATTTTGCAAATGTATGTTTTGTGTTTATTATATTTTATTTTAGTTAATATTATTAGTTACATTCCTTGTTCTTAGTTTGTTGAGGTTAGGGGAATCAGTCCCATAGCTCCAGCATCAGGAAGTAAAAATAGCTTAGTGCTGTGGCTTTTGGTGTTTGCGTGTGTTTTTCTGGTTCTCGACTGATTTTATATTTGAGACAGTGAAATTTTGTAAATAGTTCATGCTTTTGACTCTTTAGTTCTAGATTTCGCTTTTGTTATTTGGATTTTATTGCGGACTAGCAAAATACCCGCGCTTCGCAGCGGAGAAGTAGTGTGTTAAAGAAGTTATGAAAAAGAAAAGGAAACATTTTAAAAATAACGTAACATGATTGTCAATGTAAGTGTTTTGTCACTGTTATGAGTGTTGCTGTCATCAAGGATTTATCATTATTTCTTTCAATCAGGTTCGTATTTGGAGGACGTGTTGTGTTCAAGTTACATTCCATGTTTGTCAACCGTTGTAAAGATAACAGGTTTCATTCATCGAAGTGTTCACTACCCAAATCGCTACTCGTGAATCTAAGATGTTTAACAGGCATTCCCGGTATTAACTTGTGGATTTGCCTGTGAATATTTAGCAACAGCGTGTCTATGAACTTGTGGAATCGCCTGCGAGTATTTAGCGGCAGCGTCTCTATTAAGTTGTGGAAATGCCTGCGAGTATTTAGCAACAGCGTGTCTATTAACTTGTGGATTTTTCTGCGAGTATTTGGCGGCAGCGTCACAAAGTTGTTTTCGTCTAGCTGCATCAGAAAATGTACCACGACGTCTGACACGCCTCCTTTTTACTGTTTTCTCACAGCTTGGATTGCTGCTGACGGACGGCCTTATATGGGCAGGCAGTCAATTGCTTGGGAGGTGTGGGGATGGGGGACGCAATATAGGCAGGCAGCCAACTATGTGGGAGGCGTGGTGATGGGGGAACACAACTCCGCCTCACACAGCGACCGAGCTGCAGGTATGGACGTATATATGTATGTAAGTATGATTCAGTTATGACCGTTACGCGTAGAATTTCGAAATGAAACCTGCTTAACTTTTTTAAGTAACCTGGAAGGAACGAGCCTGCCAAATTTCAGCCTTCTACCTACACGGGAAGTTGGAGAATTAGTGATGAGTGAGTCAGTCAGTCAGTGAGGGCTTTGCCTTTTATTAGTATAGATTTAGGAATTAACTGCACGAAAAGCCTGCTTCTTGAGTTTTGAAAGTGAAGCTTAGTATTGAAGGACTGTACAGCCACTCAGACTATATCCATCCATCCGTCCATTATTCAACCCGCTGAATCCGAACACAGGGTCATGGGGGTCTGCTGGAGCCAATACCAGCCAATAGAGGGTGCAAGGCAGGAACAAACCCTGGGCAGGTCGCCAGCCCACCACAGGGCACACACTAGGGACAATTTAGGATCGCCAATGCACCTAACCTGCATGTCTTTGGACTGTGGGAGGAAATCGGAGCACCCGGAGGAAACCCACACAGATACAGGGAGAACATGCAAAGTTTGTGCAGGGAGGACCTGGGAAGTGAACCCAGGTCTCCTTATTGTGAGGAAGCAGTGCTACCACTACGCCACCATGCTGCCCTCAGACTACAGGCAGTCCACGGGTTATGTACGAGATAGGGAGTGTAGGTTTGTACTTAAGTTGAATTTGTATGTAAGTCAGAACAGGTACATAAATTTAATAAATGCTGTTGTTGACCGACTGTAACCAAGTGCTCTGCCAATGAATGATGGAGTTTCACCTGTCTCTGACCTTTTTATTATTTCTACTTTATTATCAATGGTGATGGTTTTTCTCTTCTTTACTGTATCACCAGCTCTAGGGAAACCGGGAATGGCCAAGCTTGCATATATAGCGTGTAAAAGTGTAAAAATCGATCAAGAAATAACAGAGTTATAGTTGAAAATAATTAAGTGGCACTTTTTTTGGCCCACAGTGTAGCGTGCTGCCGACTAATTCAGTCAACAGCAGACCAGCAGCAGTCAGTCTCACCTCTGTTATAACACGTCTTTATTTGAAAACGGCGGAGTCAGATTGGGGCGAGTGTGACTGAAAGAATAAAACTGAAGAAAAAAAAAACGTTAACTTTTACAAGCACCATAAATTTACACTGGCTGTTACAGACTCAAATCAAATGTATGTATTTATTGTACAATAGTAACAATAAGAGCAGCTCCTACTCAAAATGGTAATTCTGGAGGGTACCCGGATTCGATCCTGTGACCTCTTGATTATGAGTTAGCAGTTCTTATTGCTGTGCCACCCAAGAGATCACATATGTGTTGTACCTTAACCTGATTTCTTTTTCTTGGTTATATTCTTGAATAAAAGCGTACTTGTTTTATGTGTAACTTTTTTGAAATTGTTTATTTGATATTTGGACTTCAGTCTTCACATATTAAAAAATGTTGCCATTAGTACTATAACATGAAAAAAGTTTCTGTTTTTGGTATTTGTTCAACATTTTTTGTGTTTCTTGCATTTCCTGGCATCCTACACTTACCCATATCATTTTAGACATGGAACACACATGAAATGCATGTGTTCCAAATAACAATATATTATTTGCCCTATGCAACTCAAGGACCTCACACACAGATAAAGAAGGCTTGAGCTGGGAGCACATATAGTTTTACAACTGCACGCCACAGTGTAATAACCATTGCTGGTCACAACCAAAGTGTCCAAACTTGCTACTGGCAGACAGAGTTCTCATTTGTATGAGCACTGGAAATGTTACGTCAGATTCCAGCAATCCATCATCGCATCTAATCTCAGCCATCTCAGGAAAAACAACTAGAGAGACAGAGATGGAAAGAGTGACAACATTGCTCTAAGTGACTCCCTACCAGTGAATCTTTAACATCTCTAAAGATATGCATGTAAGGTTAACTGACAATTCTGTTTTGGTCAGTCAGTGTGTACTTGGCCACTACAATGGACCAGTGTTGTGTCCAGAGTGGATTTGTGCCTTTCACCTAGTGGCCCATAATGACCTGTTAAGTCATGTCAACTAAATTGAGGCGAGTATATGCAACTGTCCTGGGAAATCCAGAATTCTGATTACCCAATGACTTTCTGGGGCCAGTGTGTCATCACCAATTAACTTAAAATGTATGTATGTGGAGAGTGGGAAGAAGATGTATCTAGTACACAGAGAAAGCCATGTTGTTAAAGGAGAAACAGACATAAAAAAAACAGTGGCTACATATGTAATATTTTAAAATGTGTTATTGTATCTCACTTTTTAACCACTGTCCACCTATGTTTATGGAGTAAATCAAGAAATGTAAGTATTTTATTACCTTAACCCTGCTTAAATGTTCAAGTTTTATTAATATAGACTGTATAGTTTCCCAACTTACTCTAGTTCAAATAGCTAGTTGTTCTGTCACTTATGGAAAATGCTGTGATTGCCATATGTGCTTTTTTCATAATTTCCATTAGAAATCAATCTCTTATATACTGTATATTTCTCTTCTGGTTCGTCCTGCTTTCTCTTCAAAACCGGTTCCGCCCACATGCAGCCGACACAGCATTTCTCGATTCCTATTCGTCCTCTTCCAAACCCTTCCCCACGCTGCTTGCAGCCTCCCATACACCCCCACGCCCATAGACATAAAATTACTAGACGTCGCAGGACCAGCAGCATTGTACGTCAACGTCACCGCCATATTGCGAGTGGCACTGCTGTGGAGTGAAGTAATGGATAAAGATTCCTCACGAATGTGCTGCTTGGGATTGTACAAACTGCTGTACGCTCTAAACCAGATCCCGGGGGATTACATTTCATAGGTAAGACTGAACAATTGTTTTGGTTATATTTGGCCATTAGAAAATCCCGTTTTATAATCTTAGCACTTAAGGTCACCTTACAATAAAATTAAACAACATTAGTAAAATTAAAACAAGAGAATGATAAATCAAAAAGCAATAATTAGCAAACAAACAAAGATAACTGGCAGTAGCAGTGCAAACTTCACAATTGGTATGCCATTTTGAAAAGATAAGTTTTGAGGGCAGTTTTAAAATGTGTTATTGAATCGAGCTGATGTATATGAGAGGGAAGAGAATTCCCGAGTTGAGGAGCACTATGAGAGACGCTCGAGCTCTCATAGCACTGAGTCTGATGTGTGGTACAGAAAGTAGAGCTGCAGATGAGAATCTGAGTGAACGAGAGGAGTGCAAGTCTGTAGGAGATCAGTGAGGTTGTGGAGAGCTTTAAATGTTCAGAGCAGTATTTAGTATTGTATTCTGTAATTAACAGGGAGCCAGTGAAGTTGAAAAGAGTAGGTGTAATATGTTCAGTGGATTTAGAACAGCAGGTTATTATCTGGGCAGCAGAATTTTGAATAAATTGTAAGCGATGGATACGTTTTTGTGGGATGCCAGATAGAATAGCATTACAGTAATCTATATGTGAGGTGACTCGGGCATTAACCAATACTTCAGTACTGTGTTGCGTAAGAACAGGTCGAAGTCTAGAAATGTTTCGGAGATGGAAGAAGGCAGTCTGAGAAATGTTACTTATATGGGATGAATTATTTAATAATAATAATAATTATTATTATTATTTAATAATTGCCATTATTAGTGTATAAATGGATATAAATAATTGCATGTAAACGATTCACCAAAAACCTGTTGTGTGTAAATGATACTGTTTTAAACGTTATTGTTTTTTCATCAGAAAACCCAGTTTCCACGTCTACCTGTATTAGTTTAAATGACACTTTTGCCACTCGCAATAGGGCAGACGCGCTGACGTATCGTGTCAGCTGGGCAAGCGGCGTTTAACTATTTATGTCTATGCCCACGCCGCTTTTCACAATTCCTATTCCTCCTTCGGACTACCACGTTCCCCGCTCCTCGGTTCGTCCTGCTTCCTCTTTAAAACTGGTCCCGCCCACACGCAGCCGACACAGCATTTCGCGATTCCTATTCGTCCTCTTCCAAACCCTTCCCCACGCTGCTTGCGGCCTTCCATACACCCCCACACCAGTTTTCCTGATTCCTGTTCCTCCTTCGGACTACCAAACACCCATTCACAACTACGTCTTTCAAGAAGTATTTCTTTCTTCTTAATTTCTGAATTCCTTTCTCACCGTTTTCCGTTCCTGTTCTTACACCGCCGTATGCTACGGTGGGCGTCGCCTAGTATACTATATCTGGTAATAATAATGGAGTCAAAACTAATAAATGTAATTGAGGCTAAAATTTGATTTTTATTTGCTCCAGCTTTCAAACCGTTTTAAAATGATCAGTTTCATTTTTCTTTTGAAAAATTGTCAAAAATTAGAAATTATGTTTATTCTTCTATATTACTTTATAAAAACAGTTCCTGTCTTGCTACATTCAATATTTGAAATAGTGGCCCATACAGCAGAACCTGATCAAAAGGCACTTGTAAGATTGAAGAAGACAATTATTTTACACCATTGTATTAGTATAGTAGCATCTTCATGCCATGTATAGCATATCCCATTGGTCATGGTACATGACCACTGCAAGACAACCAGTCACATTAACAGATTCCAAAGTTAGTAAAAGTCTTCAAAGTTGAAACAAATGAAAGTCTTTGAAATCAACTGGGTAAATAAAAATCATATACATTACAGTAGTATGTTTATATTTTATTCAGATTTTAAAGTAACACTAGATCAAAAATAATTCACATTTACTTTGTTAAAGTAATTCTTTACAATGCTATACTTATATGTGCTGCTGCACTGTACTTGATGTTTTCCTACCAAAAATGTAAAAACACTGTATTTACTCTATACTGGCAGGCACATTATAAAGTCAGATTTGACATGTTGTCTCATTATCCATTATTTGTTTTAGAACAGTTTGGTAGTGTTAGAGGGTTTTGCATTTTGTTTCCCTGAGGTGGTAAATGAAAATTGAAAATACTGGCAAAACATTTGTTTTTTCGCTGATACTGGGGGTCACAAATTAAAATATCAGACAATTCTAAGTTGCTCTCCGAGAAGCTTTTTTTTCGTTCTTCATTTACTGAAGCAGAAAAGGGGGTCTAGAAACAGAGTGTGTGGCATCCTTGTATATGTTGGTGGCCAAACTGACAAGGCTTTTCTGAAAGCACAATTCCAAGTCTGCCTTTGCTAGAAATGTGTTTGGGGTTTTTTGTGTTGTTTTTATTATTACATAGAAGAGTTGTGGCATTAATGCTGGTATTTTCTAAGCTCCACTAGGCACTCTGCAGTTATTTGGAACCTTTCTAGTGTGGATCCATCTTGTCCCTCTGCTGGATTCCGTTCATGCATTAGCGCCATCTGTGCCTGCTGTACCTTCTGTGAGCAGGCCTTGGCCAAAACGACTGGCATTTCTCTGGAAGTCGGCTCAGGAACAGCCAGAAATGGTGCCCAGAGCTTTTAGCTGGCAACAATGCACACTTACTCTGACAAAACCAAGGGAAAAGATGCAGGATGCTGAGCACAAAACAGCTGCAGCTTTTGCTGTTCACGTATTTAGCTTCAGAAGAAATTACTTATCCTTGCACCAGCAAACAGGCTGTGTTTATTTTTAGCTCTGTGGAAAATGTGAATTGAGACATTCAGTGTTTTTGTGCCTGTAGTGTCATCATTGTACAGTTATAAATTGTGCTTTAGGTAAATAAAACACCCTTTAAGCATGTTTAACTTCCCACCTTACTAAAAGAAAAAAATGCATTTTTTTCTCTAGTTATGAATAGAAGAGTAATTTCCTAACAGACAGTGCCTCACTGAACTTGCAATAAACTCTTATTAATGAAAATGTCACAAAGGAGATGTGCAGACAGACTACTCTGTCTTATAACCTCCCTATACTGCCATTTGTTTTTAATATTCACATGTTAATGGCCAGTCTGTGATGGTGGCACTTGCCTAGAATAAAACAATTGCAGAGTCTTCAGCAGCATAATGGTTAAAGGGTCTCAGCTGGATCTTCAGAAGCTATAGTCTTTATTAATACATGATCTTAACAGCTGCAATCTTGAGAGAGTTCAAATGTGCACACAGGCTTTGAGGCTTTATTTTACTTACTTAGTAAATCAAGATTGTATAGACCACATTTGTTTCTGCATTGAAGTTGTGTCTCCTTTACGATAGATAGATAGATAGATAGATAGATAGATAGATAGATAGATAGAT
>JANRMT010062835.1:44522056-44558644 GCA_026402145.1 Polypterus bichir lapradei
GATAGATAGATAGATAGATAGATAGATAGATAGATAGATAGATAGATAGATAGATCCTATCAAATTTAGCTAACAATCTTACATAGCATCTTTCGTAGCTGTCTGTCTTATATAAACTTTACTAAAAACAGAAAACTATCAAAGGTGCTATATAAGATTGTTAGGTAAATTTGAAAAGATCAGTAGAAAAAAGAGATACATACTATATATAAAGCACATAGAAGAGAAAAAAAATACAATAAATTTTGAGGTGGCAGGTAAGACGCATAGAAAATATGCTGTAAGACGCATAGAAAATATGCTGTAAGACTTAGATATTTTATTTTCTACTATGCAAATTTGTCACTAGATGTGGTAGAAATATGCATACTGCTACATATTTACTGGAACACTTAACTGCCGTGCTGAATTTCAGAAAGTCCTAAAAAATGCTAAAAGAAAGTAGTACTTCATGTGTGTTCTGTGGTAAAGTAAGTCATAGACTGTTATATTACCTTTTCTACTATTTTTTTATTCTATGTTTGCTTTCTTTCTGTTTTTCCATTAAAATGACATGGGTAAATAGCAATAGATATAATAATAATAATAATAATAAATCATAATACATTAAACAAATACTTGATTCCCTCTTTTCTTTTGGAAAGTTAACAAGATAACAGGGGCTTTGTCTGTAGTGAAGTGACTTTTATAATAAAATATTTTAGTAATAATTCTTTGCATTTATGTAGCGCTTTTCTCACTACTCAAAGTGCTCAGCAATTGCAGGTTAAGGGCCTTACTCAAGGGCCCAACAGAGCAGAGTCCCTTTTGGCATTTACGGGATTTGAACCAGCAACCTTCCGATTGCTAGTGCAGATCCCTAGCCTCAGAGCCACCACTTTGCCTAATTAATTAAAACTAAACTTGCTTTTAAATAATTAGTGTATAGAATATCAAAACAATAATATGAACAATCCTCTTGTTTTTTCATTAATCACGGTTTTAATTTTATGAACTACTTACTTTATGGGAACCTGTAGACTAAAAAAAGTATGTTAATGAGTATTTATTTAATCAAAATTGCAAAAATCAATGTAATGTTTGAAAAGAGTTACTGTGTTTTACAGTATAAATTTAATATAATTAAAACAACAGATGTAATACACTACTGAAAAAAAATAAAGGAACACTTTTTAATCAGAGGATAGCATCAAGTCAGTGAAGCTTCTGGGATATTGATCCGGTCAGTTAAGCAGCAGAGGGGGTTGTTAATCAGTTTCAGCTGATTTGGTGTTAATTAAATTGTCAGGTGCACTATGGGGCAACAATGAGATGACCACCAAAACAGGAATGGTTTAACAGGTGTAGGCCACTGACATTTTTCCCTCCTTATCTTTACTGGCTGTTTTTCATTTGGCTATGGTAAGTGTCACTACTGGTAGCATAAGGCAATACCTGGACCCTACAGAGGTTGCACATGTAGTCCAATTTACTCCAGGATGGCACATCAATACGTGCCATTGCCAGAAGGTTTGCTGTGTCTCCCAGCACAGTCTCAAGGGCATGGAGGAGATTCCAGGAGACAGGCAGTTACTCTAGGAGAGCCGGATAGGGCCATAGAAGATCCTTAACCCATCAGCAGGACCAGTATCTGCTCCTTTGGGCAAGGAGGAACAGGACGAGCATTGCCAGAGCCCTACAAAATGACCCCCAGCAGGCCACTGGTGTGAATGTCTCTGACCAAATAATCAGAAACAGACTTAATGAGGGCTGACGTCCTCTAGTGGGCCCTGTGCTTGCTGCCCGGCACCATGGAGCTCAATTAGCATTTGCCATAGAATACCAGAATTGGCAGGTACACCATTTGCACTCTGTGCTCTTCACAGATGAGAGCAGGTTGACCCTGAGCACAAGTGACAGACGTGAAAGGGTCTGGAGAAGCCGTGGAGAACGTTATGCTGCCTGTAACATAGTTCAGCAGTTTGGTGGTGGGTCAGTGATGGTCTGGGGACGCATATCAATGGAGTAAGGTACAGACCTCTACGGGCTAGACAACAGCACCTTGACTGCCTTTAGGTATCAGGATGAAATCCTTGGACTCATTGTCAGACCCTATGCTGGTGCAGTGGGTCCTGGGTTACTCATGTGCATGTGTGTATGCAGGCAGTTCCTGGAGGATGAAGGAATTGATACCATTGACTGTCCCTCCGCTCACCTGACCTAAATCCAATGGAACACCTCTGGGACATTATGTTTCAGTACATCCAACGCTTCCAGGTTGTGCCTCAGACTGTCCATGTGCTTAGTGATGCCCTGGTCCAGATCTGGGAGGAGATCCCCAGGACACCATCCGTCATCTCATTAGGAGCATGCCCCGATGTTGTCAGGCATGCATACAAGCACATGGGGGCCATACAAACTACTGAGTATGATTTTTAGTTGCTGCAATGAAATTTTGGCAAAATGGACTAGCCTGCTGTATCATTTTTTTACTTAGATTTTTGGGGTGTCATTGAATTCAGGCCTCTGTAGGTTGATACTTTTCATTTCCATCAAACGATGTGGCATCCTTTCGTTCCTAACACGTTACCCAGTCCGTATCAGTATAGATACCCAGCATGATTTTTTTTCCCATTGAAATCGGATGTGTTTTCAAAGTGTTCCTTTAATTTTTTGAGCAGTATATATACAGAATATTAAAAGTAGTTTCCATTAATTTATACTACTCAAATAGAACCACATAATCTGAAGATCAATGTTGTTATAATCCTTCCAAAACATAAAATATGTCTGCCACATCATCCAAACTAATTTTTCACAATGTAAGCATAACAGGACTCTAAATGTCAACAATTTTCTTTCTGCTAAATATGGTGCACCCACATGTTCTCAAAAGTATTGGTGGGAGGAATTTTAATGCTAAACGAATTATGATGTCTTTTGTACCAAGGAATGTAGCCATGAGGCTGGTTAACATAACTTTCAGATAGTACAAGAGGCCATCACATGCTGATGTCAGCTTCTGCATGCTGCATTGGGGCTTCCATTTGTGTTCTTAACCTCTAAAACAGTAATGTCCAAAGTCCGGCCCGCGGGCCAGTTGCGGCCCGTCCTTTACTTCCATACGGCCCCCAGAGACACGGCTGAGCAATGTCTTTCTCTGTGTCTGAGCCATCGCACATCCCCGCCCCCGCTCTTTTCTTTGTGCCTGGCGCCGCCTACGACGCGGGAATGCAGAAGGATTTGAAATCTGCATTCCTTCTCTTACCACGCAGCCACCTGTAGCCCCATGTAGAGTTGACCGAGGAGGTCTACTTCCTGTTTTAGTAAGTGCAATTTTATCCGTAAAGCCCTGTTGCTTCATATAATTCCATATATATGTATATAATGTAATAAAAAAAGTCCAGAAAGCAGCGCCGAGAGGTAGAAGGGGAGGGGCGGCGCCAGGACCTCCGATAACAGTGCGTCCTTCCTTATCCTCTGCCCCGCCCGCCCCCTTCTACCTCTCGCTGCTGTTTCCTGGACTTTTTTAAAAGTGATTTGGATAATATCAATGGCGCTGGAGAATGGCGCTGCAATTCTTATTTATTTGATCACTTTGTATGCGCTGATTGTTTTTTTTTTCCTTTATTACAGCCACCTGTATGGTGTTGAATCCACTGTGAGGAAGCAATTCTGTATGCACAGCGAGACATGACCTTGATTTCCCTTTTTATTCGTCTTTGTTGCAACATAGAAGCGTCACTTCTCCTTGTGCTGCGTCCTCATTGCGCACATCTATTAGTGCTCGGGCAAACACACTTAGGGCTTGGGTGAACATACTTGAACCAAAACCTCTGGCACTGCGCTCATAATTTCTCCCCCTTCTGGCCAATTTCTAAAATGGCGACTGTAAATAAGAGAAGAAAAGTTGACAGTGAGGGCCGACGTTTCCAAGATAGATGGAAAGTAGAATATTTCTTCACTGAAATACGGAATTTACTTACTTTAACAAGAACCACGTGAGGACAAGACTAAGTGACACTCACCTGCGTGACATTTTGCGTATCAAAACCACTGCCTTTGAAACAGACCTAGCCTATGTGCTGAAGTCCAGATCTCAGTTTCACCCTTCACATTAGTGGAGGCCATTTTTTTCAATAGAGATGAATACATGATAATAAAATCTCAGTTAATGTTAGTTGTGTTCCTGGCATATATTTCAGCATCCTGTGTTGTTTTTTTTTCATCTGGCCTTTAAATATGAAAGGCAGAGTGATTTTACTACTGTTTAGAATTGTAATTCAAATCGTTTGCAATAAAGTTTACATAAAATAGTTCATTTGTACTTAATTTTAAATGTCAGGCAAAATGGTCGGCCCTCGCGCATGTTCACTTCATCAAGTCTGGCCCTCTTTGAAAAAAGTTTGGACACCACTGCTCTAAAAGGTATTTCAGAACACACAGAACAATATGATGTATATAGGCAAGGTTCCCAGGTGGTGCTGTATTGTAAAAATTTACTCCATCATTCACAAAAGAAAGTCACTGATATAAGTATAATATCATCCTGAAACTTTATTATGCCACCAGCCAGCATAAACTTACTAAAAGCCAGTAAACCGAAAGGATCATATGCCCTTTATTTTAATATAAGAAAATAATTTAACTTGATGATATTTACAAAAGAAGTTTGGTTATAAATATTATATCATTGGGAGATTTAAAATCAATATAAATAATGATTACAACATCTAACTCCATTCATTGGCTTTAAAAAATATGTTGCTGTTTTAAATATTGGAATGGAAAAATCATGTGGAATAAAGATTCTTTAGCTGAAGGTCTCTATGGTCCATGCACAGTATTCTCTTAGATGGACGTCAGAACAAAATAATATATGAAAGGAACCTGGTGCCTGAAATTATCATACAATATATTTTATTACTACACAGTAGGGATACCAAGTATGTCATTTATAAAATACCAGATATTACACAAAGCTTTCTACCCCACTTCTGGAGTGAAAATTCCATTGTCTTTAGTTTATAACTGAACTATCTATTGTGGGATTTGACTCAGAAAAAGAAAGACACTGAAATGTATGTTAGATCATTTTGGTGTGAATTATGCTGCTATACACTATAGTAGCTGCACTTCTGGAATCATCTCCAAATGGTGTGTTTCATTTTACACAGTGTTTACTGGCTGCTATTTTAAATAGCAGTGTTTGAAGGGCTGAGAATTTATTACAGATTGAGGTTTATTATTTTATTTATAAAATTAAGATGTCCATGCTTACCTTATTACAGTAATTTTTACTATTTCAATTTTTGTCAATTCTCGTAGCATCAGAACCCCTGCAGATTTGTTTTTTTTTTCCTCCAGCCCTCTGGAGTTTTTTTTTGGTTTTGTTTTGTTTCTTCTGTCCTCCTGGTCATCAGTCTTTATTTTTTGTTACTTAGTATTGCTTAATCATATTTTTATAAACTTTTCTTTCTTCATCTTGTAAAGCACTTTGAGCTACATCATTTGTATGAAAATGTGCTATATAAATAAATGTTGTTGTTGTAAAGACAGATTTGGTGAACTTACACATGCAATATTTTTATATAAACATGTGGTGTTGTCACCCAAGCCCATTGTTAAAAATTTAGTACTGGAGAGATGCTGAGTATATTGGAAGAGGGATGTTAAGGATAGCACTGCCAGGTAAGAGGAAAAGAGGAAGGCCTAAGAGGAGGTTTATGGATATGGTGAGAGAGGACATGCAGCTGATGCGTGTAACAGAACAAGATGCAGAAAACAGAAAGATATGGAAAAAGAGGATCCGCTGTGGCAACCCCTAATGGGACCAGCCGAAAGAAGAAAATTTCATGTTAAAAATACGTATAGTAGAACCTCTGGTCACGAACGTTTCTGAACACGTACAAATCGGGTTACGATCAAGAAGGTCACCAAAATTTTGCATCTGTTCACGACCACACGCTCTGGTGGCGAGCAAAAACACTGGCAGTCAGTTTCCCTTCCAGTTCGTACACGCCAATGATTTTCCATTCTCCGTTTCCCATTTTCTTTTGTTTGCGTATACAGGGCCTAACAAAGCAGATGATGTTGCAAAAGGAGTTACAATGTTAACCAAGCAGAGGCCTCAAGTGCTGGAACAGGTGGAAAAATTGTTGCTAGTGTGGTTGAACGAGAAGCAACTTGCAGGGGATAGCTTAAGCAAGGCAATCATATGTGAGAAAGCCAGGAAGATTAATTGCAATTTGCTGAAAAAAAATCCTTCTTCGAGTGGCAAAGGTGAGGAATTTAAAGCCAGTAGAGGAAGGTTTGAAAAGTTTTGCAAGAGAAGTGGCATTTCATTTTTTTCCCCTGAGCTTAAAACTCATAAAAAAAGTGTTTACAACGAGCGGTTCATAATGGTCTAATGCAAACTCTTACAATAATAGTTTTCTCTGTTGTTCAAGGTTTTCTCAATGTTATTCAATGTTTTTACATTTAGTTTACTATTACACTCTGCATTCTATAGCATAATTAACTATTTTTGTGATTAAAAAACTTCAAAAAATATATATTTACATAGAGTTCATATGGTCTGGAACGGATTAATTGTATTTACATACAATCTTATGGGGAAATTATGTTTGGGTCACGACCAAATCAGGTTGTGTTCAGAGTTTTGGAACGAATTACGGTTGTGACCAAAGGTACCACTGTATTTGTTTGAATTTACTTGAATGTGACTTAAAAATTGTGGTGGCTACACAATTTTGAGGTACCAAGTAGACTATTAACATCTATCTATAAAATGCATTATGACCTTTCATACATTTGTCAGGTTATAGTAATAATATTAAACAACCAAAAAAGTCACATTTTTCATAATACCAATCAAAATGCCAAATTAATTAACATTCAAGATTGTCTTGTAATGTTTCTCATCTTCTAATTTTTAATGACTTTCTTTAATCTTTTTTACCTTTTTGTTTTGTTTGTAAAGCTTTGTTTTAGCCAAAATTCAGGCCAAATTTACAAGTTTCACGCAGGGGTGAACTTAGGTTGGTTAGTACACAGGTAAACACACCTCCAGCAAATCATGGGGTACTGATTTTTTGTACACTTTAATGGTGTGTGGGAAGTTGTGAACACTGCAAGTCTCAAATTTTGGAATTGCTGAAGTATTTTCCACCTCAGCTCTCCCCCTGGATTTACAGTTGTATTGGTGTCATTAAGGTCATCATATTAACATTTTTTTAGACTGCTAGTATTCATCATCCCTTGAGAATAACTGGTACTAAGCTTTTTTGACCATACTTTAAAATTTACTTTTCTGTCATAGTTGTTATCATCTTAGGTAATTTGATTTTTGTAAGTCATTTTGGGTAAAGACACCAGTTAAATAAATAATATTAGTAGTAATAAACCACTGATGTGTCAATTCAGTACATCTTTAGTACATTACATTTTTTAATGTAAATACTCTCTCACAATGCCCCAATTTATTTTAAAGACAGAGATAGCGACATTACAAGTTAGGACACATTTTTTTAAGTGTTAAGTGCTTGCAGAAACAATTAAAAGGCTGACAGGATACTAGGACCACACTTGGAATACTTGAATTTATCTTTGTATTATGAGAAAGATGCTATAAAAACTGAAAATAAGAGCTACTAGTCATATTCTAGGAATTCAAGATATGATTTAGAAGAACTGGAAAAGATTAATCAGTTCAGCCTGAGAAAACCAAGTTTTAAATGGAACAATATAAAGTATTACAAGCTATACAGTAAGCAAATTTGAGTCTGCTTTAAAATGAGTTTTTCAGTAATTTATAGTTATTAGTAGTTACATGCTTTTTCTTAAGCAGATTTGAGATTAAGTTGTTTTAATTACAAGCAGATGTCTAAATGGCAATACTTTTTGAGTTAAATATATATTAGTATTTTTGAAATATTCTAAGTGAATTACTAAAACAAAATATAAAATGTATACCATGCTGTTGACGTGTTTATAAACTGTTTACATTTTAGCATCTCTTTCATTTATTGTGCATTGATTCAGGTTAAATTCTTACCCCTTTTATATGTTTTGATATTCACTTTAATCAATATTAATAACAGTTAAATCTCATTGAGTTTTTTTTTTTATGTAATAACAGCGCAAGGTTGAAGTATGTAGACGGTCACCGCTATTTAAATAGTACATTAATTGGCTGATAATATGAATAATCATATTATTAGCCAATAATCACGTGGGAGGCAAGCAATTCAGAACACTTCTATGCTTGTTAATTATCAAAGCAAGAAACCAATGATAAGGCATTCTTCAGTGATGCTGTTAGTAGAAGTTTAAAACTATGCCAATATGGATTATGATAGGCTAAAGGTGGGTCAAGTAAAACCATCATCTTGTCCCTTAATAATCACTAATGCAGGCAGTAATGAGTCTACAAAGTTAAGCCCATTTTGCAGAAAAATGTTGAAAGGAGACCTTGACCACTGGGCTGTTACACCCAAATTTTATACTCTTCGAATATAATGACAAAGAGTTTTGATTGCATGATAGAGAAAAAGTAAGCTATTAGTGATTTAAATGCATAGAACAATTAATTTCATCAAACTGTATGAATTGGATTATCTTGAGTACTAAACTGGTGCTGGTTTGTGACTCACTGGGGATCAGAGAGTGATCCAATTGTTTTATGTCACACCAGCAGTACAACTGAACCATAATTATATTTCATCCCTTATACAAAGGGACAGATTTCAAGCCCTAAACTTAATGCTAAAAATCCAGTGTGTTTATCCACAGATCAGTTTGAGGCCAAAACAGCATCTGACAATTATTACTTTAGTATGATCTAAAAGCCATTGCCAATTCCTTGTGATGCACCCCACATTTTTTAATTTTATAGAGCAAACAAAGCTATTTATAAAACTGTAGATGGCAGTTTGCTCTGGTCTAATTTGGAAATTCAGAGGCTACATTTCATTCTGTGATTCTGCAGCCTGCATTTACATTGCAATCAGTCTGGAGAACTGGAAGTTTGGCATTATAGATAAATTAGAAATCTTTGAGAAAATCAGGTTCTAAAATAAGGGGGTGATCTAAGTTAATTATGTTATTCCTATAGTTTAAATATAGAGTATATTAATGAGAGATTTTGCAGTTACGCTGAGGCTATTTCTTGGATGACCATCACTGTGCACTAAGCCGCAGCATCAACAACAAAAATATGTTGTATTAGAGCTCCCTCTTTGTGCCACAAAGCCCAACAAGAAATATGCAATTAGCTGCACTGCCCTGCTTTTGTTGTTGGCATTGGTTTCACTTCAATTCTGAAATGTACAGCCCCAAATGGGGATTAATTAAACTGCAGTGTTAGGAACTGAGATCTTAGCAAATGACATAATGAAAATGGAACGTCTTTATGCATAATAAGGGATAAATGCATTAATTAGTCTGTATTGTGACACAGTCAGCTGGATTCAATTGCACATGATAATAAGTTTAAAAAATGTATCCTGTAATTTAGATATATCAATTTTAGCTGAAGTACTTATTATTCTATCTGTAGCTATGTTGTAAATTTTCTGGAAAACAATAGTTATATTATCTAGAATATATATCAACACCACACACATAAACAGGAGTTTGTGCAGTTGTGTAATCTATCTTATCTGCCTATCAAATGAATGTAGCAATACTTAAAATGTTTATCCCTATTGAGGAACGTTTTCAATGGAATGAATTGTCTACATTTAATTTTCATTGATGGTATGAAGTAGCATGTATTATATTTACAGTATTTGACAGTTCTGTTATGTAAAATATAATAACCACATTTGGAACTTACTGAAGTGAAGGAATCTGATTTTATATTGTTCTGTTTATGTGAACAGAGTAAAACATTAATGTATAGAACCACAAAACTTGCTGCACACTGAGATATACAGCTTTAATTTGGAAAATAATGTAGGTTTCTTTTTGTTTGTTTGTTTTGCAGGGTCGATGTATAAACTTCAGTCGTGTCCAAAACCAGTAGACGAAAAGTGCAAGTGATCATTTCATACACAGTCATCAGCTGAAGACCAAAGTAAACCTGCCCCCAGAACTGCTTTATTTTTGAAAACCACTATGCATTTTTGTGTTGCTTTCATATTTCTGCATTTCAGGAAGCATTGAGGACTTTAAGTGCAGCTCTGTGAACTGTGCTGTCTATTTAGTACCTTCTCACACTATTGCATCCTATTAATTTGTTTTTGAAAATGGAGATATAATGACACATGAAAGGTATAAGTGCACTAAACATTCACCATTTTGTGCCATGTGGCATTTTTTGACACTTTTGAACACATACAAGATTTAACATATTCTGACCATATTGTGCCTTCTGTAGAATACCTAATTTCATGGATACAGACAGCAGCTATTTAAACAAACAGAAGAAAGGGAGGGGATACAAAACAGGGAATGGAAGGGGCTGGTTGCCATTGGCGAGAAAATAAAAATAATCTCAATGGGCCTAACAAGTGCAAAAGTCCATTGCCTTTTGGCGATGTCTCATCACAAAATCTTTCCAACTCCACCATCGTTTCATGCCTAGCAGGGAGCTTCTGACTGAAAATCTTGTCATTTTAACACTGAAAAGTGCACACGCATGACAAAATGTAGATGGGATGCCCCCAGGTATTAGAAATAGAAAGACTTTGCCCTTTAGTTTTTTGAGACACCTTTCTTTCATTATGCACCCGGGACACAAAGATTAATAGAGCGTTATTGTACAGCAAGAACGCCTGTAACCAAAGATCTTTGGCAGGGTTTGAAGGAGTGATGTTTTAAGACCTTGACATGGGGGCTGGTGTTTTTAACATTACCCTCTTTCATTGTAAGTTCAGTAACGCGTAAAGCATCATCATCCATAAACATACCTATCAGTTTTAGTCTTAATACAAATGCAGCAGTCTCAAAGCCAGTATCTCCACTGTTTCAAATCTCCAAGGGCTCCTCCGCGTCACAAGCCAGCAACTCTCTTTGCATGAGAATTTCAAAGTTTAATTAATATAATTAAAGGCAACAGCAAGCAGCAGCCTGTGAAGATTTTGCTCATCTTTTTTATACCTTTTGACATTGAATGACCTATTACTGTATATGCATTACTCAGATTTTGAGGAGCACCATCCTTTGGATATGTTAAGCCACTTTCCAAATAAAAAAAAAGCAAAAAGGAAGATGAAATGGCAGATATTGTTCACTTTCTGATACAATATTCACAGTCATCTGAGCTTTGGAATAAATATCGAGCACTGTATTTATTGTAAAATTTTCAACCGCCCTGTCACGTCAACAACCCCAAATGATGCTAGTGCGAGCGGAAACACTGTGGGGGAGGAAGGAGGCAGCAGCTGAAGAAAAAGGCTCGAACGATCTAGTCACTTTCGATACGGTGTTTCAGATGCAAAATGGATATTCGAGTCGAAACCTGACAAAGCGCGCCTGCTTTGATGTGAACTGGTATAGACAATGACCAGTGGCTGGGTCAGTGGGATGTCTCTCTGCAAGCAGAGAAGCTTATCAAATGACACTAAAAATAAGTTCAACAACCATCACGTTTGAGGGGAATAGGCGAACATTTCACATTTTGTGGGCATGCAAGTGCACGAGATAGGAAGAGCGTTCCTGAAGCATCCTGGTCTAATTATTCCTTTGTGCTCTTCATCGAAATTGTAAGGGACATAAATAATTCTCTTGGTTGACTTCCAAATGTGTGGGTTAGCTGTAAGAAGCTTTTTGCGTTTAGCTACTTGCATAATCCTTTGGTTAACTTCTAAATGATACATTTGCACATGGATACCTAAAAACATTGGATTATATACATCAGCATTCTGCTTTGTTTGATTGCTTTTTCTTCATGCTTTCTTTTTCCTTTAAATGAAAAGCGAAAGCCTGTAAATAACCCGTATTAATGAGCTGTTTATGCACACCAGTCAAAACGCGAACTATCTTCCAGTGATGTTTTACATAAATATGAACTTAATTACAAAGTGTACATGGGCACAGCAGCTTTCGCTTATATTGCAGTAGTTATAAAATATGGTCTAAGGCAAAGGATATTATTTCCAAATGTCCACATCTGACTATGTGTCATGCAACCCTACAAGACCATGTCTGTCACCTATTTACTACTTAAAGAGCATAGATGCACAAAGAGTAGTAAGATGAGCACAGACTGTCCTTAGAAATCTGCTTGCTTTTTACACCAAGTTTAACAACTTTTTTGATTTCTAAAAATTAAGTGCCTTTTGTCTTTGATTTATTGTAACCATTAAACGTTTTTCTATTAAATAACAATCTGAGCATAGACTTTTTATGCAGTTAACATTCACAGCTGAAGAAAAAAAAACATAATTCTTGTATTATATTAAAATTAATTTTATTTAATTGTGGTTCCTAATGTATAGCAAGATGAAGATGTTTTGCAACATGGCTCTTTGAGGATACATATAGGTGTACTCTTAATTTTAATTTTGTGCACTTAATTTTTATTTTTAATACTTCTGTTAACCAATGACATTTTCATTAACAAAAATAAAAAATATATATTTTAAAAAGCATGAAAAATAATAATCATACTTATTTAAAAGCAAAACAAATCGTTAAGTCCTGAGGTAGTGTTATATTTTACAGAAGTGCTGCTTAAAGGAAAATCTGCTGTTGGGGACAGTTAATTTAATAAACTTCATCTGAATCAATTTGTTGTACTGTAATGTACAATTTTATTAAATACACAGGCAAGGCTGAAAGTAATTTTTACTCTTGGTTCGTTTCATGTCTGGGTCACTTGTAAACCATTGCAGTAGTGAGAGACTCACTTTTTCAGTAGCGATCTTGTTGAAAAAAAGACGTGCTAAAGGCAATCTTTAATTGGTCTCAAAAAGATTTATAAGGCAAGACAGGAGATGTAATTATATGTTACAAAATGAGAGATGCATATATTGCACCAACTAGACCAGGAAGCCATCTCTGCAGTGCTTGGCACCGCAGGCAGAGAGCGCAAAGAAATTCCTTCTGGGTTTAGATAGCTTGAAAATCAGATCTTTCCATTAGTTGAGATTTGCATTGTATATTAACAGCTCCTTTACTATTCATATTAAAAGATTTTTTAGTCATTGCCTTCAAACAATATCATTAACCCTTTATTAAACTTTAAATTTTATATGTCAGTACCATATAACTAACACCAGTACAACTAAAAGCTTTAATTTCAAGTTACATTTATCACTTTTGGTTTGTTTTTATTGTCCATTATGTTTCTTAATATATAGTGAAATTGTTTGACATGAAAGAGACATACATTTCTCTTGCCTTCTGTATTTCATGTCTGTATGCATTTCTCTAAATTTCAGCCCTTCAACATTTGTTATTTTATTGTTTACATTTTTAACTTGCAAATGTCCTTTATTCACTCAATAATTATTTATGCTGTTTTCTGGACTCCACAAATTATTCATTGTTTTCTGGTCAAATGCTATTGTTCCTCCATCTGTTTCCTTTTTATTTTTTGATCTGTACATAGCAAGAAGAATTCAAATTAAAGAATAGCACATTCCTGGTACAGCACATGTTAATGCATAAAGTATGTCTTACTCCATTTGATGGCACACAGTTTGTGGACTTTTTTGTTCAGGAACCTGGAATAAAGTATTACTGTATGTATCATTATGCCCACCTGGCAGATTATTATTTTTTTAATAACATGACTGCTTAGTATAGACAATTTAAAGTTTTTTCCATTAAGTTTTTATTTTAGATTACTCTGCAGATAAACTATTTTTGGAATTATATAAAATAAACATACAATTAGCAGTTTTGATAAGGAAGCAATTCATATTTGACATGATACAAGTAATTAGTCATATAAAAGCTTAATAATAAGTATATAATACTTTAGACCTTACTTTATCAGTTACAGATTACTAGTGTATTTTAAATATCTACAGATAGCTGGTAAGGAACATATGTAAAATGCCATAATTGTGTTTTACACCACTACAAACAGCTAGACTAGCTTTAGTACACCTTGACAAATTTTGAAAGTTTCAGAACTTGTACTAATGAACAGCTATTATATATTCTTTCATGAAAACTTCCATCACTTGCTGATTTGGTGATGGTGGTGAAAAGACCCATTCCATTCACGGCTGCGCAGTTTCCCTTAAATGCCCAGTTACAGAGATTTTGTGACTGGGGTGGCTATTGTATATGGTTAATATTGTTGTCACACTCTTCAAACAAGTCATTGACCACTTGTTCCTCACTGATTTCAGCATTGGTATTGTGTAAGATTCCACAAAATTTCTTTATATTTATTGTCATTTACCTTGCTCTCTATGGCAGTTGGTGTTCCCAATATTTGCAAACGAAATATACTCGCAATCCGTAATCCTTCTCTATGGGAAACTAGTATATGGTGTGCTCTACACATTCAGTTCCAATTAAAACTGTGGGTTTTGTTCACATTAGAACCCATATTTGTTGTTTCATTTATTATTTTTGACATTGATAATGTTGTTAAACTATAACTGTTGGTTACTTTTTTCACTACCATTTTGCTGATCATTTCTGACTATGGTCGCCTCTATTTTGTGTAGTTTTTTGTTGCCAACAGTTGCTAACACATGGTTTTTGGAAGTGTAAGGCACCACACCATTGTGTCAACATATAAAACATTGCGACAACCTCTTCCTCACATCCAAGTTTCTGAATAAATTCTAAAACACTTGAATATGATATGTTATTCTTTTGATTCAGAGTATTTTGATTATTTCTAGCTTTCTTTGACTTTGATTTTGGTTATATTGGACTTTGGCATTTGACCCATTTTAACATTACACTTTTTCTCTCAGCTGCCAGTCCTCCACTTCTGTAGTCTTCCATTTCTATTCAGGCAGAACAATTGTTAGATGAGTCATCCATCTCTTCCTTCTCAACAAGTGATTATTTTCCACTGTTTAGTATACATCACTATTTGGGTTTGCACTAGTTGAAAATTATCGTTTTTAGATGTAATAAAGGAATTATTCAGTCATTACTTCAGTCTGTTTCAATTGCGGGGCTGTTCTTAATTAAAACAAATTTTAGGGTAAATGATCCCAAGTTTCTTATCTGCTCTTGCCTAAGTCCAAATTCAGCTTCCATGTTAGCGTTACAACTGGTCCACATGAAGCAACAGCAAGTATAAAAATCAGTCCTGTCTCGAAATGCATGAGATCTCCTCTTCGAGCTACAGAACATTTAACATTACAACCACCTTAGTCTGCCAGGTATTTTTTCCTGTGACCTTAAACATAATACTGTATTTGTAGGCCCATTTCAGCTAAAGCACCTGCTTAATATAATTTAGGTTTACTTCGTTTCTGTTTTTGAAAAACTATGTGTATATTATATTTTATAATATTTTCGAAATTTGTTTGTAATCTTTTACAAATCCTTTAAAAGTCCTAATATCATAGTGCAATGTAGTGAAGTAACAAACTTAAACATGCTTTGTCAGCATAACTGAGATGTTCCAGAATGTTCATATTTGAGGAATGTCATATCATGCCTTGCGGGAAGAAATACAGTCCCGATCAAAAGTTTAAGACCACTTGAAAAATGGCAAAAAATCATATTTTGCATGGTTGGATCTTAACAAGGTTCTAAGTAGAGCTTCAACATGCAACAAGAAGAAATGGGAGTGAGACAAAACATTTCTTGAGCATGCAATTTAATGAAAACAACGATTAAACTGAAACAGGCTGTTTTACAGCTGATCAAAAGTTTAGGACCACACCTCCAAAAAACCCGTAAACCCCCCCAAAACAGAAATCAAACTTCCAAAAATGAACTCAGTACTGAGTAGCTCCACTGTTATTGTTGATCACTTCAAAAATTCGTTGCGGCATGCTTGATGCAAGCGTTTCCATGAGGTGAGTGGGAACATTTCTCCAAGTGGTGAAGACGGCTGCACGAAGGGCATCTACTGTCTGGAACTGTTGTCCATTTTTGTAAACTTCCCTTGCCATCCATCCCCAAAAGGTTCTCAATTGGATTTAGATCAGGGGAACAAGCAGGATGGACCAAAAGAGTGATGTTATTCTCCTGGAAGAAGTCCCTTGTCCTGCGGGCATTGTGTACTGTAGCGTTGCCCTGTTGAAAAACCCAGTCGTTACCACACAGACGAGGGCCCTCAGTCATGAGGAATGCTCTCTGCCACATCTGGACATAGCCAGCGGCCGTTTGACGCCCCTGCACTTCCTGAAGCTCCATTGTTCCACTGAAGGAAAAAGAACCCCAGACCATTATGGCGCCTCCTCCACTGTGGCGCGTAGAAAACATCTCAGGTGGGATCTGCTTGTCATGCCAGCAACGCTGGAAACCATCAGGACAATCAAGGTAAAATTTTTTTCTCATCAGAGAATAAAACTCTTCCACCTTTGAATGTCCCATGTTTGGTGCTCTCTTGCAAAGTCCAAACGAGCAGTTCTGTGGCGTTCAAGGAGACGAGGTCTTTGAAGACGTTTTTTGTTTTTGAAGCCCTTCAGTCTCAGATGCCATCTGATGGTTATGGGGCTGCAGTCAGCACCAGTAACGGCCTTAATTTGGGTCGAGGATCGTCCAGTGTCTTGACGGACAGCCAATTGGATCCTCCGGCTCAGTGCTGGTGAAATTTTTTTGGGTCTTCCACTTGACTTTTTTGTTCCATAACCCTCAGGATCATTTAAGAAATTCCAAATGACTGTCTTACTGCCTCCCACCTCAGCAGCGATGGCGCGCTGTGAGAGACCCTGCTTATGCAGTTCAACAACCCGACCACGTTCAAAAAGGGAGAGTTTTTTTGCCTTTGCCATGAGAACGTGTGACTACCTGACAGAAAATGACAATGAATCCACAGATTTGGCTTTTTAAAGGCATGTGGTCCTAAAATTTTGATCAGCTGTAAAACAGCCTGTTTCAATTTAATCGTTATTTTCAATTAATTGAAAGCTTAACAAATGTTTTGTCTCACTCCCATTTCTTCTTGTTGCATGTTGAAGCTCTACTTGGAACCTTGTTAAGATCCAACCATGCAAAATATGATTTTTTGCCATTTTTCAAGTTGTCTTAAACTTTTGATCGGGACTGTATATATCTATTGAAATAGATTGAATACTGGTAGATCAGGAATTACAGCAACCAAAACCAAAACGTGAGACAAGAATTAGAGTCAAAATAACCAAGAGCAAAAGCATTTAATCAGAAAGATTGTTAGCAAATATAATAGCATATAAAGACTTGTTTTTTGAATTAATGAATATAGATAGCGATATGATCTTGAGGTAAATTTTTATCTTGTTTCATCAGGGGTTTACAACCTCTAAGTACACAGCCTTACTAACGGGTTTAAAAAATGGCGATAGAAATAGTCCAAAAAAAATTCACAAAAACAAAACTAAGACATTAGGTGAAAACCTAATGGCACCACCAAAATCCTTGAAAATGAAAAAAGTAACTAAGACAAAATACCTAACACATTAACCTGACCATTAAATAAAACTTTAAATAACCTTTTGTTCCAATAGTCGGGCAATGCAAACTGTGAATGTCACCTTTATTTTCAGCCAGTCTAAATGAATTCAGAACTTTTACTTTATTTTACCAGTATCTGCTCAGTGAAACAGATAAACTTTAAAAAAGAAAACAAATCAGCCATTTTACATAGTGTTCGGTAGCAAAGGTTTACCTCTTTCACAAAGCATAGTATACTATCCTTCCTATTGTACTTAATCATTGGTACGTAGGTATAGTCCATAAATACAGTAATATATTTGTAGCATTGCTGGAGGAAATGGGGCAATGTGCATGTTTTCTGTGGAACTGAAAGTATAGAGATTATTTGCTGTTTAGAAATGTCTAATTTTGTCTCTGAATTTAAGGATACTATGATGAGCCAAATCTAATAGTGTTTGTCCTGCAGTGACCACAAACCTGTTTTTCATAAGGTAATATTTTTTAATACAATGTCTTCATAGTGTTAAAATAAAGTAATCTATAAAATAGATCTAATTTTCAGACTTATTTCATCTTCATATACTGCACTGATTATTCCTGGCTAATTTCAGAACCACAGTTTACCCTTTGGATATGGAGACCACTGATTGAGTACAAAGTTCAGTTCCATATGTGCAAAATTATTCCCAAAGAGGCCTAATGAAGTTTGTTGAATTTTTCATCTGCTATGCCAGATCCATATTTCAGCCTTCATATATTTTTTAAATGAACTGGCATTGATCAACAAATGGAGATACTATTTTTTTTTTTTCAAGATTTTCATCTCCTCTTCCTTTTTATTATTAGTATTATCTGCATTGTTCTTAATTCTCAGTTGATTTGGCTGGTTATCTTTGTTAAAGTTTTTTGTTGTTTTTTGCCCAATATTTGCCAATTACTGATAATGTTTTTCTTTTTTATGTTTCATATACCCCAACTTGAATATTGATTTATGTAACTTATTTCACACAATGATCATAAGAAATTATTCTATGTTAGAAATACTAACAGAAAATTCTGAGTATAGTGTAAGTGGTGTTTAACTATCAATCTGCAGAGTACAACACTTGGAAAAACTAAATAAATGGATTCATCATGTTACTAAATTACAGCAATAAAATGCTATTCATTTTCAACTGGAAAGAAAATTATATTTATAGTTTTTCAAACATCTTTTTCTATATAATAACAGTTTGGAAACAGTGATACTAGTATTTAACATGGATGTTTTATGCTTTGGAGGCAACAGCATCAAAAATAAGAGTTATGAATTTCCATCATTCTTCCTTCAAGGTAAATGTCTGCATCAGCTCACCCTTTCATGTTTTAAGTGTTAAGTGGTAATAGGACAGTTTGCCACATTTATTTTAAGTGTGTGTTGACGTCAAATGACTAATGCTGTTAGATTCCAGCCTGATGAGTAATTTCAGCTTTGAGTGTGTCTCCTTCTTGGCCAATCTCTGCACTTGTTTTTATGCCCCAGTCAACTTCTCTTCTTATTTTTTTGCCCAGCTTACTATGCACCTGTTCCAGACCTCATCTTTCCTGATGATAAAATATAAATAGTAATAACTAGTAACAGATCAGCATCTTTTTTTCTCTTCGGGCCTGGAGAACATTCTAGTTCATCTTTGAACCATTATTTTCTTTCTGTTTTTACTAAAGTGAACAAAAGCAATTTTAAAATTAGGTTCTGATATTTTGCATATTTGAGGTGCCTGAAAAAAAACAATTACAGAAAAATATATAATGCTGCTGTCGAGTTCTATGGCATTCTCATTTTTGTTTTTTTGCATTGTTTGCTGCACTTTTGTTTTTTGTCTTTGTTCTGTTTTCTGGCAATCTCCCTTTTTCAAGGATCAACATTGGTTATACCATTGTAATATTGCAGGGAGTAATCATGTGTCTCAGTAGACCTGATTACATGGAAGGCTTATAATTTAAGCAGTTTTTCAGCCATTTTCGGACACTAAAAAAGGAGAACTAGCAGGATGGCCAGAGCTGTTTTTTTTCTTTTGCAGTTATTTTTGTAGAAAGGATTTCGTAGTACAGTTTCCACCTGTGTTGTCAAATCAGTTTTTCTTTGCTTATTACTTCAGTGTTGTACTTTTCATTTAGAAGCTAGTTAAGTTTACAAGTTTATGTAAATCCTATGTTAGTGTTGGGGTAAAGCAAACACTTCCAGGCTCAATATGGTTGTTCAGTAGCTTTTATATTTTTTCAGGCTATTGCTGAACCAACATTTTTTTGTCTCCCTGCCATTACTCTCACTGAACAAGACATATAATACATATGTTTGGAGACAACCATGAGTGAATTGTGCTTAAAACTGGA
Source organism: Polypterus bichir lapradei (assembly GCA_026402145.1). NCBI lineage: Eukaryota > Metazoa > Chordata > Cladistia > Polypteriformes > Polypteridae > Polypterus > Polypterus bichir. Next base: position 44,541,920 of record JANRMT010062835.1, read on the forward strand.
TGGAAACTATTATACATCTCACATTACTAAACCAATCCAACACCTCATGAAGGCGTTGCTCAAAGTTGGAGCAGTTGTTTTTAGCAGCAAAGAGCTGTGGTACTCTTGCTATTTTCATCTGACAGACAGCAAACTTCTGATTAAGATAAACTGTACAGTTGAAAAGTCTCCTAAAAAGACCACTATTAAACATATATGTATTGTGTGTATAAACATAACCTGTTGCAACAGAAGATCTTTTCTGCACACTAAGATTATACATTGTCATTCAAATACTGAATACCAATGTGAATGATATGTTGCTGTAAGTCCTGTGTGTGCTGTGTTTTGTTTACCATTACAGATAGATACTGTAGATAGATAGATAGATCAAACAAACTTTATTTTTCCCTGAGGTGAAATATGGCTTTTTACAGAAGCTCTCAAAATAAATAAGCACATATGTATTATTCCTGGGAAAGTTAACACAGTAATTTTTGCAATTTAGGTGACCTGTTTAATGCATTAAAATATATTGTAGCATCTAGGGCTGGAAATGAGGCAAACTCCTCAGGCAGTGTTTTGGTCAGTGAAGAATTTTTTTTTTTTTTTTTTACATTACAAAACAATAATACAAATAATTCAAGTGTGTACCTAAAGAACTGCATATACATCCAGTATTGTATTTATATATACTACTTTTACAACATTTATGAAATTAAATTTTCATTCAAAGGTTAAATATTCGTATAACATGATTTACAACAATATGTACATCTCAATACAGTATGTAGCGCTGGTGTATATTTCCTTGATTTATTCATACTGAGGGGAGTGGGTTGGAAGGGGATTTATGGCAGTCCTGGTGCAATGGTACAGAAAATTTTCGAAAGTAAAAATTACACTCTCTCTTATTTTTATTTTTTTCATTTCATGTTTCTATAAGAAGATCAAATTAATGTCATATCAGATAAGTGCTAGGGAAGTTATCTTTGAGTGGCACTTAAACCAAAACAAGTCTCTAGTATCTCTGCATTTAAGTCGCCAGTCTGCCAGCCAGCTTACAGTGCTGACTGCAATAATATACTGACAAAATTTTACAAAATGGAAGTTTGAAAGTATCTTCGCTAATTTATGCAAATAACACAACATAACCATCCAAGTAATGCACTGTGTCAGCTTTTAAGCGCGATAGCAGCTGCGAAGATCTTTTTAGCGTGCCAGGAGCAAAGGTGTTGGTAGAGAAGTTGTTGGCAACCCCTTTTCTATGGTGGCACAAATTTTGTAGCCCATAAAATCTCAAGGCACATCACAATTCTACCAACCACAAAAGCATTAAATCTAAACTATCCGAAGGGGCAGTACAGGGTGCAGCAAAAAAAGCAGCTCGGAGATTGATGTTTGCAGATAAAGCACATAGTGAACACCTTGAACGCATTTTCCAGCTGCTTCATTTCCCTCTCTAGCTGATCCATCCCTCTCTCTGCCTCACTCCACTGACCTGGAGCTACAGGCAACTCTTATGCCCACTGTCCCACAGCTCTGTGAGAGTCACAGGCAAACATGCACCCAGGCAGATGGACCCACGACACATTTCCTAGCTTCTAAAGTGCTCTCTAAGTGCTGTGTCTGCAAAACAGCAATCACAGAGCTACATTTATGTCGGCTTCTCTAGGTAGTCCCTTCCCCTTTAGACAGGTCTCAACCACCTGAGGAGCGTGTCTCTCTCAGGTCAGGAATCGGAGGCACTACACTGTTATTTCCATGGCACGCCAGTTGAAAAACACTTGTGTAGATTGTACTTAATGGATAGTATTTATGGAGTTTTAACACAAGTTTTAATGTATGCCCATTAAAGAAATGCTTATTCTTTCAATTAAATCAGTCTTCACCAGTGTTGTTAACAGTCATTTCGATCTTTTAATTTTTACTTTGACACATCCATGTCTCATATGCTATGCCAATTTCATAATTAATACATTGGCCTCGTTTTCTTATTGCCTTCTTTTCAACTTGCCTTTTAGGAAAGCATTCAAATTCAGTTTGTACTTCCTCAAGTAGTATTTGTTCAGGTTTAAGGTCATTGTTTTAAGTTTAAACTATGCCATTCATTTTTTTTATTCCTTTGTGTTGATTCTGCATTAAATTTTTGATTCAGTGTGTATTTACTTCATGATTTATGTATTAATTGTATAATTACAAGTTGTAATGTTGGATGTGATTAATCATGATTACCTGCATACATTTAGTTTTATATAAATATATGGTCTGAACTCACTAGAAGGAATAAAAAGCAGAAAAATTAGAAAGTTTGTGACTTGACTGTTACAGTCACATTGATACATTATGTAGGTTTATTGCATCTGTTACAAAGGAGCTCCCGTAGCATTTCTTGACACACTTTTACTGAATAATGCATTGGCTGAAAATACTCGGTGTGTCAGAAAGAGGATGTGCAACATTATTCAAACTGGAACTCGGTTTTGTTTTAATTCTGCACTTTTCTACAACCTCAAGGGGACCCAGAGTGTGAACTATAAATGAGCTTGCCCTTTTAATTAGCTTGTTGATTCACTGTACCCAGCACACCACAGTGCAGAAAATTGCACTGGCCATAACAAAGTTGTTGAGGATGTGAAAGATGTCACGTTAAAGGAACAGTCTCCTAAGAACAAAGAGAATACATTTTCTTATATAGCTTTTCTGTGTTCCATGCCCAATCTAATGTGTTATTAATGTGGACCCCAAGTACTTGTAGTAGTGGACCACCTCTACATCCACTCCCTGCATAGTGACCGGACATACTGCAGAGGCTCTTCGGTGTGGTGAAAGTCAATAACCAGTTCCTTGGTTTTTCTGATGTCAAGATGCAGACAATGAAACAAAGTTCTCCACCTGACCACTATACCCCGTAAGTGCAAAATCATTTGAGCATTTCTGCTAGTGACATGACCTGGTGTTATATTTATAGCCTTTTTGTACAGAGTGATGAGAAAAGGAATTAGGACTGTTTTTTGTGGTGCTCCAGTGTCATTGAGACTCAGAATGTAAGCTTGAAAGAATTGGCAGCTATGTTTGTGAAAAACTGAACTGCAAAATATGCATTCGAAGTAAATAATGTGTCACACCCTGTCAAAAGGACTGACATTAAAAGAGCTGATAACGAAGAGCCACAGGAGATGCAATTTTCAGTACTCTACGCACCCAAATCAACAAATCTGCCTTACAACACCAGCAGAAGAATGACAAGGGCAGCACAACATGTCTAAACAAATAACTAAAAGAAGTTAACATTACTATCGAATTGATAATAAGCTGCAGTGTTTTAACACGTAGTGTATAGACCACAATGCTTAACCAGACTCTGTTCGCTGTTACAATACATTGTGATACAGTAGTCAAAATGGCAGAAAGATGTGATTCCAGAAAGAAGCACTTCTCAAACACATACAACCAAGGACTTCTCACTTCTGTCGCAACACACAGCTAAGGACTTCTCACTTCTGTCGCAACACTCATTAAAATGTACAAATCAATCATTACTTTTACTTTATCTTGTGCTGCTGAACTCCTGAATTGAGCAATTTTAGCTTTTTAATTTCTCTTGGTGTCAAGTCTTTTTTTCAGGTTTTTTTTTTTTTCGCTCTCTTTCTGAGTCCTTGGCAGTGGTTTAAAATGCATGGACTGGAGAAATTGGGAGTGGATGTTTCAGGAAGAAGCCTTGTGGGTGTAGCCTTTACAGCACAGGATTTCACCACTATTCACTGCAAACTGAATCATGTCTGGCCCCATGAGACTATCCTGCAGTATTAGTATTTTTTAATTAATGTGACAGCTTCAGATGTTAGTAACATGTAATTTATTTCTTGAATTAGTTTATAGCCGGACAAATATTAAAAGTGGTGACTAGGCCAGTATTAATTTAAAGGCAGAGGTTACATTCACTACAATATATTGTAATCAAACAAAACCAGAAAGTGTTTCTGCATTAGGGAAGATAAACAAAAGGGAAGCCTAAATTCATGGATTAGGAAGGTTAAAGTCAAGTTTATATAAAATGACCAAAAAGAAAATGATGAAAACAAACATGTAAACCTCAAAACACATGTTAAAACACACTTAAATCTCAACAGTAAGGCTCTGCATGATCAACAGTATGGACACAGGTTTTCCTAATTGTGCAATGCTCTGATCATCTCCTTTCTTGATTATCATCGGTATCCACAAATGTTTACATTGACATCAAAAATATAAAACAGTAACTATTACTCTGTAGTCAATAGAAAAGGCAAAGACATGATCTTGCAAAATGGAAAATACATTTGTGGAATGGAAAGAAAAGTACTAAGCTCATTAATCTCTGTTCAGTCCACTATGCTGCCTCATGTCCTCATCTCTTTACAGTATCAAGGTGGTACAAGATAAAAACAGCATAAAAGAGTAAATACAGACATGACCTCCGGGACAATCTTGTCCATGTTGACTTAAGGTTTTGTTAAATTTTTCCTGAGCCATTATAATTTTTCTTTTGGACTTTTAATTTTTTTCTTATGATTTTAAAGTGTTCTGTTTTGGATGCTGTTTTCATTTTGTTTCCCTGTTTTGTTTAAAGACATGTTGTTTTATGTTATCATTATTTCATGATGCAGATTTCTTTTCATTATGAGACCAACCATTTAGTAGTCTCATTGCTAAGACTCAGGTCTCAGTTGCTAGTTGCTTCTGGTGACATCATTGGAATGACTCTATTAACACTTATTACAAGTGATTTTTTTTCTGGTTTAATAAGTGATTGTGAATTTGTTTTTTTAATGCACTTCATTAACCCTGAGGGGAAGTTGTCTTTGTAGTTACATGATAAGCAGATTGCATATCTTCATTTAGACGAATGTAACTTGGGACAGGGTAGTCAGATATACTCTCCAAAGCAAAAGAAGAAAAAGTGCAGAAATAAACAGTGATGGAAAGTAATGAAGTACAATTAGTTACTGAACTTAAGTACATTTTTCACGTATCTGCACTTTACTTAGGTAGATTTAGCTATAGATACTTTTGACTTCAGGAATTATTCTGAAGTTGATGCCTGCAACACATTCCAAAAAAGTTGGGACAGAGTAGTTTAGGACTAACAGACAGTGATGTGACAATTTGAAATAACAAAGTGGTGTGAAACAGGGGAGCAAGGATGAGTCAAGGCTCACAAATTTACCAACAAAAGTGTCAGCAAGTAATCCAGTCCTTTGAGAACAATATTTCCCAAAAACAAATCGGTAGGGATTTGGGCATTACACCCTCTACAGTGCACAATATTTTAAATGATACAAAAATGCTGGTTCATTCTCAGTTTATGTAAAGAATAAAGCAAAAAAACACTTAAATGCGCTTGATTTCTGATCCCTTAGGACATCATTGTATTAAAAACCATCTCATGTATGGAATGGATATCATAACATGGGCTTGTGAAAACTTTAGTAAACTGTTGTCAGTCAACACTATTTGCAGCTGCATTCTAGTTGCAAGTTAAGGCTTTACTGTGCAAAGCTGAAGCCATATATCAGCACTGTCCAGAAGCGCTGTTGACTTGTCTGGGCTCAGTCTCACCTGAGATGAAAGGTAACACAGTGGAATCATGTTTTGTGGTCCCAGAAGTTGACATGTCAGATAGTTTTGTAAAAAAAATAGCCATCGAGTTAAAGAGCAAAAGGACCATCCAAGCATTTATCAGAATCCAGTCCAAATGCCAACATCTGTCATGGGGTTATGGCAGTGCCCATGGAATATGTACCTTGCACATCGGTGAATGCACCATTAATGTAGAGAGGTATGTAAACATTTTGGAGAAACGTGTGCTGCCATCCAGATCTCATTTTTTCCTCAGATAGTCCTGTATCTACCAGCAGGACAACTACTAACCAAATTCTGCCTGGATTACAAGTGCAAGGCCCCATAGCCAAACTAACCAGCTTGTTGTCCTGACTTGGCTTTGATCAGGAGCAGATCTACCATCAGGGCATTCTGGGTGTGCACTCAGAGGCCCGTGACAGCAAAGGGCCTTTTCACCAGACAATCTCAAACCAGCAGTTGAATGAAATGATTGAGTCTCCATGTGCCAAAATAACCAAGAGATACCTCAGCCGCAAGGCTCATTGAAGCGAGTCTCCACATGTTAAAAAAAGAGCGGGAAGTACTGCTCTGCATTAAACAACTTGCTTTAACACCACCTCATATGGAATGGTGGGAAAATGTATAAGCCTTATACAGTGGGAGCCACGTCAAACAGCCGCCTGGAGCATGACAGGTCCATGACAGGACCATGCACGATCCGTGCACGGAATGTGATCCCCCGCGATGACGCAGTTAACGATGCCCCGCCCCATAAACGCCCCCATGCGCTTTCTAAAAAGATGGTTGCAATGCTGTATAATCCCGCCAGATGGAGCATTGACTGCTTCAGTTAACTGCAGTGTCCAGGAAGCCCTATACCGTATCTTTAATATACTGTACAGGCAGTTCTTGTATTGTCAACATACTGTAGTTTCATAAATAGATGACGTGGTAAAAAAAACAACAACAAACCGATTAATAAAACAGATTTGTTAAATCACTCAATACACAACTCATGATGATACGGAAGCGTATTAGGGCCACGGTGAAAAAAAAAATACGGACACAGTGAAGAAAAAAAAATCAAAATGTCGAGATTAAAGTCGACATGTTGACTTTATTCTCGACATTTCCACTTTATTCTCGCCATTTACGTCGAGATTAAAGTCGACATGTTGACTTTATTCTCAACATTTCCACTTTATTTTCGCCATTTATGTCGAGTTTAAAGTCGACGTTTCCACTTTATTCTAGTAGTTTATTTTGTCAGTAGAATGTCGCAAACTAAACTTCATCTTGAAATGAATGTTTAATTTACTAGATTTTCTCAAACCCCCGTCATAAGTTAATGTAGCACATTAAATGCTTTTTATTAAGTGTTCCCCGACCCAGTTTTTAATCTCTATGCGCTTCTTAAACTGACTTCCTCTTGCACACAGACAGCAGACAGCGATCGCCGCACATTGACTTCATGATATTCCTGCTCTATGAACATTCAGAATACTAACATACAGTGCATGATATCTTCTTCACGATGAAATGCATTAAAGCATGTATTAAACACGGGTGGCGGGGGGCACGGTGGCGTGGCTGTAGTGTTGCTCCCTTATATTACGGGGTCCCCAGGTGTATGTTCAGTGTAGTGAACTTTATGACAGGTGTGACGAGGCTCCAAAAAACTGGATATATGAATGGGTATCGCACTGGTTTAACTGGAATATCGTGTAAATGTTGGCTTCGTGATGTGGTGGATGGAGACACGAACGCAGAATTCAATGGATGTTCTGAGCGGGCTTTCTTTATTGCATGTGCGCTGTCTCTGTCTGACGTACTAAACCTCCAGTCCCTATCCTTGCTTTTTCTTTCTGCACATAACCAATCACCACACGATAAACGTCTTTGTGAAATTAAAACAAGTTATAAACTTAGACCTCAGAGTTTTCAGAACTTAAAATGTATTAAAGCATGTGGGGGCACGGTGGCGTGGTGGTTGCGCTGCTGCTTCGCAGCAAGGGGGTCCCGGGTGTTCCCTGCCTTGAGTTTGCATGTTTTTTTCTGGTGGGTCTACTTGGCGTGCTTCAGTTTCCTTTCAAAGACATGTAGGTTGTGGGATTTTGTTATGTATTATTGACCCTGCTACTTTATGTGTTCCACGTATTCACCCTGCGATGTGTTGGCACCGCATTCAGGATTTACTCCTGCCTCACACAAGATGCTTGCTGGGATGGGCGCAACCCTGAATGGATGGCATAATTAAACATGTATAATGAAGATTTTTTTTAATTTCTGAAAACTCAATCCCAGCAAGCACCGTGCCCCCACATGCTTTAATAATTTAAAGTTCTGAAAACTCCGAGGTCTAAGTTTATAACTTGTTTTAATTTCACAAAGACGTTTATCGTGTGTTGATTGGTTATGTGCAGAAAGAAAAAGCAAGGATAGGGACTGTAGGTTTAGTACGTCAGATAGAGACAGCATGCATGCACTAAAGAAAACCCGCTCAGAAGAACATCCATTGAATTCTGCGTTCGTGTCTCCGACCACCACATCACGAGCCCAATATTTAAGTTAAACCTGTGCGATACCCATTCATATATCCAGTTTTTTGGAGCCTCGTCACACCTGCCATAAAGTTCACTACACTGAACATACAACTGGGGACCCCTTAATGCAAGGGAGCAGCTCTATAGCCACGCCACCGTGCCCCCCGCCACCCATGTTTAATACATGCTTTAATGCATTTCATCGTGAAGAAGATATCAAGTATTTCTCTTAGTATTCTGAATGTTCTTAGAGCAGGATTATCATGAAGTCAATGTGCGGCGATCGCTGTCTGCGCCTCTAAGTGCAAGAGGAAGTCAGTTTAAGAAGCGCATAGAGATTAACAACTGGGTCGAGGAACACTTAATATAAAGCATTTAATGTGCTACATTAATTAATGACGGGGTTTGAGAAAATCTAATAAATTAAACATTCATTTTAAGATGAAGTTTAGTTTGCGACATTCTACTGACAAAATAAACTATTAGAATAAAGTGGAAATGTCGACTTTAATCTCAACGTAAATATCGAGAATAAAGTGGAAATGTCGAGAATAAAGTCAACATGTCGACTTTAATCTCGACGTAAATGTCGAGAATAAAGTGGAAATGTCGAGAAAACTAGTTAGTAAAATATTTTTTAAGACATCCTTAATAATCCTTAAAGACAAACGCCCTCTGCCAGACATCTGCCAGATGAAAAAGATGACGTTGCATAGTCGTCTCCGCGACGTGTGTGTGCTATCTGGGTTAACAATCCTTAAAGACACGGTACGTCTGTAATCTATCTATACCGATCATTGTAGGTACAGAATACAAATGCAGGCTATGTACAGTATTTTACATTACTGTGTATTTTACCTAGTTCCATTTAATATACTGATAAATTATATTTTGTTGCAAAGCGTCTTTTTGATTAAAAGAGGAGTGACATTGTGAGTTTGTGACACTGACAGTAAGTTGTAATGTTAACTCCAGACTTGGTAAACAGACCATTAAGTTATCTAAAGTTATATCTGACCGCTGCTGGTGCTGCCAGTGATTTTCAAAACGGCCAATAAAAAACTAAACTGGGAAATAATCTGTAAACTACCCCAAACAAATTTTATAAAAATAAATAAATAAATAAAGTCACCACTTACCGCGAATAGTCCATTAACACTAGAATTACCAGAGCCTACGAAAAAACTCTTAGATCCGTCCCACTTTAAATCGCTTCTTAAAACCGTTCTCACCTCTCCGCCAGCATCTTTTGTTAATCTAAATGTGTTGATAAAGAAAAGTTGCAAGTAGCCGGCTATTCCATCCCCCCATCGACTTAGAAAGTGCACAAATTTCTCCCAGCTCATGCCTTGATTGATTATCTGGGAGTGAAGTGGAGTTTTAGAGTGGAAATAATAGATCATTATTTGGAATACACGTATTTCACGTGTGTTCCGTTTCTACAGTAATCCGTGTAAACACATTTTTAAAACAGAAACGTTTTTCATATTGTAGTAGTAAATGACAAAATGTAGGCATAAACTATATAATGTATGAAGCCTGAAGTCCAAATATCAAATTAACAGCTTCACAAAAGGTACAAATATAACAGAACAAGTATGCTTTTATTCAAAAATATAACTGCAGGAAAAAAGCCGCATTAACATGCCACATTGACACTTACGGATCTCAACTGCTATGATAGTGTAATGGTATCAGTTGCTGACTTGTGACCAAAAGGTTATGAGTTCGATCCTGCACGATTCTCTTTTGAAAAGTAAACTGCTCTTATTCTTACTATTTTAAAATAAAAACATACATTTGATTTCAGTGTGTAACAGCCAGTGTAATTTATGATACTTGTAAAGGTTAGTTTTTTTTTATTCACTTTTCATTCTCTCAGTCGTGTTCAAGATCCCTACCTCCCATCATACCCCCCCCCCTTAGGGCTATCGCGCGTCTCCAAATAAATCACAGTTGAGCTATAGCACGTCTTTATGTGAAAACAGCATTGTCAGGTGGGGGGTATGGAGGAATATTTCGGACAAAAAAAAATAAATAGATAAATGTGTAAATAAATAAAAGTACTGTGAAATGTGAGCATAAATAAATAAATGTATCATGAAATGAAGCCTTAATAAATAAATGTTTCATGAAATGAGAGCATAAATAAATGTGTCACGAAACATGTTTTTTGTTGCTTATTTATTTATTTATTTCATTTTGTCCGTAACATTCCTGCAAACCGTCATGAAATACGACTTGAAATAAAACTGTCACTTTCACTCGCCAAAGTTGAGAGGGTGGGCTCTAACACGCCCTCTAGTTACTGATTGGTGAATCGATAGCACAAGAATCAATTAGAAAAATGCTTACTACTGCCGATGAAATGGATTCTGCCGAAGATATTACGTATTTCAGAGAGAGAATTGAAGATTTATCGGAAGAAATTACAATGTTAGCGGCCCTTTTAGACTCCGATATAGATTAAACTATTTTTGAAATTATCGAAGAACAGGTGGAACAGACTCTACTACAATCCAGTTCAGGTGACGCAGTTCCCTTCTCTGGACGTCCATCCTTTGACATTCCAGCTGCGTCACCTGTTTCCTTTGTGGGCAAAACACCCATACTTTGTCCCCTTGTTTCAGCGTCGGACCATGGGCCCGGGTGTCATATGCCCGTTTCTGGCGAGCTCCAGCTCCCTCTAAAGCCTCCCTGGCCAGTCGATGAACGGTGTCCAGACGCTCTTTCAACCGCCTAAAATAATCCAATTCAGCCCCACCAACAATCTCAGGCTCAGGGGGCGAGCCAAACACCAAATCCACTGGCGTGCGAAGTTCTCTTCCAAACATCAGCCCCGCTGGTGTGCATTGGCTTGACTCTTGGACGGCTGTCCTATATGCCCACAGAACCAGAGGCAAATGTTGGTCCCAGTCTCGCTGGTGTTGACTGGTCAGGATTGCAAGTTGAGTGGCCAGGGTGCGATTAAATCGCTCGACCAGTCCATCACTTTGAGGGTGAAGGGGGGTGGTTCTGGTCTTTTTCACCCCTAGTCGCTGACACACCTCCTTGAATAAACGGCTCTCGAAGTTCCGCCCTTGATCACTGTGAAGTTCGTCCGGAACTCCAAATCGAGTGAACATTTCATCTACCAATCTTTGAGCTGCTGTGGAGGCACTCTGATCCGGAACTGCATACGCCTCTGGCCATTTAGTGAAATAATCCATTGCGACCAAAACAAAACGATTTCCGGCTTCGGTGACAGGAAAAGGACCTAGTATATCCACTCCAATTCTCTCCATGGGTGCCCCGACAAGGTACTGCTGTAACGGCGCGTGAGAGCGTTGGCCAGGTCCTTTCTGCGCAGTACAGATGTCACAGCAGTGGACATGCAGCTCTGCATCTTGCTGACATCCAGGCCAATAGAACCGCTGCCGTAGCCGACGCACTGTCTTAGCATTTCCGTAGTGTCCGGATCCTGCTGCTCCATGTACCCATCGGAGGACCTCGGCGCGCAAAGCCTGGGGAACCAGAAGTTGTAAATGGTCAATTCCCCCCCTTGGTGCTTGCCATCGTCTGTAGATCACGCCATCGTGCAACTCTAAGTTGCCCCACTGGGAGTGTAGCAGCTTGAGTTCAGGCCCCTGAGAAGACACGGTTTGCCAGTCGGGACATTCTTGGGTCTCCAGCCAGCCCTTTACCTTCTCTAGCACTTGGTCGTTCGCTTGTAGTTGCCTCAATTGGTCAGTGGTGAACGGCTCCCCTGCTCCATCCGGGTCATTTATCCCTGCTGATGCGGACGATGGCCCCAGATCTCTTTCTTCCTGTCGACGGCAATATCGACACTCGTTGAGGAGGCATGGACGCCTGGAGAGGGCATCAGCGTTGGCATGCTGCCGTCCCGGTCGGTGCTGTACTTCGAAATCGTACTCCTGGAGGATCTCCATCCACCTTGCCACCTGGCCCTCTGGTTGCCGGAAATTTAACATCCAGGTGAGGCTAGCATGCTCAGTCCGAAGCGTGAACCTAGTGCCCAATAGGTAGGGCCTAAAATGCCGTACTGCTAGGATCACTGCCAACAGCTCCCGCCGAGTGACGCAGTAATTTTTCTCTGATCGACTGAGGCTGCAGCTGTAATAAGCCACCACTCTCTCTTCAGTCTCCCCCTTCTGTGAGAGTACGGCCCCAACCCCCACATTGCTAGCGTCAGTGTCCACAAAAAAAGATTGGTTGGGGTCAGGGTAAGCCAGGACAGGCGCGCTGACGAGGGCAGCTTTTAGTTGTTGGAAAGCGGCTGCGCAGTCCTCCGTCCACCCAAACTGTTGGCCCTTACTCGTCAGTCGGTGCAAGGGGCTGGCAATGGTTGCAAAGTTCTTTACAAATCTCCTGTAGTACGAGGCTAAACCCAGAAAGCTCCGCAGTTCGGTGATGTTGGCTGGTGGGGGCCAGTTGTTCACAGCAGCCACCTTCGCTGGATCGGTAGCCACCCCGCTCTCGCTGACTACGTGTCCTAGAAACTGGGTCTGTCGGGCGAGAAGATTACACTTTGCGGGGTTCAACCGCAACCCGGCGCTTCGGATGGCGGTCAGGACCTCCCTTAGATTGTGCACAGCCTGGTCAAAGTCTCTGGCATGAATCAACAGATCATCCAAATAGACCACACAACGGGTTCGGGGAATGTCTTTTAGGACCCGTTCCATTAGTCTTTCAAAGGTGGCCGGCGCGTTACAAAGTCCAAACGGCATTACCTTAAACTGCCACAGCCCTTGTCCGATGGTGAATGCAGTTTTGGGCCGGTCCTCGGATGCCAGTTCTACTTGCCAATATCCACTACGCAAGTCCAAGGTGCTGAACCAACAGGATCCAGCCACATAGTCCAATGCATCATCGATGCGTGGCAGTGGGTACGAGTCTTTGCGAGTGACTGCATTCAATCTACGAAAGTCTACACAAGGGCGCCAACCCCCTGTTTTCTTCCGCACCATGACCATGGGTGCGGCCCAGGGACTGTCCGAAGGCTCAATTATGTCATTAGCTACCATCTCGCAAATCAATTCTTCGGCAGCTTGGCGTTTCGCAAGAGGCAATCGGTGGGGGCGCAAACGAATGGGAGCGGCGTGGCCAGTGTCAATGTGGTGTTTTACCAAAGAGGTTCTGGTGCAGTCCTCCTCTCGAGCCGCAAAAATGTCCACAAAGTCTTTCAGCAAGTGCTGGAGTTGCTCCTGCTGTGGCGTGCTCAGATGTCCACCGCTCCGACGGCCCAATTCCTCTACAGCGGCAACTATCTCAGCTGATGGGGGATCGTGCGATGAAAACAGTTTGGAAACATTTGTCTGTACTGCAATACTCTCCTGGGGGTTCTCTTGAATCCCTGTAGCTTCCAAACAATGATTGGGAGCCGGTGAGCAGTGGTGTCCAGGTGAATCCTCGCTGGCAGTCCTTTCAGGACGGTTCCAGCCCGACCGGAGCGGCACAGTCTCCTTACCAAAATAAAGAACGGCCCTTGACACATCAACACGTGCTTCCCAGTGGGCCAACAAGTCCAACCCAATAATGCACTTGTCTTTAATGTCAGCAAGCCAGAATTCGTGGCTGGTCTGGCTCGTCCCTACCAACACAGATAACAGTTTCTTTCCGGGCATTACTGTCCGTTCGCCCGTAACAGTGCGTAGTTCGCTGTTTGTGGGGGTCCAGTCCTTTGGAAGAGGACCAGCGGTTTCGGGCAACATTCCTTTTTGTAGCAAACAAATAGTGGACCCCGTGTCCACTAAAGCACTGCATGGCCGTCCGTCAATAGTGCAGTCTAGGTACAGTCCAGTGGAAAACCCACAGCGCCCCACTTTAGGGCAGTCATCGTGGAGGGTTGCTGAAAAACGGAGCGAGGGTCCCCTCACGGCCTCACCCCGAGGTCGTTTCCCGACAGTGATGTTGTACAAGGCAAAGGACTTGGAGCAGGGCAATCCCTGGCAAAGTGCCCTGGTTCTCCGCATTGGAAACAGCGGTCTACTCGTCGTCTCTGTCGGGGGGTTGATGTTGGTTGAGCGCGACTGACCTCCACTACCTCAGCTGCTCTCGTTAGTCGACTCGGGCGTGGCGTTCGACTTGTCGGTGACTCGGCCTGTAGCACCTCTTCAGCCCGCTCGGCCTCTCGCAGTGCCTCACTCAAATCTCGTGGTGACAACAGACAGACATGCTGACGGAGACGTTCTGGTGTAAGGCCCCGTAGGAAAGCATGAAGACCGAGTTCCTCCCTCGCTGCTGTCGAGAAAGTAGGGTAACCTTTTCGTGTATAGACCCTGATGTCAGCTGCAAAGGCTCCTACGCTTTCACCTTCACACCGACGTCGACTAATCAGCTTTTCTCCGCTGCATTCTGCCGAGGTTCTCTGTCCAAAGCGACGTGTGAGAGCAGCGGTGAGAGCCTGAAGATCACGACACTCCTCCGGTGGCAGATCAATGAGTACCTGAAGTGCGGGACCCTCCAAAGCAAGGGCCAAGTGTGTCGCAGCCTCCTCGCATTTCCATCCATTGTGTAGAGCGGCCAGATCTACTTGTGCAAGGTATGGCTCTAAGGGCGTCAATCCGCTGTATCGTGGCAGCTTAGCAGGTGACCGTGAGAAGAGGGCCGGCCGACTGGTAACCTGGGGTATCGTTGCGGTAGCTGAAAGTTCATTCTGCCCGTGCCTAGAAGATCGTAACACTGTCCGGGGAATACTGGCACCATCAGGCCAGTTTGCCTCTTTTCTCCGCACAGTTCCGCTGATCAGACGCTCTAACGCAACGCAGTTCTCTGAGATGGCACGCTCTAATTCTTCAAGACTCTGTTCCATAATGGCGTCTTCTAAACAGCCTGGTCTCCCACTTCTGACACCAATGTAGCGACCCGTGGGTGAGTCTTAAAGTTTTTCAGAGCCAACTCTGCCGTGCACCTCTCCCAAACTGTCGGCTAGCGGACTGCCAGCGCTATGCACGCAGCTACAATCAGCTCTTTAAGAAACAAGCACTCGTGTCCCATACACCGCACGACTCCGAATGTCTCGCAAGAATTGCTGAGATAAAATCTTAGCAAATACACAGCTCTGTCCTGTTGTATCTCTTTATTAGAGGAGATATTCAGCAAACAAAGCTCAAACTCATTGTATCGCCATTACCAAGGTCATTATCGAAACCATACTTCTCCATGATGGTAACTATTTACAATTTAAATATCCCCGGAAGGCAATAACCCAACCCACCCCACCAGTTGAGCACGAACACATACAATAATTACAACAAATAAAAAAATACTCCGATGACATAATAAATTACACAACAATAAGCTTTTCATAAATTACCCATAATGCATTACTCCGACAGCGCTGGCTGCCGGGTTACTACAATACATTTATTTATTTATGCTCTTTTATTTATTTGCGCATTTATTTATTTATTTATTTAATATTGTCCGAAATAGTCCTTCAATGGGGGGGGGAGGGGAATAACCTTCGTCGTTCTGCCTGCCTGAACTCCCTGTCTATCTATATAGTAATAACAGTAATTTTATTATTATATAGGAGCTTCCCTGTCTGCCTATCATATAGTGCCTTTCCTTCCTACCTATCTATATATCTATCCCCTTAGCTGTTTTTATATATCTATTATACAGTGCCTTCCCTGTTTATTTATATATCTAATGCCTTCTCTGCCTGTCTGATTGCATATAGCGCTGAACTTACTGCCATGTTCTATTCTGGCCTCTGCGTGTCCTGGAGTACAAAAGAAACACCACCATACAGCAACATGTGGGGACTGGCAAGATCAGGGAAAAAAACACGCGGTCACTGATTACAAACCGCAAGATGAATGAAAGAGACAATATATGTAAAAACATCTAATGCAATATTGCAATATTATTTGAAAACGATCAGCGTCAGATCGGGTTTGAATATGCTCCCGATCTGACGCTGTTCGGTTTCAGATAATATTGTATGTGCTGTGTGTTGAAACTGCTGCACTGAATAAGCTGACTTCTTCTGTAAGAGCGTCAGCGTGTATTCAAACCCGATCTGACATTGTTCGTTTTCAAATAATATTGCATGTACTGTATTATTTTAGAATGAAAACATAATTTGATTTCAGTCAGTCTGTAAGAGCCAGTGTAAATGCATGATAATTGTAAAGGTTAGCTTTTTTTTTTAATTCAGTTCCATTCTCTCAGTCGCGTTCACGATCCCCCCCCCCCCCATCTGACAATGCTGTTTTCACATAAAGACGTGCTATAGCTCAAATGTGATTTATTTGGAGACGCGCTATAGCTCGAATGTTATTTATATAGGGAAGAATGTACAGTGTCAGGTGCTCATTCAGTGTAATAGGAACCATAGCACAGAGAGGTGTGTAAACTGCAACAAGTACACATGCCGTAAATGTTGGAAGGGTGTGTGGGAATTGTTAATATTTGAATGGGATGATTTTATATAGCACGGATCGGAAATCAGCAGTTCTTAGCATTGCCCCACGCAAGCTGTCGTATCAACCGCCTACTGTAACTTGCTTTATTTTTTGTTCACTTATAGTCTAGAATAAAAGTGCACTTGTTTTTTTATACTTGTAAACAACAGATGTTCCTGTGTTTGAGC
>JANRMT010062835.1:44563644-44588466 GCA_026402145.1 Polypterus bichir lapradei
ATAACAGTAAGCTGGCAAATTTCAAAAAACTGTCTGAATAATCTCTCAATTTCTTTGTTTCTATAGTGGAGGGGGTGTAACGTGGAAAACAAAAGGTAGATAATTTGCGACATACACAAAATTATGTATGGAAACAGCTCAAGGGCAGATTTTTTTTCGTGATACAACAAAACTTATGCGACAGTTCTTTTTGGAGGGGATGACGTCATCACGCACACCATTTTATCGATAAAAAGCCAGTTGGATGGAAATAGGCTGGAGACAGCAAATTTAGCACATTTTTTTTACGTATATTCTGCTTGTCGATAACAAAACGTCGCAAAAAACTGGATGGAAACTTGGCTAGTGTGTCTCATGGTTGCTGCACGTTATTTATACTCCAAACTTCAGAAAACTCATGCAGAGCGGTTTAGGTGTTGCTGACTTTTCTTCTGGAATACAAAAAGCACACAATCTGTTAATATCTGCCTTCTTGCTTCAAATAACATTGTTTGTGCATTTGTAGTCAATTACATGAACATTTTAAACAGAGCAGTATATTGTTGATATTATGGTTTTCACACTAAATTCACATTAATTTTTAATCTATACACACATTTTCACTGTCTATATATCTATTTTTCACCTTTTATTTAAAGTATTAAATATGGAAATTACTTTTCTCTAATAAAAGCCTGTGTTACTGTACATCATACACACTAAAACAAAAATGCACCAACAGGCTTAATATTTGTTCAGAGTAGTTCAAGGTACGCCTTTACTTCCACTGGCTTATCAATAGCAATGGCAAACAGAAACCCACCGTAAGTGCTGTGTGACTAGATAAGGGCACTCATGAGCAGACTTTGAACCCAGAGTGACACAACTAAGACATGGTTATGGAACAAAAGTGTTATTTATTAACTCTAAATAATACAAAAAATACACAGGGTTGGTAATGTAGGAGACCAGACAAGTAATAATGATAAATAAAGACCCACCTAATATACAAAGAAGACACTGCCTGCTTCTGATAGGACTTTCTTTCCTACTAATGTAAGACACAAGCAATAACAAACCTTCCTAGAACCCACATCTTCATAAGCCCTTTGCCTCTACTCTACACCCGACCCCAATGCTCATCTGTCTAAAGGCCAGGAGGTCTGTTTAGGCCCAAGCACTAAAGCATATATACAGGTCAACCTTTCAGTCCCATACAGGACTATACAGTAAGCAGCTCTGTAAGTATTTTGGGGCTCTGATCCCAGTGCTTTCCCAGGTGACCCCAGTTATCCCTGCAACTTCATTACTCTTTAAATTTTCATAGAGAAGCCAGGTTGTAACATTTGAATTGGACAGAGTACTAAGTCCACAGGGCCATGTAGGTTTGGATTTTTTTTCTCCCTAAATAATAAAAACCATCATTTAAAAACTGCATTTTGTGTTTACTTGTGTTATATTTGACTAATGGTTAAATGTGTTCGATGATCAGAAACATTTTGTGTGACAAACATGCAAAAGAATAAGAAATCAGGAAGGGGGCAAATAGTTTTTCACACCACTGTAGAAGGTTGGCTTTTGTGACCTGTGGGCAATGGAAACCAGCCATATTAAATTTGCCGTTGGAGCCACCTTCAGTATCTTTCCTACCTCACAGAACCTTTGTCACTGGGTAGGTTTGGAGCCAGAATGTAATTTGTGTGGTGGTTTAGCTTCATTGAAGCATATTTTGTCAGGGTGTAAAGTGAGCTTCACTTATGGGAGGTATGCATAGAGACATAATGAAGTTTTTTTTAAGATTGCAGGCATGTGTAATGGAAACAAAGCATTTTGAGGCTGAACCTTTCACTGTGAGTTACAGAAACAAGATGATCTCCTTTTTGAGGAGAGGGAGAGTGTTGCATGCCAGTCATCAAAGTTCGAATTGGGGTAAAGCGCTAGACCGGATTTTGCTAGTGAACATAAGGAAACAGATGCAGATGCCTTGTTGTATCGCAACTATGGAGTTGAGACCCGATCTGGTGTTGACCTCACAGGGTGCACAAGTTGTGTAATTTATTGAATGGAATGTACCTGTAGAACAAGGGACCACAACTCTGGTCCTGGAGGGCACCAGTGGCTGCAGGTTTTCATTCTAACCCTTTTCTTAATTAGTGACCTGTTTTAATTGCTAATTAACTTCTTTTGAATTAATTTTAATTGACTTGTTTTTTTTAAGATTTGTCTCTCTGAATTTCTTCATTTCTTTCTTTAAATGGCACCCAAACAGAAATGAAATGTGAAGTAAGTGAGCCAACAGAAGACCAACTAATTCAGGGCCTCAAACTCCAACCAGTTTCACTCCACCCAGTTGCTTAATTAGGCGCTGAGTCTCGTTGTTAATTAAACCCGTTCTTTAATTCCATGACTTGTTGCTGCTCTCATTGTGCAATAGCATAAATTTCCAAAATTGTTGATTTTCTGTTTTCTTAGAGCACTGTTAAATGTTTGGAGACCTGAGCAGATCAGCATTCCTGAGTCTTTCATTATTTTCAGATATTGTATGATGGTCAAATTTTGCTGGTATGTTTTGGCTCATTTTATATCTCATTATTGTTTGGCTGCTAATTAAGGAAAAAGAAACAATTAAGGGGGCTGAGTCTTTAAGGGCAAGTCAATTAGAATTAATTTAAAAGAAGTTAATTACCAATAAAACAGGTCACTAATTAAGAAAAGACAGAGGCAGTGGTGCTGTAAGAATTATGTTTTTGGACTTCTCCAGCGCCTTCAACACCATCCAACCTCTGCTTTTTAGGGACAAGGTGACAGAGATGGGAGTAGATTCATACCTGGTGGCATGGATCGTGGACTATCTTACAGACAGACCTCAGTATGTGCGTCTTGGGAACTGCAGGTCTGACATTGTGGTCAGCAACACAGGAGCGCCGCAGGTTACTGTACTTTCTCCAGTCCTGTTCAGCCTATATACTGTACATCGGACTTCCAATACAACTCGGAGTCCTGCCACGTGCAAAAGTTCGTTGACGACACTGCTATCGTGGGCTGTATCAGGAGTGGGCAGGAGGAGGAGTATAGGAACCTAGTCAAGGACTTTGTTAAATGGTGCGACTCAAACCACCTACAACTGAACACTGGCAAAACCAAGGAGCTGGAGGTGGATTTTAGGAGGACCAGGCCCCTCATGGACCCCGTGATCATCAGAGGTGACTGTGTGCAGAGGGTACAGACCTATAAATACCTGGGAGTAGGGCTGGGCGATATATCAAAAATTTATCGTTACCGAAATTTATGACTCTCATCGACGTCATTTTGCCCATGTCGGTAAATTCGGTATTTTAAAAAAAAAGAAAAGGCATGTGCAGGTTGGTGATGTTCATGTCCCTTTAAGACGCTGTGCTACGTTACAGACTTGACGGGGTGGAGTCACATGACTCTACTACCTGTAACAAGACGAGACACGGGTGAACAAATGGAGGACGATTTAAATGTTGAAGCAGCAGCGACGGAGGTAGAGCTGGTGGAGGAGGAAGAGGAGACGCTTGTTAACAAAAAAAATGCATCATCAATCGTTTGGCAACATTTTGGATTCAACAAGGATGATATTGATCAAAAAATTGTTAAATGTAAACTCTGCAAAAAGACTGTTGCGTCAAGTCAAGGTAACACAACCAACCTCTTCCACCACCTGCAGCACAACCATGTGATTCAATTCGAAGACATAAAAAAAGCTCAAAGCGAGAAGAGATTAGGAGGACCAGCAAAAACGTCTTCCTCCACCAGGCAGCGGTCAATAACCGAAGCATTTGCTAGTACTCAACTATATGAGCGAACTTCAAAAAGATGGCAAGAAATCACAAATGCTATAGGCTACCACATAGCAAAAGACATGGCTCCTATTGCTACAGTGGAACGCAACGGGTTCAGACACTTCATGAAAATAATTGACAAGAGATACGAACTCCCATCACGAAAATATTTTTCAAAAACTATCATTCCCAGCATGTACAGCACAGAGAGGGAAAAGGTTGCTGCTGAATTGAGATACGTTAAGCACGTTGCAGCCACATCCGATCTCTGGTCCAGCCGCACAATGGAGCCGTATATTAGTCTCACAGTTCATTACATCGACAACAAATGGGAGCTGCGTACCAGAGTGCTCGAGACGGCCTATTTTCCATCTGATCACACGGGGGAGATGGTTGGACAGGGGTTGAGAGCGATGCTGTCTGCATGGGACATCAGTGAAGAGGACCTTGTTGCTATAACAACTGACAACGGCCCAAATATTGTGAAAGCTGTCAAGCTCAATAAATGGACACGGGTGCAATGTTTTGGGCACAGGCTGCACCTGGCAGTCGGTAAGTGTGTACATCTTAATATATTTGTGTGGTGACATCTGGTGTGTTTTAAAGTGACTTTAATTCTGTGCGTCATATTCAAAATTGAAAGTATTAATGTTTGAATAATGTTTATATAGGCATAAAAATACTTAAGACTGCTGAGCAGCAGTGTATCCAGAAAGTTTTTACAGAAGGCTTATTGTGAGCCAGTGTTGATCATGTTGTGCTGTGAAATGTAGCAAAATACATGATTTTTAAAATGTTTTATTACTGTGCCAACCCTTTTTAATTTTGTAAATATGGTCTGAGAGGTCTTATTTAATTCTTACTTTATTTTGCTTGCTTTATTTGAGAATTAGACCATGAATTGGGGTGATGTTGGGTGTGAAGATTTGGATAGATATTTAAAATTTATGCCTTTTTTCAGTTTTTATTTTCAAGACTTTTTTTTATAACTTGGCAGTCCCTTTGTAATTTTTCAAATTTTGGTAGAAGTGAGAAGTGTTATTGTTGCATTCAAGTACATCCAATAAAGGTAAATGTAATATTTTTAGTAGCTAAAATCTGATGAGGAATACTTCATTTTATTTTTTCTAGTTTAGTTCAGTTTTTCCCCTGAAAAAGTTCTGTGGTCAGTGGAGGTTTACATGGCAGTTAAATGACTACAACAATTTTTCCTATTCTTAATGTTTGCATGTGAGTGCTGGCTGAGGAAGAAGACGATGTGACGCTGACCAAAACCATAAAATCTGAAATCCTTGCATACCTTGACGACAAGTTTTCAGATCCTCCCACTGTAGAGCTTTTGGACACAGCCAGCTTTGTTGACCCCAGATTCAAAGCTGCATATATTTCTGCCGACCGTGTTACTACCATTCAAGAGAAAGTGAAAATGGAGATGAAGTCAGCAGCTGCAGTCCACCCAGAAAGTACAGCAGAGAGCACAGAGCCTCAGCCTTCTACATCATCCGAAGAAAAAAAGCGAAAGAGATCACTGGGAAGCTTTTTCAAAGAAAGTGAGACTCTCTCTTCAACTGCACCCACTGTGTCACCTGAGCAAGCAATAGAAGCTGAGCTGAGCAGCTATTCAGTGTGTCCTGTCCAGGACAGTGAGGAAAATCCACTAGATTGGTGGAGAAAGCATCAAGTAAATTTTCCCACTCTAAGTAAAGTTGCAAAAAAGTATCTTTGCATCCCAGCCACCAGCTCCCCATCCGAGCGGGTTTTCAGTTCTGGAGGAAACATTGTGACATGCCTCAGATCCTGCCTGAAACGGTCAATATGCTTGTGTTTCTTAGCAAGAACCTGGAGTAAACACTACTCAGGTAAACATCTACAACAGTAGTTTGATTGAACCGCTCAGGATACCAAGTCTGCTGCTGCCCCTTTTTGATGTGCCCTGTTCAAGCCCTGCCTAATTTTAACTATCAGTGTTCTATTGAAGTTTTTTGCACACAGCACTATTTAATGTTTTTGTTTAAGAGTTTATAGTTTTCACTAGTCACATGGCAGTGCTTAGTATTTATTATAGTTTTTTCTGTGTCCAATTGACATTTGTGTTTGTGACATTATTTGTTTACAAGTTATAGTACCTCAAGGCCTTAGCAGAGATAGGCCTTTGTCCATGATGGCATTACATTTGCACAATCATTGTTTACTTTGTGAATAGCCAATGTGAAACATATTTATTATTAAACTATTTTGTTTACAAGGGATACACATTTTTTAGAGAGCATGGTTACATATTGTATCCTACACTTTTTATTTTGTTCAGTTAATAAATCTTAACCACTAAAAGTACTTACTACTATTGTCTTCATTTATTTTCAGTGACATTTTACAGTCCTTTAAAGTGGTAATAATATAATTGCAATGAATAGGTCTAGGGGGAATAATATTATCAAAATAACTGGAGGAACTATGCTGCCTGCCACAGCCCCATCAAATGAAAAAAAAAAAAAAACGTTTGTTTTTTTGGCACTTGGGGTGGTTATCGTCCATTTATCGTTATCGAGGTTAACTGCTCAATTTATCGTGATATTGATTTTAGGCCATATCGCCCATGTTTACCTGGGAGTGCAGCTGGATGATAAATTGGACTGGACTGCCAATACTGATGTTCTGTGCAAGAGAGGACAGAGCCGACTATACCTCCTTAGAAGGCTGGCATCTTTCATCATCTGCAATAAGATGCTGCAGATGTTCTATCAGACGGTTGTGGTGAGCGCCATCTTCTACGCGGTGGTGTGCTGGGGAGGCAGTATAAAGAAGAAGGACGCCTCACGCCTGGACAAACTGGTGAGGAAGGCAGGCTCTGTTGTAGGCATGGACCTGGACAGTTTGACATCCATGGCAGAGCGACGGGCGCTGAGCAGGCTCCTGTCAATAATGGAGAATCCACTGCACAGTATCATCTCCAGACAGATGAGCAGCTTCAGCGACAGACTGCTGTCACTGTCCTGCTCCACTGACAGACTGAGGAGATCGTTCCTCCCCCACACTATGCGACTCTTCAATTCCACCCAGGGGTTAAACGTTAACATTATACAAAGTTATTGTTTGTTATACCTGTATTGTTATCACTCTTTAATTTAATATTGTTCTTTATCAGTATGCTGCTGCTGGAGTATGTGAATTTCCCCTTGGGATTAATAAAGTATCTATCTATCTTTGCTTCATTTCCAGCCCTGGATGCTACAATATATTTTAGTGCATTAAACAGGTCACCTAAATTGCAAAAAATACCAGGTTAACTTTCCCAGGAATAATATATATGTGCTTATTTATTTTGAGAGCTTCTGTAAAAAGCCACATTTCACCTTAGGGACAAATAAAGTTTGTTTGATCTATCTATCTACCTATCTATCTATCTGTCTATTTGAGAGGATCAATTTGAAATCAACTGAATTAGTTACTGAGGTGAGAGTTTGTGGTTGGCAGGTTTTTATGAAACCGGTAGGTGTAGGCAGGTAGGTGTAAGACCTTGTTACTGTTGTTGGAATTCAGTATTAGGGGTCGGTCATTGAAAACAGCACTTAAAATCTAATCAGAGGCAGCAAAATGGACCAACCAGTGGTTGTGGAAAAGGGGGAAGGAGACCTAAATTTAGTGGCAGTTGATATTATTGTTATCAGTGTCTTTGTTAAACGGGGACAGTCTGAGCCACTGGGATGGTCCTGTGAACATGGAAGGGAGTGGGTCTTTGAAGCCGGATCTCACTGTTGAGCCATTTGGAGAGGTTGTGGTCTTAATTCAGTGAATCACAGGCAAAGCAAGGTGCCCTCTTGAATTGTGTGGAGCTACTGATCACATAAGAGTGTTAGATGATGAATTGATGCAGATGTGCTGTATTATTTTCAGGTGGACTTTGTTTGGTGGGGTTAGTGGTTTGTTTGCAGCCCCTTAAAATCAGCACAACGGATGCAACATCTTACCCTGTGTATTAATATATTAAACTAAAAGAATGATGACTGTGGTATTTAAAAAGAAAACAGCAAGGTTTGAAACAAGAACACATTATATTTACCATAAGGATTTTAGAAAGGACACGATATCAAGAGCAGAGAATATGGCACTGAAGAATTAACTGAACCTAGGGAAGCAGTAACACATTGAACAGTTCTACTTAATGCCAGTAAAAGAGTTTTAGAAAAAAAGAAAAAAATGTGAGAAGAATTAAGTCTACAGCCTTCCTTAAAATGTTACAATCCTGCATATGGAACCTTGCGAACAGACCTGAGTAAGGAGTGGAATGCAATATAGAGATAAAAATACATGATGTAAACTGTCTACTACTCACGCATGAAGTAGAATTTGCCTTTGGTATTGTAAGCACTGGTCGTGAGGAATTGCTCACACAGTTTATTAAATCCATCCAACAAAAGTACGAAAAATATACCTCACACTCTCCTTGAGCCAAACACAAAGAATACTTTCACTCCCCCGGTCAGTCTGAGCCAAACTGAATACAATCACACCTCCACTCTCCTTGAGCCAAATACTACACAACCATCTCTTGTTTTTCGCGGCGCTAAACACTGCTCTCCCCTTCCACAGCCCCCTCCTTTTTCAGATGAACAGTATTTTCTCACGACACCATTCTGCTTCAGCCAAATGAATCAATTGGTGCCAAATAAGACATACGGTATTTGCACAGCAAAGGTGACTAAATGATTATAGTGTAGTTGCTGATTGGGAACATAAGGCTAATGTCTTTAAATTCCTACATTTTTCTTTAGTATAAGCCACACAAAGAAAAAAAGCAAAAATTACTGTATCAATAAAAAGTACACATAATAAAATATAATAAAGCACACTTCACGTTATTATGATTGAAAAGAAGACTTATTTTATACTTTACAATGCACTATAATGCGATGGAAGGGATTGTGTGCCTCATTGATCCTTAGATTGATATCATTGGGAGCTTTGTGGGTCTGGCAGATCTTACTGAAATGAACTTGACCCAAAAATTAGATTCTCATTATGGCTCTCATTAAATCAGGTCAAATTTAGCCTGGATTAGGGAACACCAGGATCCACTCTTGGAAGTGGGGTTTGCATGAAGCCACCTGTAAGATGAAGGGTGATGGTCGGGAGCAATGCCAGTTAGAAGACATGCATGGGTGTGACAGGTTCACACAGACTACTCCTTGGCAATGGAAATGCCCCTGGAAGGGACTGGAATTCACATGTGAGGTTGGAAAAGATCGATGTTATTGGATTTGTCTCTGTGTGCTGCGTTGGCTTTGGAAACAAAGAACTCGGTCAAGGTCAGTCTAGTTTGTCAACTGGAGAAAACTCCACAAAGGTGTGAGCTTACTGACAAGTCAGTGTCTTGACAACTAACGTTTGTACTGTTGCCTCAATGCACATTTGAGTGGAAAACTGTAAGTGGACTTTTTTTAGAAACACAGGGACTTTGTAGGATTCCTGCAGCAGGAATTCCTGAACTAACATCCATTCCAGGCTTTGTTGCTGTCTTGCACTGCGAAAAGGAGCACTGGACAAAGAAAGACTGGAACAAGGCATCTGGTGTAATGTCCTACAGTTAGAGCAGAATCACACTGACAAAAGGACCAGGATACGGCAAAAGAACACTGATGAGTCTGTAGATTGATTCTACTGGGTATGACTAATGCCAGCTAATAATGCTTGTGTGGTGATGTGTGGTTGTCACTTTGTCATTTTTTAAATTTCAGTTTTATCTTTACTGATCAAACATATTCATTCATGGCAGCACATTACCTATCTACCAATGGGCATTTTCGGCTGGACGATTCTCAACTCCATAAGGTTTGAAAGGTCCTGCCACACAACTAGAAACATGAAAGAGATTTCATTTGTAATAGATGACATGGGTTGGCTGGCATCCTAGCCAGGATGGATGGATTCTTACCTGGACAGGAGGTGTTTTTAATGAAAAGATGTGGGCGGACATCCACCCTGAACAAGTTGGTTAGTGGTCTCTTTCCCAGTCAGGAGGCTGTCATAATGGATGGACAGGGGAAGACTGCTTCCTAAGGCCATGCGCTCACCCAGTTCTCTGGGTGGTGACATCCCTCTGGCATACTTCCTGTTTGGTCAACTGCAGGGCTGCGTGGGAATTGTAGTTCTAGGGGGCAGTCCTGTTGGAGTCCTCGGGTGCCACTAGAAGGAGCTGCTGGAGGTTCTGCCTGACTTGGAAGTGCTTCTTGAATGCAAAAGCACCATAAGCACGCCAGAAGCCACTGTTCTTCATCTAGGCGAGTCAGAGTTGGGAGAGTATTTGAAGGAAGCAGTGCAGAAGGGAAGAATTATATCACTGGAGTTGCTGACTACATGAAGATAGAAACCTATAAAGGTATTTGTTGCAATATATATATATATATATATATATATATATATATATATATATATATATACAGTATATATACATATATATTTATATGCACCTAGAGCTGTTTCTGCCAAGTTTGGTCAAGGGTTTGAGGTTGTGAGACCAGGCCACACATTTTAATGAAGTGGTTTGTAACAGAGCAAGATTTAGAAGACAGGAAGATATGGAAAAAGATGATGTATTGTGGCAACCCATAACCAAAGAAGAAGGAGGTTTCCTCTAGTTTAATAGATTTGTGATGAAAGCAAATGAGCTGTTCAGAGTAGAGGTCCACCACCCAGGCCCGCACCTAGAAAATTCTGGGCCCCAGGCAGCTGACAGAGTTTGGGCCCCTATCGTGTTTCAAATATGTGCGTTACTAATGGACCTTTCGAGAAAAAAAAAAAAAAACTCGAAAAAGGGCGGACCCCTATCTAGCTCGGGCCCCTGACAAGTGTCATGGTTGTGTGTGCCCCCCCCCCCCCCCCCCAGGTGCGGGCCTGGACCACCAGCTCATCTGCAATCACTTGCGCCACGCTAAATGCGATATGGGCTGTCATTCATGTGCCTCACTTATATAATGCCATGCTAATCAAATGACACACAAAAGACCACTGCACTACTAATTCGATGAACCTAATAAAGCTGCCGCTCAGTGAATGGACAGCACGGGGACATAGATACATAACAAAAGAAAATTTGTATTTACAGGATATGCAAGATGAGTCACCCAAAACTGCAGTGCTCTGTCAACATGGGACAAAGAGTGAAACCATAATCCAAAGGTAAATTCAGTTTGTTAGTCACAGTAAGGACAAGTACTTTTACCACGTAAAAATTTAATAAACAAATGCATTCACAATATTTTAGTAGAGAAGGGCCTGTCTTCAGGAAGTTTCTCAAGCTGCTGGTTATAATCACAGTTGCGGGCCTTTTCATTTTGTATAGATTATGAATAAACTCTGCAGCTAAAATGAGTAAATATTAACATTGGTAGGTTTGCTGATTATAAACAAAGTATAAATTAGTCTCCTATGAATCTAAATATTTTGAAAAATATTAAATTAGGCCCAGTCTAGAAGATATTTTACTTTCCAAAAAGACATAACAAAGCAATATGTCAATTCTTCTGATGCAATTATATATCTTGCTTTTCAGAAACTCAGGTTGGAACAAAGAAAAGATTCCTTGTAACAGAAGTACTAGACTTAAATTGATACTACAAGTATTCAGTTATTTTTGTGATCTGGACTGTGTTTTATTTTTTCAGCCTTTTCTTTGGACTCTAAATATAACAGAGATATCGTTCTGAGAGTTTTAGAGGATTAAGAATGAAATGTTGAGATTGTTTTTTTTTTTCATTTTTTGACCGTTTTTGTAGATGTTATCTTTGACATTCGTTTGCCTGCAGTACATTTTTATTATGGGCGCCGCCATCGTTTGCTCTTTGGGATGCAGGGTGGCCAGGCTGTTCGTGTTACGTCTTTACCGTGATGGCATAAAGATACTCTGCCTAGCTGTCCAAGTTTGTGGACAAATCAAAATGAAAAAAATATATATTATTATTATTATGTTATTATTGTTAATGATATCTCTGATTATTAATTCTTTTCTGTGCTTTGACTCCAATTTACGCCTTGCATTTTGGTTTGGCTACAAGAGATATTCTGGTAGTTCACTTTCTTGCTACATTTCTCATGTCCTGGTTTTTGTTTAGTTAATTTCTACCATCCCGGTTACAAACTTGGCTTGTTATTGCAATCGTATTCCTTGTTACTGTCAACTGCTGCCACCCTGTTTTTGAAAGCATCTTATTCCAGGCTGCAATGATACACAAACCTCAGTGCCAGAAACAGCAATGCAGTGTAAAAGGGAAAAGTCGTAAATCTCACTTAAAAGACGTTAATCTCACTTGCGAAAAATGTGTTGCTGTTTTCCCACAGAATGGGGTAACAAATGTTGGAGGGAATCCTCTTTGATATGAAGTGATTGGTCATAACTTTGATGAGCAATGCATATATGCTAGGAAATGCAATATTCTTTGGCTAGCTGAATAAAAGGTTTGATCTTTCATTAAAGCTGCCATGATAAAATGACCCCATTGCATTATTTGTATTAAAACTGTAGTAGATGTAAATGCGAGAATGCAGTATTGACAGCCATGTAAAAGCCCTGCTGTGTTCTTCTGTCTGTGTGTCTGCTGGTAATGCTATCTGTCCTTGTCTGTATCACAGTAGACCCCTTCAACTTTACTGGATAGGGAACTCTTGATAGCAAACACTTCATCCTAAATCATAACAGAAGCAGTTAGAAGTCTACGCACTACAATGCATCTGCACCACTTCCAGTTTTCCAATACGGGGAGCACAGAACCTAATGCTGCTGCTGTAAAAACGTGCTTGCAAAGCTCTGCCAGTTTGTTTGCAATGGTTCTGCACAGAGACTGCACTGTTGACCATTTAATGTTGAAAAATGTTACAGTTGTCCTCAAGCCAAACAAACTCATCGAAATTGGCATACAACTCTGTATTTATTGCATTTCCCTTTGAGTAGTGAGGATTTTGCAGGCCTTAACCAGGATCACTTGACGTTGATGTTCACACAACTTTTGGTATTCGCACTTTAATTTTATGAAGTGTCTTGTAAATCCAAAACAAAAAAATTAATCTGCATCTACACTGGGAGTGAAACACAACAATAAAAACATATGAAGTGTAACAGATGAGAGGGGGCCATTGAGTCCATCAAGCTTTCATGTTTCACTAACAGCAAAGATGTCTCACTAGCTCATCCTGATATCTTATATATAAATGTCTACACCTGGAAGTGTGTGTGTCTGTCTCTCCAGCCTGGAATGGGAGGCTAAAGCATGAAGCTCAAAGACCTGGCAAGGTGGTCCCAAGTTAACAAGTCGGAAGAAGAAAGATGTACGAGGCTACAGCATAAAGCTGAAAGAAAGCGACTCCGTTGCCAAAGTCAAACCACCAATGGAAGACAAACCTGCTTAGCTGCTAATACACAAGCGAGGCGAGCACATCAGCAAATCGAAACATCTGAGGAGAGGGAAACTTACATAGCTGCTGATAGACAAGGGTGGCGAGCACGTATCTGCATTTCAATTTTTTTTCTATTGATTTCAATAGTTTCTAGGAGCCCGGGCTTTTTACAGCACGGGTTTACGCAGCTAGTTTTTTATAAGTTCTCATGGTTACCATTTTGACTCCGTGACTCAATATTTTGTTCCACATTCTCACAACTGGCTGCCCAAGTGATGATTTAGGTGTGTCATATAAAAGAGGTTTGAGTATCTAATTTAGAGCATTTAGCAGAGATCTTCTCAGGACCCTTTGTGTAAAGACGGGTTTCCTATCTTCAGCCCAAAATGCACTTCTCCTTCATAACATCTGGCGTCCTTGAGTACGTGATTCACTACTTATCAAAAGAATTCTACTTGGTCACATTTATCAAAGTGTTTGAGAAATTTCAAGACCTGGATTACATCTTTGCTCAAGTCTTAAGAAGTTTAATTTCCACAGCTTGTCTGGGTGAAAAAATTTGCTTTGGACCAGGGATGCAGTTTGTTCTTCTTCTGTACAAAGCTTTAACTGCTGCCGTGTCTATTTTATAGCATGGTGACAAGAACTGCAAGGAAAACTCAAGATGCAGTCAGATAGAACATTGGAACAATCTAGACTCGAACAGGTCACTCAGCCCAACAAAGCTCACAGATACTATCCACTTAATTCTTCTAAAAAAACACCAAGTTGAGCTCTGAAGGTCCCTAATGTTCTACTGTCTACCACACTACTTGGTAGCTTATTCCAAGTGTCTATGGCTCTCTATGTAAAGATAAA
This sequence comes from Polypterus bichir lapradei, assembly GCA_026402145.1. NCBI lineage: Eukaryota > Metazoa > Chordata > Cladistia > Polypteriformes > Polypteridae > Polypterus > Polypterus bichir. The sequence continues at coordinate 44,577,675 of JANRMT010062835.1, forward strand.
CTTGCTAATGTTTGTGTGAAATGTATTTAATTTAGGTGTATTATACAGTCTGAACATAAAGCCCCCTGATCTCTGTTCCACTGGTCTTATCATAGAACTAGCTGCAGATGGGTAATAGAATAATTTAAAAATATTTGCTATCTCTTGCCCTATGCATACTATCTTCTGTATTTGCGTGTGTGTGAATGTTTCTTCACCAGCGCTATCTTTCCTAAGTGCATTCCTGTAAAGCCTTCTCATTTCCGAGGTGTTTTTCTTGCCTTGTGTCCAGTTTTATACCATCTGTCTTTGAAGCTTACGCCTTTTCTCATCCTCGTGCATCTCTCAACTTGCACTTCCTGTTTTTCCAAGTCACCAAGGCCAAACTGACCAATCAGATTGCTCTAAACAGACCAAACATACATTCCTTACTGTTTTATTATATAGTAGAGTTTTAATTACTTCTGCACACTGCCAAAATGAAGAGGTTATTGCCTCAGTATATGCCGCCACCTCAGTTTTCACGCCCACCTGTCCCCTATCTCATCAGGTTTAGTGTCACCTTCAGATTTCACAAATTTAGTAACTACAGTGCCTACTAAAATTATTTATTTCACATTGTTGTTATACAACACTGATAAAAAGTTAAAGTCTCTTTAGATGTCAAAGTGAAAACGAATCTCTGCAAAGTGATCTAAATTCATCACAAATATAAATTGCAAAATGATGGATCGCATAAGTATTCACCCTTTTCAAGTGAGTATTTAGTAGATTCACTTTTAGCAGCAATGATGGCCTTGGTGTTGTGTGCACAGGTCTCTGTCAGGTTTGCACATCTGAATGCTGCAGTTGTTTCCCATTCTTCTTTCTTCTCAGGCTCTGTCAGGTTGCATGGGGGTTGTGAGTGAACAACCTGTTAAGGTCCAACCACAATCTATCAGAAATCTGGACCCAGACATATACAACATTCATATTGTTGTTTGTAAGCCATTCCTGTGTAGCTTTGGCTTTATGCTTGCCTTGTTGTCTTGCTAGAAAACAAATCTCCCCCCAAAGTGCCGATTTCTTACAGACTGACTGCATCCGGTTTTTCTCCAGGATTTCTTTGTATTTTGCTGGATTCATTTTACTTTAACAGGCCTTCCAGCGCCTGCTGCAGAGAAGCACCCCCAGTGCATAATAGAGTGTTTTTGATAAGGTGCTACGTACAAACATGGTGTTTAAGCCTGTTGGCCAAAAAGCTCAAGTTGGGTATCATCAGACCATAGAACCTTCTTCCAACCAACTTCAGAGACTCCCATGGGGCTTCTGGCAAATTTCAGCTGAGACGTCCTGTCAAATTGTTTTTTTAACAGTGGCTTTCCTCTTTGTCACTCTCCCATAAAGCTGTGACTGGTAAAGCACTCAGGCAACAGTTATTGTCTTTTTTTTTTTTTTTTTAAAGAATTTTTAATGTTTCATTTGCCTTACAAGACAAAAATGTAAGCTATGATATCACAATGTAGAAGAAGTCCTTCAATGCCCAGAGGGGACTGGATGGTCCCGTGGCCTGGAACCCCTGCAGATTATATTTTTTTCTCCAGCCGTCTGGAGTTTTTTTTGGGGGGGGGGTTTCTGTCCACCCTTGCCATCGGACCTTACTTCTTTTCTATGTTAACTAATGTTGTCTTATTTTAATTTCTTATTTTGTCTTTTATTTTTCTTTTCTTCATTATGTAAAGCACTTTGAGCTACTTTTTGTATGAAAATGTGCTATATAAATAAATGTTGTTGTTGTTCGATATTTCAGTGATTACTATAATGCTGGAATATAATATTATACTTTATGCATTGGATAAGATGAGGTGGAGTTATCCCTCAGTCGGCGTTGTAAGTTGTGGAAAGCCAAGGTTTCAGCATTTCAAGAGGCATAGCATGGATTTTATTGCTGTTGAATACCCTCAGAGTGACACACCATTCTTGATAAGCTAACTAACAACATGATGAAAAAATAAAGAACAACTATTTAAACCTGCAAAGGCCTCCCTCCATCCCATCTTCATTGGTTCTGCCATAATTATGAACAAATATTTTCTCAAATTCAGTACATTTTAGTGCTTTTTCAGTTGACTCTGGAATTCTTTCACTGAAATATGTATATACTGTCACACATGTTAGTACTGTTATGTTACTTTTATTTATTTGTTGTTTTATTGTCATTTTTAATGATTATTTTCCATGTTATTTTTTATATGTCAGTAATGTTTGTCTGTGATTTAGTAATTGTGTCATTTTAAATGTGTGGACTTTCCATGTCATTTGTGGGTGGAGCCCCAGGAGGCGGGACTACTCTGACACCAGTGATGCTGGGTCCTCCTTCTGGTTTTATATTCAGTCAGGAAAGGGAGATTCAGCAGTGGAACAATGAGATTGCGTTGGAGTTGTGGGTATTGCTATTTCTTTGAATTTACTGGGTTTTTTTTATAATTTTCTTGTTTTGCTTTATTGGATTTTTCCTTTAGATGGTAATTTTGGAGTTGTCTCCTTCGGATTCTCTTTTGAACATTTTGTTCTATTTTTCTTCTTCTAGTTAAATAACACAATCAGTTTTTTAAAAATTCTTTGTGAGACTTATCTCTGTCTTATTATCTCTTTTTTGCGAGACACTTTAAAATAACGAGGGACTTTGTATTTTGAACTTTTGTAAAAGGGTCCCCATTTTTGGGGCCTGCTTTGGCTGAAGCCAGCAGGTAGTAATTTGGTCCTGGTTGAGTTAAGGTTATTCTCTTTTAGGCAGATCAGTGAAGGTTCTGGCCTGCTTTAAGCTCTTTTGGAAGCCTTACATATCCTTTTGCCATGTGAGTAACTGCATTACAGAACAGGTATAATGCAACAGCCAAGCTAACAGGTACACTGGAGAAAAGTTTCGATATCACACTGTCACTTGCCCATTTTCTGTTTCCACACTTATACATGAAGACCAGGGGCCTCATGTATAAACACTGAGTATGCACAGAAATGTTGCGTAAGAATGTTTCCACATTCAAATCATGATGTATAAAACCTAAACTTGGCGTAAAGCCACACACATTTCCACAGTAGCTCATACCCTGTCGTACGCAATTTCTCCGCTCGGTTTTGCAAACAGGTCGCACCCAGTGTCAAAGCAGAGGTACTGTTCCAGAGTGGTTTCCCTTTCTTTTTTAGATCCACATCCCTGACGTGGCTTTATAAATACACTGAAATTAACTGCATATTGTTTATTAGTTTAATGCATCTGATTGTAATTAACCAGTAACAATATAATGGTTCACAGAATGGTAAAACTGTTCTAAATATCATAGCTGCTTTAGCATTGTTACTCTCAATGCACCTTGTTCTTCTTTCAGCTGCTCCCGTTAAGGGTTGCCACAGCGGATCATCTTTTTCCATATTACTCTCACTGCACCACTCTGAGTATTTATATCACTGTATCTGAGCGGGGAATCACAGCTCTACAGTAGCTGATCAGAAAGAGAATTATCAGTATACAGCATCAAGCACATGCTGCCTCAGCCATGCTGCCTATTGAACTGCTCTCACACTGCAAACGCTTCAGAGCCTTTTCTGTACGGACCTCGCAGTTCAGAAACAGTTTCATCCCAAGAACTATAAATGCACTCAATCAATTCATCAAGTGCTCCTTCTAGAATGCTTTGTACTTATAAGTACAATCACCTCACTGTAAACTTGCAATACAGTTATGATATTGCACCTGTGCCACTTTATAAAGCGCATATTTACATATGATGATGATATCACTTTTAAGATGAAATGCAGCAAAATGTGTTTATTTTATTATACAGATAAAACTGTAACTTCATTTAAATAATCTATATTGTTAATAATTAAACATGTGAGGACACGGTGCTGCAGCGCTAGCAAGGAGCTGGCGCTCTGTTCACAGATTGTTCCTGCCTTGCGCTTTATTCTTGCTGGGACTAGCGTGACTCTGGAAGGATAGATGGACAGAATAATGAAACATGTACTACGAAGATATTTCAATGTTCCTTAAAACTTTTGAAGAATCGGCATTTTAAGCCTACAGATACTTAACGTCTACTACAGAGCTGATTTTGTGGCGATTGGGTATTTGGAGAAAGAAAAGTAAGGACAGGAATTGGGGGTTAGTACATTTGAAAGAGACAGTACTGCTGCAATAAATTATTTCTATGAAGGTCGCGCATGGCAGAGCAAGCATCTTGCATGAGGCAGGAACAATCACTGTGCCACAGTGTTCCCACGTTTAATAATATGCTTTAAGTCCTATCGTCATGAAAAGGATATCACGTATACATCTCAGTATTTAAATTATTCAGAGAGCTGTAATATCACGAATGTAATGGATTCTGTGTCCTGTCGAAGGAAGAGAAAGCCCGTTTAAGAAGCACGTAGTGATTCACACACATAGAGCACATAGAAGATCAAATACAAAACAAAGCATTTAACGTGCTACTTTAGTTACGATGGGATTTGAGAAACTAGTAAATTAAATGATTTTAAGATGAAGTTTATGATGTTCTACTTTAATGACAAAATAAACTACGTGATTAAAGTAGAAATGTCAAGATTAAAGTTGACATTTCCTGCTTTTTGCCAACTGTGTGCCTATTTTTTTTTTCTCTGTACTCTAATAAGCTTTCATATGACATTCAGACGATGGGCTACGACTCGCCTTTTCACGGAGACTGATACCTGACAACTTTTTTATTTCAGCACTGTGCGACTTTGTGAACTTCTGCCATTGCCTTTTTACAGAACACTGAGCTTTTTATATTGATTTGCATATTCATATTGCATATTCAAAGAGGCGTAATTCTGGGAGGAGTTTGGGGAGCGGAAGCAGGCGTGTGCACGTGCGTTACTTTTCACGCTTGCCAGGATTTATGGAGCAGAAGAATGTGGAAGTTGGCGAACGCACAGATTTATGCATCTGAATTTTTTTGTGCATACGCACATTTCCGCTTTTGTCCTTACAGCATGTTTTAGCGTGAATTCTATGCATGGTGTTATGCATGAGGTCCCAGACCTGGAACACAACCAATTCCCTCACCTCAGTCTTTGACACCCACACACTGCTTTAGGTCCCTACCGGAAAGGGTTTACTGGCCCTTTAAAATGGCATCATACGTAAGATAACTATTGAGGTGGGCAGGTTTGGTGTTCCTCAATTCACCTTTTCTTTATTTTTTTTTATTGCACGTTAATCTGCATCCATCCCTGCATGTACAGTAGGCCCTCCAACCTGCAGGGAAAAACTTGGTGGTTGGTGGCAGAATTGGCACTCCAGCCACCATAAAAAACCTTACACTGTTCCATTCCATCTGAACTAGTGTGGTGTGGAGGTGTCACCTGTTGCATGGCTGCACTCGGGTCCTAATCTGGATCCTGAGTTGGTTTGTTGTGTGGTGGATGCGGCAATGCGCTGTATCAGTGTGTGCCCCCAACCCCCCCCCCCCTCTCTCTCTCTCTATTTGCCATCAGCAAATTAAATAGGTTTACCTCTTGTGTCTCAGGCATTTTTGATATGTTTTGTTGTTCTTTTTTTTACAATACAGTATTAAACAGTACCAAAAATCAGGACATCTGTATTATTACTCCTTTTTGAAAAATCGGGACTTCTAGAACTTACTCAAAAAAGCTTAACCAAAGCTTTGAGCTCAGCTGACTATGTGAGTTTTTCAAATTTATTATTCATTCATAACTGCATTTATGGATATGTGGAAAAAAATCACTGTGTAACACTTGCCGTTCTTGTGCTCATTCTGCAGCCGTCAAGCATGAATTAATAAGGGATGGGAGCATGAAAGGCAGTCTGCGATTGCTTGGTCCTACAAATGGAAGGAACTGAGAGTAGCTTGTTTGCCGTTTTTGATTTTGAAATTGAATCTGCTGAAAAATAGCCCTAATGAGCCTTACAAGCATTTAAACATTTTACAGTCTTTAGGTAATAGAAGTTTTTATGATCCCTATAACTCAGGAAGGGATGCTTTGCTCCGATCCAGCCAGCGACTTCTAGGCCAAAAGTTACCAAACACCTACCTCATAATTTTGTTCATTTTTAATAGATTTGGTTGTGAAAAATGCACTTGGGATGGTGGATGGAGGGCAGCCAGCAGGCATAGGTCTCCATAACATTAACTCTGTCTGGCTTTGTCTTTCAATTTTGCCTCTTATAATTGTTTGTGGAACTCCAGAGGTTTATTTTCTTCTAGGATGCTCCTGGCTGGAGTTTTTGTATTCTGTTTTTTACTTGTCAATTTGCCCATAGTTCAATTATACTAATGTATTCTTAGGTTCACTTTATGTTTATCTATTTGTAAAATAATTTGTAAAAGTCATAATTGCATTTGCTTCTGAACTTGTAACAATGCTCTGAGACTGAACTCAGTGAGAAGAGCTATACAAAAATACACTGAACTAATCTGAACTGAATGGGTGAAGCTTGCCTGTCTTTAAACAGCACTGTCCCTATCCCAATGCTGAATGAGTACATCTGTAATTCAAATATCAAGATACCAAAATTTGGTGTTGTAGTGAATGCTTTTTTAAACACTCAAAAGCCCCTTAAGCTTCTATAGTCCAAGTTAAGTTCTGTTTAGTTTTTATTTGTTACACGTATGACGGGAGCATTGATACTACTAAAACTATAAAGAAACCTCCTATAATAGAGAAACCACTGAAGCATTGGATTGGCTTCATCTAAAGTCAAGGATGACTGTAACTTCCTTCTGCATGAGAATCGATCCTTGCTGTGTAATAACAACAGAAAACATTCACTGATAGTCAATGGAATTCACATTTTTCCAGTCTGTCATACAACTGATTTTGTTGTAATGTGATATCATTTTAATGGTATACTTAAAGGAATAGCACATCTAAAACCATATACTTGTAATATATTACTTACCCATGTAGTTTGTAGTGGTGGCCAAGAAAACTTTTTAATCTCATGTTTTCATCAAGAACGGAGATACCAAAGTTTCTGATAGATTAGGATCCAATAGTGACCAATGATGGACCACAGCAAACAATCTCAAACATGACCATGCAAAATGTTGCATACTCTATACAGTATGTCAAGGGTGTTCACAGTGTGCAAGGTGCATATTTTGCTAAGATATTGTTAAAAAAATAAGTCTGGAAAGTTTAAGTAGTCCACAAACAGGAAGCCCCCTTCACACTGGATTAGGCTTCTGAATTGAAAACTTTCTTGACAAATGAATGGTTTGGGGGCAGGTAAGTAGCATATAAAATATATATTTTTTTGGGTGGTGTATTCCTTTAACATGGGTCTTTGAATCATTAGATTAAATTAAAACATCATGAGTGTAGACAAGTATAGTGTATATATTCCCAGAATGACTCTAAGAATATCATTAATACAAGACTAAAAATCCATATGGCATTATAATGATCTGTTGTAGTGTTGAATGCCAGCTTCCACTCATTCCCCATATAATTCTAATTAAATTGGAAATCTAGTTTATTAAAAAAATGTTGACTCAATTACTTGATTAATTATTAACAGTAGGGGGTGATTATTCTTAAACCATCATTATTCTCAACAAAAAGAAGCCATCTTCTATATGACTGCTCAAAGGCCTAGTAAACCCACTCTCTAAATTCTCTCTAATGTATTCTTCCATAAATAACAAGATAAAAATGAGAACTGAAAAAAAAACAGGCTGAAGATCTTCAAATGAGAAGATCAAAACAGAGCTTAGTGTCTAACTCAAAAGACAACACACACATTCAAACCAGAATTACATTGCCAAATACCAAACAAAGAAATTCCTAACTAAAAAATCATAAGTAGGATCACTGCTATTCAGTTCAATAAAACAAGGATAATTTGTGCTCCCGAAACAGCATTTTAATAAAAGGCAGCAATTACGCTTCACATGACAGCAAATAAAATGGCAATTTAAACATCATGACTGCGCCCATAAAAACAATAAAAAAATGGCAGAAGTCTTTAAAAAATTCACATTTACCTAAAAATAACACTCATGACTCTGGTCACATGGAAGTGTAGCTGTTACATGTTGTGTTCTTATGCTGCCACTATTTAAGGTAGTGGTGTAGAGTTCAGGAAGTCTAAGTTAATTAGCGTTGAACTCTCTGGTTTGTTTCTTTCAACTTCGATTTTTTGCTTGGCTTGTTGGGTTTTCTCATTCAGAATTCCCTTTCCTTTAACACTATTTTGACATTAAGCTGTTTCCCCGACTATGTTTCAGCTGGCTCCTTAACAGCTTTTCCTCTTTCGGTCTTATTCAGCTTTATTAGTGCCCACCTCTCCCTTTTAAACAAGCATTGCGATATTAGTGACACAAGCCTGCGCTACAGTGCATTGTAGTCTTGCTCTAATCGAATTCATGAGATTGGAGGATCCTGAGAAATTAATTTTTTTCATGATCTATATTTTTGAGTTTTTACTTTCTACACATTGTGCCAAAATGCCTCACATTAACATATTTTAAATTACCACCATTTAGAGAATAACAGGCTAAGCAACTGTATAAACTTTGTGACACACGTGCATTTGGGAGACAACGTCAGGGCTAGTCAAGCAGTACATGCACTCAGAAGCACGGGCTGGCACTGTCACTGAAGGCCTTTTCTCTTCCTCCCCCTGCAGAATGGATGATTGACAAACTCCACTCTGATGACGCCACTTCTGGTCTTTGACCTTCTGACCCATCTCTTCCTCTTTTTGGACCTGCAAACCAGTTTCTCTGCCATCTTGTAGCCAGTCGATGACAGACTTGTGTCCGGAGAAGACGATACCACATTTACGACTTGTTTTTTGTATCTTGTTTCACTTATACCTTTGGGTACCCCAACCCTTTATAATCTCTTGTGTTGTTCATTTAACATCTTCGAAAGCTAAAATTTGTATATACGTGTGTGTACAAACTGTAATGAATGGAGTTCTATCATTTAGTGATTCTACCCTGCAAATGCTCTGTAGCTATTCACAGAAATGCTACTACAGCAACAAAATTCAACAATTGAATTTAACGGTCAAGTCGTTCCTAAAAACTATATTCCAGCGTTATTTCACTCCTATTCTTTTCTGATTTTTGAATTTGAATTTTGAATTGGAACGACCAAGCGTTATGTATTTAAACAATATGTAAATTATTCTGCTTTAGTTTATTCAACAAGCAAAACTGCAGAATCCCTGTCAGGGAGATTTAACTTGAACATTAAAATAATTCTTCATCCACCTTCTAAGGCCTTGTTTTCATGATCAGGTCTTCAATAATTTAAGAGATTATTAATTTCAATATCCCATGACCATGAATTGGGTTAAATGGTTTTTGATAATCTTAAATTGGGTTATTTATTCTATTCTTCTGCTAAATTAGCATTATTGCTGACATATATACATATATATATTGTCACGCATGCAAGAGTAGGAGGCCGCGGACGGACCTGAAACCACTTCGAAGGACGTTCGCCGGCAGGGAATGGCGGGGTACTAACCTTTCTGCTCTCTCTTTCAGGAAAAAAGACGCTCCGCCATCATAACCTGCCCGCAGTACGTCCACTTCCGCCCTTCCTCCGCCATCTTCCCTGACGTCAGCAATCCCGTCATCCCTTACGCGTCCTTCCCAGCATTCCTCCACTTCCGGCTCCTCCTATATAAAATGGCCGCCGACGCCTGTTTTGTGGAAAAAAAAATAACTTTTGTTTACAGTATACGGGGCCGGAAACCCCAACCCTTTATGCTGTGTCTTCTCATTCTTTTACAGTGGCGTAGCCGGCAGGATACTGCTCCGAAGAAGACAAAAGATGACTGAAAGACAGGACCTCAATACCGTGCTGCAGGGGATGAATGCACAGATCCAGTCCCTGCAGCAAGCACAGGCCGCTACAACCCGGGAACTGGAGGCCGCGAAGGCGAAGCTCGCGGAAGCCGAGAGGGTAAGGGCCGACCCGCTTCGTCCAAAACCTCCGTCCCTTGTCCCGATGACGGAGGCGGACGACATTGAGTCCTACCTAAGGATCTTTGAAAGGACGGCCACCCGGAACGAGTGGCAGCGGTCCGAGTGGGCATCCATTCTGGCGCCCTACCTGAAGGGGCCCGCGCAGCGAGCCTATTATGACCTCCCCGAGGAGGAAGCCGCGGACTATAAGCTCCTAAAACAGGAGATCCTGGCACGCTACGGCATCACGGCGAGCCAGCAGGCGAGTGAATGGCGGAGCTGGCAGTTTGACCCTGAAAAGCCGGCCCGAGCACAGGCCTTCGATTTCTGGGGAAAGATGGGGCGGTGGGTGCGGCCCGAGGGTCCCCAAGCCCGGAAGGTCGTGGAGCAGGTGGCCTGCGAGGGCCTGGTCAATGCACTGCCCAGCTCCCTCGCCCAGCAGGTTCGGCGCCACCCCTGTACGGACATGCCAGGACTCCTGGAAGTCCTGGAGCGTCAGCTCGCGGTTTTCCGAGCCGGGGGGACAGAAAGGCAAGCTCGCGGGAACCGGCAGGGATGGGCGGCCACCCCTGAGCCCTCTTGACATGCTGCAGAAGCGCCTCCTAGACCCCGAGAAAAGCCGGCCTTCCCGCGCTGTTACAAGTGCGGAGAGACCGGCCACCTGCTACCGACCTGCCCTCTAAACACCCCCATGGAGCCGATGGACTGCACCTGGGCCTCTGCGGAAAGGTACTGTACTCCGCCGCATCCCTTGGCGAGTCCGAACACGGGAGTGGTGTTGGTAAACGGGCACTCAGTGGTGGCTCTCTTTGACTCCGGCAGCAACATAACTATTGTCACTCGCCGTTATGTCTTACCGC
>JANRMT010062835.1:44588476-44600131 GCA_026402145.1 Polypterus bichir lapradei
CTCGGTTAGGTCCGCCCGACCAGACGGTCTTGGGCTGAGGGGGGGGGTCGTGTCACGCATGCGCGAGTAGGAGGCCGCGGACGGACCTGAAACCGCTTCGAAGGACGTTCGCCGGCAGGGAATGGCGGGGTACTAACCTTTCTGCTCTCTCTTTCAGGAAAAAAGACGCTCCGCCATCATAACCTGCCCGCAGTACGTCCACTTCCGCCCTTCCTCCGCCATCTTCCCTGACGTCAGCAATCCCGTCATCCCTCACGCCTCCTTCCCAGCATTCCTCCACTTCCGGCTCCTCCTATATAAAATGGCCGCCGACGCCTGTGAAGGCGTCGTGCATATGAACATTTATGTTTGTATATTTTGACCTGTTTTGTGGAAAAAAAAATAACTTTTGTTTACAGTATACGGGGCCGGAAAACCCCAACCCTTTATGCTGTGTCTTCTCGTTCTTTTACAATATATATATATATAATATATATATATATATATAATATATATATACTGTATATATATATATATGCACATATATAATTCATAAGTTGATTTGACTAAAATGTCACATAATTAATATATGCTGTCAAAGATGTTTGCAGTATTGTAATTTTTAGTACAATGGGTCAAGAAGGCAGTTTGCCACAGCATGCAGTTTAATTCACACATTAATGCGCAATGAACTAAAAACAAACAGTCCTAACAAAATCCTGCATTTAACTGCCTAATGTGTCCTATACACAGCCCAGTTTCCTTTTGCAAAATAAAGCCATTTCAAAAATTGGCAAAAATCTCTTCCTAGGCTACCCTGCCCTATTTCAGTGGTATGGTTACATGAATGTGATGAAGTAGGAGGTTGAAAAGGGATGCAGCTTTACAAGTGTAGCTCTACAAGAACAGATCCCAGGAGCAGGAGCTTCATGAATCTGGCAGCGCAAGGGAGCAAGATATGCAGAAATTAATGAGACAAGCTGAAATTATTAACGGCATACTAAGGATAATCTGACAGTGTTATCACAGGCACTTTATGCAAAGTGTGAAAGCTTAACATTCAAAAGTATTCATTATAGATGATCAGAGATTATAACATTTACATTCGTTGGAAGAGTCATGTTATAAATGTGTTTGAATTCCAACAATATTGTTTTTTCATTGATGCTGTTGTTGAACTAAGACTGTCAATCATGTCAGTTTTTCACAGTGTTCAGCTATGTTTAATACATTTGTGATGTTTGCTCTTTTATTGTTATAGCAGTACATACTCTTAGGCTACAATCTGGTGTCTGCCTTTCTATTATATTTTCTTTGCCAACCTTATAAAAATGATCACATGCAGCTTAGCTTGCCTCATTTGAAGAAGGATAACTGCCAGAGCCCCTGTGCCAAAAGGTCATGAAGTAGCAGATCTTTTTATAAATGTTATCAACTCAGAAAGACTTAATTGGTTGGAAGGACATTGCCTTGGGTAATAGTTAGACAGGTGATATTTACTACATAGTGGCAGCCGTTTTTAACCACTGTGAAAGCAAAGTGCTGATGGCAGGCCACAGAGAGGAAGCTGACTGGAAAAATGCATCATTTCAGACTCATTTTTACATTTCTACATACATTAGGAGATCGATCTCAGCACAATAATGAGCAGTTCTACAAATTAATTGTTGTCTTTTGATTTTCAAATAAATTATTAATTACTTTCACTCCGTGATGATATACAGTAAAAATACCTTTAATCAATTCATCCATTTACTTAACCTTCTAGTAGTTCTTAATCTCGTCTATTTTTGCTGGACACTTAATTCAGAAATTAATATTTCTCAAATAAATTACTTGTTGCTGTATTCTAGGACAGCTCAAGAAACAACCATCCCACTTAATTAAACCACCAATTCCAGAAAAAGATCCTACTGAAATATGAAGTACCTGTCAGCCATTTCAAGCAACATTTAATAATTTGTATGAAATCTAATAAAAAAATATGCCTTGACAGCATTTTTAACAGTAGAACACGTGAAACAACTAGTCATAAGTATTCTGTCATTTTAATGCATTTAGATGTACATATATTGTTATTTTACCAACATATAAAATATTTGTTAGTTTTACCCACCTTGGCTGGAGAGATTTTCAAATTCACTTTTAATGCCAAATGTGCACAGTCGAATAAAATTCTTACTTGAAAATCTCCAACAGAGTACCTACAGTAGTACGATACCAACAACAGACAATGAATACTACACCAGATTTTTGTCAATTTGTTAACAATGCCGTAACGGGAGGGTTACTAACTCAATACGCTTGACACAAATTAAATATGCATTATAGTGTATATGTTGCATTATGGAGTCACAAACAATGTGAAATTCACCACCCTGCCCAGAAAGGTTCACCCCTACTCAGTCAGCCCTCCAACTGCTACCTGCAGGCTTCGGTGTAAGCAGGTTCCAAAATAGGACGCTGGCTTTAAAAGTTCAAAAAGACTATAAAAGTCTCAAAATATACAAAACTGACTTACAAGGGAGAGAGAAATTGTGAACCTCTAGCTTGTTTAGATAACTTAAAACAGAAATATATATAAATTAAGAATATATTTACAGAAAAGCATGAGCAAAAATGATATGCTTAAGAGGTAATCCAAAGCAAAAAAGTCCCAATACAAAATCCAATATTCAAGACCCAGAAACATGAGCAAAAAGTCACACAAATCCTGTAAATTCCAAGAAAAAGCAATACTTATAATAATTTCCAAACACAAACTCAATGATCCGCTGCAGAGATTTCCCTCACTGGCTCAGTATATACCCAGAGGGAGGTCTAAGCATCAGGGACATCAGGGTGGGCCTGCCTCCTCAGGCTCCAAACACAAAGCACACAAAACATCAGAACATTTAAAGAGACAGAACAATAGTGCTTCAGATAAATGAGTTTTTTGCATGCAAAAACATGACAGTTAAAAAGAAATCAATGATCTACAATGGGCTAGATAGCCTGTTCTTATCGAATCTGTTCCGAGGGTCTTGAGTTTTACTATCTCACAATTAAAATAATGAAATTGACAATATCTTTAATTATGCAAAGTATAAGTAAGCCTTCATATGCAGCTGACAACAAATTAAAATAATTATAGTGTATACACAGAAAAACAAGTTAGGGAGCTGAGGGAAGCCATGCTTAATGTCGGCTTGGTTGCTTGGTTGAAGTTCGTTTCTGTGGGTTGTTTTAGGCTTTGGTTTTTTCTTTTCCTATTGTTGTTTTTATGATGGCAGAAATAGAGGAGGTGGTCCGGGATGCAGGGCCTGGGCATCATCACGTCACTTCCACCTGGTCAAGTCTGACAGGCTTGAGGAGGAAGTTGAGGCCCATTAAGTTGCTTTATGACTATCAGATTCTACCCCCATATGCAAAAGAGACAGACAGTGTGACAGTAGGCCTGGTCATGTATTATTTATTACATTGTCCAACAACATTAATTTGCTTTATAAAAGGTACAGTACATTTATTTTACAAATTATGATTTCCTGTATAATATAATTTAGCAAAATTAACAACTCCTATATATATCATTAAAAGGAAAAACTGCATTTACTTGCTACAGAAATCATAAGGATGCATATGTCTCAGCTGGTTTCTGCTCCAATACAGAAAGTTGAGCATACAGTGTTTCAAAGTTTCTTCAAAGTCGAGAATCAATTTTTTATTATGTTCGCAGCATTATATCAGTTGGTGCCACAAAGAAAGGTGAACATGGCAGCTCCTTTGGCAAGTCTCGGTGTTAACATTTACTGTCAACAGTTTTCACATATTTATGTTTTCTGCAACAGACATCAAAAAATGTACACCCTATAACTTTATAAGATGGAATGTCCAACAGTAAAATGGTAAACCCAAGTTTTAATCAGAGATAACATACATATATAAAAATAGTTCCTAGTAATATTACAAAAAATAGCCATAGGTATTCCTTGACATAGTGACAGAATATGTAGAACATGAACACTTTTCCCCAAAATCAAATAAATATATACTTTTTTTTTCCTAAGTTTGCAATACTAGAAAAAAATAAAAGAGAAAAAGATTTCATACCAAAGAAAAATGAATCATTTAGCCCATCCAAAATTTACCTCAAAGAAATCCGGGGGTGGAAAAGCAATATAGCTGACAATTTTCTCCTTAGCTGAGCACATGGTGGATGTCTATATTGGGCCAGTATCCAAAAGTAAACAGTAGATACAAACACAACCATTCTGGGCTGAGCCTAAGTGTGGCAGAAAAATCTATTTAAAAAAAAAAAAAAAACAGTTTCTGTGCAGCCAATGCATAACTTTGAAATAAACATATCAGATACTGTATATGCAAATCAAGTTTTTATTTACTTTTCATGTCACATTTTCATATTTTCTTGCAGTACTTTCAGTTTTCATGTAAGGATCATAAGAACATAAGAAAAAGTTTTGAAAAGAACAAGCCATTCAACCCCTACAGCTTGTTCAGTCACTTTCACCAAATGTATTTAAATAATGCCAAGTTGAACAAAGAAGGTCAGCGTGACACTAAAATCGGCTCCAGCTTTAGGAAATTACGAGCAGCCCATCCAGTATCGATGTAAGCATTTTTTCAAAGAAGGAAGTTTTGCTATTCTTTTAATGTTTCCAAGACATCTTTCAGTTAAGGTTTGCTGCTACTTTCAACTACTGTACATTACCTGCTAACCATTTCGACACATTTAGATTTCTCTGTACAAACACATTCTTCCTATTATGTTACTGTACCTTTGACCAAGACCACCACATTGAAGTCCATGGTTCTCTCACAGCCATACCCAACAATCAACAGATACATCAGAAGTTCTTCTCTAAGGATTCTCCTTACTTGTACTGCACACAATGCACCATATCATCCAATAGTCAATGACAGACCAAATCCTCCTCCTAAATTGTACTTTGTATCTCAAACTTCTCTTCCACTTTATAATTATGTTCGATATGTTTGATACATGCAAGACTTTACTATCAGTTGTAATATACTTCATTTGTTAGACATCTGTCCAATCTGAATTCTGTTAGTTATCATCTGTAGTCATTTTGTTTATTCAGTTTTGTCCACTAATTCACAAGTTTTGTGTCATCTGTAAATTTAATTAATTTGATGTTGATTTATTTTTATAAAGTATACAGCTAGTGGCCTCAGCACTAGCAATTGTACAGTACACTTATGGTAATGTCCTTATGCTGTATTTCATTGTTTTACTCTGCTTAAAGGCATACTCCACCCACAAATGCCACTATTTTAATATGCTACTTAACCCATGTTGTGTTATGAATTGGTTTCTGTTCTTACTTCTTCTTGTCTTTTCTGGAACAATTTCAGAGATCTGACACTTGCTTTGGGGTCATCGATTACGACTCTGATGTTAAGTTTTGATTTCCCTGTTTACTTTAAATTTATTTCCTATTTTAATGTGTGTTGGCCTCCATTTTGTTTTTCGTAATCGTTGCTACTCATCAATAGGGCAGCTGCCTGAATTGTCAGAAGAGTGTCCTCAGAGTTTATGACCTTTGAATGATGACACAACAGGTTGAAAGGTTGGCAAACAGATCATCTCTTTATCTGAGCTACAGATAAGAAACCTATTTTCCAAAACTTTTATTGTAACCTGTTTTTCATTAAACATTCTTTCCAGGTTTTTACTTTGTTCACTTTATTTTTGACTGTGTGTTTTATCCTCGTTTTAGCTTTGACATATTGATGTTTTTGATTTCCTGGTTTTCACCCACAAATCCTCGTTAGTATGTTGATGTAACATGTAGTTCGTAGTGATGGCCACTGTTTTCATTGAGAATGGAGATAACAGCCTTTCTGACAGAATTTGTGTCTATGGATATAAACACTGGAGCACTTCAAAGAATATAAAAATGTCTATGGAAGAATCTCTTTTTACTCATACTGCGTAATCTACATGTAATGTCATACAGTTGTAGAGCAAAACACAGGGATTTTTTGCCAAAATATAGTTAAATACTTTCAGAAAATTGGAGTAGTGTACACATTAGATTGAGCTTTTGAACTGAACTCGGGGCTCTTGACAAATGAATCAGAGAAGAGATGCTCGATTCCAAGTAATTTTCCAGATGTAACCATCAAAACATTTCTGGCTGGAGAATTTCTTTAAGTCACTTCTGCAATCATTTGCACCCTGGATCCTAGCCACTTTTAGTCTGAACAATAAATGTATTACATTTTGCACCACCTTAGGGCTAGTTCTAGCTAACTAGAGTAAGACAAAGTTGTTTGTGAAGACTCACATTTAGTTTTTTACCATTTTTAAAGTTGGGAACTCTGAAATTCAGTCTTAAGACTTAAGAGAATCCAAGTAAAGGACAGCCATCATTTCTAAAACTTTCATGGATTAGTTGGACCACTGTAATGCCTTGGTGGACAACGGCACTCCAAAAGGCAGCTATACAGGACTTGGAGATGACAACTAAAAACAGCCTTGAAATTGACAGAGCTCAAAAACTCGGACATCAGAAAGTTTTATCAAATCACAGAAGACAAAACAAAATCAAAAAAGAAAAAAATGCAAAATTCTCCAACAGTCTCTGAAAATCAAAGCCACCATGAAACTGGTTTTTGGTTTTTAGCTACAAAGTTGGATGCTGGATCTACTATAATACACCACCATCCTATGTAGCTGCGATGTAGCAACATCATATATCAGCTGTGGTAGCAAACTGAGCAACGAGTAATCAACAGTGATATGCATGTGGCCACAAAAGAAATCCAAAAATGATCACACTCATGGGAGAAATAAAAAACAAAATTAGGATGCTAGTATGATACCAGAATAACATTAAAAATAAGATAATAAACATCAAAGATTTGAATTCTGCACAAAGAGAGAGGGAGAGAGGTAAGGAGCACGCGCTGATACAGAGCATTGCCGCATCCACCACATGACAAACCAACTCAGGATCCCAGATTAGGACCGGG
The DNA here is from genome assembly GCA_026402145.1 of Polypterus bichir lapradei. Classification (NCBI taxonomy): domain Eukaryota; kingdom Metazoa; phylum Chordata; class Cladistia; order Polypteriformes; family Polypteridae; genus Polypterus; species Polypterus bichir. The sequence continues at coordinate 44,595,452 of JANRMT010062835.1, forward strand.
GCGCAGCCATGCCAAAATTATAACAACTACATATTTTGGTTTGAAAATTCTACTAGTGTTACAGGTTAATGTGTGTCAGTACCAAGACTTACACATTATGCCCACTTCTTCCAGTCGGTGAAATTCAGAACAATGTATAGAAGTGGCAACTTGTGTTGTTTTCTGTTAAAATTTTTGTAGGGGGTTATTAAAATGGAGCATTGTAGCTTAGTTCCTGCATGTTTTCATCGATTTTGAGTTTTAGCCCTCCAAACATCTTTAAAGAACTGTTCTTGAACACTTTTCTTGTCCAAAGTAAATTTCCACAGGTAGGGTGGGTTCATAATAGGCGAACTGTCTCAAGTCAGTGTCCCAGCAGCTCTGAACTAGATGATGATCTTCAAGAAAGGAATGAAGTGCGTCCTATACATTACAGAAAAATGTACTATAACAATGCAAGTTCTGCAAATTATCATTAAATGTTTGGAAGAATGCTTGGCATCTGTGGAAAGTCTTTTATTTTTTGACATGTGTGGTCAGAATGTGTGCTTTAGGCAACAGACTTTTCATCTCTTCAAAAAAATAAAGCAAAACACAAAGAGTTCACCTCAAGCCACAGTAATTAACTGGTGCCATTTAATCCATTCTGATGTTTAAATGGGCTAAGATATATTATATACCAGTTTCTAAAAAGCCTAAGGCAACCACTTTGAAATGTATTGTATTGCGCAAGATGTTTTTACAAGGATTAAAGCAGTTTGTTTCCTCACAAAAACACTTTTGAATGAGTCATATTCTTATCCAAATAATGTTTAATTCAGTTGAACTTAGCATTTTACATTGAGATCAAAAGGGCAATCCTCTAACCTAAACAGGACGGTACACACGTGCCCTCCCTATGTGGTAAAGAGTCCCCGCTGACACAATTTCTGCTGAACCAGCAGCAGCTCCTCATAATTTAGCTTTGCATAGGACTGGAATTACTACCTCTCATTAGAAATAAAATCTTAAAGAGATGATCCTTACTATTTTGAATTACTCCGTTTGCTGGGTTTAAAAAGAGGACTCATCTTTGTAGATCTTAATCTATTAAGTCTCAATGATTGTGCGGTAAGCCTTCTGCAGGATGTCTTTGAGTTTGACTCTGAAGAGTCCTCATGGAAAAGCCCTGTCATGTTATGGAGCACCACTTAGGAATTCTCCTGTGTGGCTCTGTTAGATGGGCTTCCTGAGCACTGAACTTTCCATGCATTTCACCACCTTCTTTTAAGTTTAAGTTGAGGAATGCAGAACTCATAAAAGTCATGTAGGATGAGCAATAATCAAATACACAAGTGCAGGTTAGTAATGTTCACACGACTGTGATGATGTGGGTTCTGCTCCATGCTCCCACTTCCTTTTTGGGAGCTCTTGAACCTAACACCATTGGTAATGTAACCGGATGAGCTGGACAATGAGGACACCAAACAAAGCAAGGGGAATGGTGTAAAGTGGAGAAGTCCTTTTATTAAAAATTAAACCAGTCAAAACCCTATCAGTGTCCAAATCTGTACAGTGCATCAAAATGTCAATAAATAAATAATCCATAAAACCAGGGTGATCCAAAGTGAAGGTTAAAATAATCCAATAAATAAATCCTTTAAAATGAGGTTAAAAACAAGGACAGGAAGCAGTTCCCTTTAAAAGCACAGTGCCTTCTTCAGCTGGCAGCTCCAATGCTTCTCACATCCAGGCCCTGCAACAGAGGAGTCGCCCTACCTGCAGCTGACCTTCTCCTTCTGCTGGTCTGGTAGCTTCCCAATCCCTGGCTTCGTACATCTTCTACAGACCAAGACTCGGGTACCCCAGCGACCAGGGCGCTCACGCTGTGGCTTCAACCTCCCAAGCCTCTGACTCCTGCTGCCTTCCGCGGCCTTATGTGGCGATCCAACCACCTTCCGGTCACTTCTGCTCCTCTTAAGCACTCAGCACGAGGGGCCACATCTTTCTGCCCCCTAGTGTCAGCCAAACAATCTACTAAGGGGCTCTTCTCCCAGCTGACTGTCGTTAATACAGCGAGCCTGCTCTCGCTACCTCGCTCACTCACTCACGTACACACCAGCACCTTCGCCTGCAGCCTTCTGCCTTCTTCTCCCTTAACCTCCATTCTTTTCTGTTTCTATACTATATTTAATGGGGATGTGGCACACCGATTAGCAGCACCGGCATCAATCACGGACATGGGCGACCCTTACCTGCGCACTTCAGTGTGGAAACACCTAAGCAAACATCACACCCGGGAACCGCTCCAGCCACACTACCACATTCCCTACTTAAGCCTCGAGTGCAGCGATTATTTATTTAAAACTGGACTTTTATTCTGAGCCACGGACCCGCTATATCACAACGACCTGTCATGATGGATTCCAAGATCTACCAAGATACTGTGCCACATGCAGTAGGTGTTGGCAGAATCTGAGTAAAATCAATTTTGTTTTGTCCTAATTATTGCCTGTTTTAAAATGTTTATCAGTTATATTATTAATTTTACACCACATTTTGCTAGCTATTTATGTCACCTGCTACCATCTTTTATGCTGTTGTTCCTATGTTCCTTTGCAGTTTCTTGACACATGCTTTGGCATATGTCATTGTGGTGGCCATCTTATTTGATGCTGTCCGATAGATCATGTGATCTTGTTTTAAAAAGAATGGTAAGACTTTCTAATAAAAGAAAATATAATTTAGCAACCTACTTAAAGAGAATTTCAAGTTTCGACCTTACTAACATTACTGATTTCACATTTCGTTTTGTCCATTTTGTTTCCACATCCATCTATGATTCTTCAATAAAATGAACCACCTTTAAAGAACTTTCTTACAGCTAGCCAGGTAAATTATTTCAGAAAGATTCTAAATGGTTTCAAGAAAACACCAAGCCGATTTTGGTAAAAGATCAGATATTAATTGGCCCAGAGATTCAAAGTTTAGCTAAATTAAGTGACCTTTCAGTGGAGGTTGTTGAATTATCTACTACAGTGTGTTCACATGGGATTGCACTTTTGAATTAAACATCCAACTTCTACACCACATTCATTGGTCAAGAGTCCTGTCTTCAATTCAAAAGTAAAACCCCATGTGAACAGACTTCCTCTTTATGAACTACTTCCTTTTCCAGAAGTACATATGTAACATTTTTTTAGAAAAAAATGAATGTGTTTTGCACAGTGGATGAATTAACATGTGGTGTAGGCAACATGAGTAACGAGATTATTTCATTGATGTTTTTTATATTGTTTGCAGTTGTCCAGTGCTGGTTAGCATAGGCACACATTCTATCAGAAATGTTATCTCTGTTTTCCATGACTACAAACTTTCCATGACTTCACTACGAACCAAATGGCGTACAGTAAGTAACATATCTCAGTGGGTTATTCCTTAGTAATGATTTTTTAGTGAATCTGGGTAATAATATAACAAGCTATGATATAGGTGGCTCTTTATATTAGAACATTAGAACAATCTAGACGAGAATAGGCCATTCAGCCCCACAAAGCTCACCAGTCCTGTCCACTTAAAAAAACATCAAGTCAAGTTTTGAAAGTCCTTAAAGACTTACTGTCTACCACACTTTGGTAGCTTGCTCAATGTGTCTATCGTTCTTTGTGTAAAGAAAAACTTCCTAATGTTTGTGCGAAACTAAATCTTAACAAGTTTCCAACTGTGTCCCCTTGTTCTTGATGAACTCATTTTAAAATACAAGTCTCGATCCACTGTACTAATTCCCTTCATAATTTTAAACACTTCAATCATGTCACCTCTTAATCTTCTTTTGCTTAAATTGTAAAGGCTCAGCTCTTTTAATCTTTCCTCATAATTAATCCCCTGTAGTCCTGGAATCAGCCTAGTCGCTCTTCTCTGGACCTTTTCTAGCATTGCTATTTTCCTGAAGAACAAAACTGCACACAGGACTCCAGATGAGGCCTCACCAGTGCATTATAAAGCTTGAGCAGAACATCCTTGGACTTGTACTCCACACACCATGCCACATAACCTAACATTCTGTTTGCCTTCTTAATGGCTTCTGAACACTGTTGGGAAGTTGATAGCTTAGAGTCCACTATGACTCCTAAATCCTTCTCATAAGGTATACTCTCAATTTTTTGACTGCCCATTGTGTATTCAAACCTAACACTTACTTCCTATGTGTAATACTTTACATTTACTGACATTAAATTTCATCTGTCACAAATCTGCCCAAGCCTGTGTGCTATACATGTCCTTCTGTAATGATATAACGGATTCCAAATTATCTTCTAACTAGCAAAATACCCGGGCTTCGCAGCGGAGAAGTAGTGTGTTAAAGAAGTAATGAAAAAGAAAAGGAAACATTTTGAAAATAACGTAGCATGATTGTCAATGTAATTGTTTTGTCACTGTTATGAGTGTTGCTGTCATATACATATATATATATATATATATATACTGTATATATATACACACAGACACACATATAAACATATATATACATATACACATATACATATATATATACATACATATGTACATATATACATATACACATATATATACACATACATATATATATACACACACACACACACACACATCCACATATATATACATACCTGTATATATACATATCTACACACATACATATACAAACACATACATATATATATATATATATATATATATATA